>QUSF01000036.1:625630-670013 GCA_003676055.1 Chloebia gouldiae | reverse complement strand
AATAATGAATATATTGTGCACAGCTGTCACATTGTTTGTAAATATTTATGAACAATTTTTTGTTGTAGTGTAGATCCAAAACTGTTCAAATTTGCAGGTGTCAAATTTTGGGAGACAGCCCAATTTCTGAAAGGTTTTAAGTGCACATTTTAATATTTAATTAATAACATTTTTGGCCCTGATTTTATTTTCAGGAAGGTTCTGAATTTATTTAAAATTCTATTTTCTGAACCTTAAATAATATCAAGGCTGAATAAAGCTACAATAGATAACTTATGGGAAATCTAAAATTATAGAGGATGTTCCCACATTGCATGTAACTATTTGTTAAATATACTATGACATTTGTTGAGATAATTGTATTTTCCTGGCCCTTTTCAGGGGCTAAAGTAATATGTTGGCATTATTTATTTATGCACAAGGATGGCAGAATCATCCCATTAGCAATTACAAGCTACAGGAAAAGATTTTTTTTTGAAAAACAAACTTAGGCTTTTCCTGAAGTTTCATAAATACTTAAGGGCTGCGGCTAGTTTAATGAACTCATTATCTGTTTTGGCTCATGGCTTTCACTTTTTATTTTTTTTAAGAATGTTTTCTGCAACTTTTCACTCTGAAGATACGAGAAACTATTTATATTAAAAGGGAAAAGCAAGAACAAAAAAAAAAAAACCCCAAACCAAACAAAACATATTCCACCTGTTCCCCAGTAGTCTTCATTTTTAAATTTGTCTTCTCATGGATGATGTGCTGTCTTTCTGGTTACTTGAGCTAAGGAGGATTTATCTAAATTTTCTAAAAAGCTGAACTCGATGTATACCTCAAACCCCTTGCAATAAGATGGATTTATCTAGGCCTCTACATTCTAGTCAGCCATGTTTCCCTAGATGTGAAATGTTTTAATTGAATTTCATTTGCCACTAGGATTTTATTTTCAGAATACAAGGATGAATCAACTGTAATAAACTGACACAGTGTGAGATCTTAGAATTAAACTTACTGATGCAAACAACTGGTGGCTGAAATGCTGAGTGAATGCTGTTTCTGTGGAGGATGTATGTTTAATGAGTACTTATTGTTCTCAGTTTGAGAATTTTTAATGACCTAGGGTTTAGAGTGTTCCTAGTAGCAAATTATTGTCAAGGTTACTTCAAGTACAGTGTGATACCAGGACTCATCTGTTGGTGGGAATCAGGAAAGCAGAAACAGATTGGAACATTCATGACGTTCTGTGAAATACAGAATTTCATGTCTTTGCTACTGATAGACTTCTTACCAGCATCAACTGCTATAAAACACTTTGTTAAAGAAACAGAAACTTTTTACTAACATGTGACTTACATGTGAAAAAAATGGGCATTTGTTATTATGTATGTTATTGGGGCTAGGTAGGGGAAAGTAGTTTGAGCTTCTTCATAACAGTGACTGTGCATGATAATTTGTCTTTTTTTCTCCTTCTTATTGCATTAGCATATTTGATGCTTGCATTTATTGTGGGATGACACTGAGCAGGATATTAATGGTTTAAAAATTACTGTTAAAAATGTAATATTCATGCTTTTTCAGTACTCTAGATCCCTCTCATGGCATCCCTCTCTCTAGATGCCTCTTTTGGTTTTTTTGCTTTTACTGGAAGTTGGACAGTTGGAACTAGTGAAATAGAGTAAGTGATAAAAATTCTGTGAAATTAAAAATGGAAAAGAAAAACCCAAAGCATTCTCTTTATATCACATAAATTAAATTAATATTTTTGTATTGTTCTGCTGGTCATTATAAAATTATTTTTATTCTATGGCTACAGCACTAAGGCACATACATCTAAGAGAAATTGAGAAAATATAGTAAGCAAAATACTTATTAAACTCTTGTATAATATAAATAATTTCATCCCAGTCTTCAGGTGGTGCGTGTCAATAAAGCCTAATTTCCCCAGCATGATTTCTAGTGCTTAATCTTGTTTCTTTCTCAATTCCCAAAACAGTATAGGTCTAGTGTGTTCTGTGTCCCTGTCCACAGAACATATTTGTAGATATTAAGGTCCTGATTTAATGGTCCTTTGCTGATTAAAATGATGTTATATGAGATGTACACCTTTCTCAGTGGAAGGAGGTAAGTGATAGAGTGCAGAGATGGATCCCTTCTACAACTGTCTAAGAAACCTACACTCTGAACTTTGCCCTACAGAATTTCTCTCGTGAATCAAGAAACACTGTTGGGATCTCAGTGGGTGGGTACATCCTTTAGCATATTTTCAGCTGAATGACAAGAAGTACCCTATTTTGCAACCAACCTATGCAATAATTTGCTCCTCCTTTTCAGCAAATTACTGGAAACAAATTTTGTTTTCATAGCCAAGCATGAACTTGATAAAATAGATTTTTTTATGCCAGCAGAATGTCAGCTGCACTCTACAGATAAATTTTGAATGACGAACCACCAAGTTAAGAAACACGGTAGTCTGCGAACAAAGTGATGCATTGTTTCAGGGAAAGCTGGAGCATGGCATGAATGTGATGTGCCTGTATCTATTGCACATGTTTATCTATTATCAAGATAACAAGAAAATTTCACTTTTGCATCCTGTTTGCAATGTAAATAAAAGTTGAAATAAATACTACAAGTTTAGTAGAGTAAGTCTGTGTTAGTGCAGAGGAGCTGAGAACTTCCTAGGCAAGAATTAGAACAATGATCTTGTCTCCCTGTGATTTGGACTGTACAATTAGACTGTTCATCTGTCTTTTTCCTGAAGTAAAATAATACTTGGAGCTAGTAAATATGTTAAAGATACTCTAAATAACAGGCAGAGATAAAAAAGTCATGATGTGGCCAGATTCCTTCTTCAGATCATTAAAGACGAGGAGGAGGAGGAGTTATTTAATGGATAAATGTTCTCATCCTAATGTAAACTTAGGATGAACTTTGTTATCCTTTCCATCCATGTACCTGAGGGTAAATAAGAAAATAGAGATCTCTAAGCTGCAGTTGTGCCATTAGAGCTGCTGTTCATCCTTTTGTCTTAAAGAAAATAATATTAAATCTCATTGGCTTTTATGCTGAAAGAAAAATGTAGTTTGTTTCTCTGTTAATTTCTTCATAGGAGAGTTAACAATATATGGGAGTAGGAGCTTTGATGTTGTGTCTTGTTTCTTTCTCGCATATGCTGAATTTCTTCCCCAGTTTCTCTGATTTTTATCCTATTTCTTTTTTTGCTGATTTGTGTCAATACTGTCCTTCCCATTGTCCGCTCTTTGTTGCATTTTTTATTGAGGTGCTGTTTAAAATCTCCATTCACAGATCTTGGCATTAGCTATTTAAATGCATGCCAACACATTGTTTTATCCCCATACCAAGCCCAAACCCCACAAAACTGAAGTGAAAGGTATTGAAACTATAATGAGTGAAAAGATGAAGTGAATGAGTGCAATAGTAAAATAAAAATAACTGAATTTATCATTTAAAAAAATGAAAAAGGGAATCCTAGAGTATTAATGGAATAAATGCAGTTAGGTTATACTCAGGAGCCCTGTAAAGACTTATTTAAATAATCCAATAAATAAGCTTTAGAGTAGGGAGTAGTTGTTTGGTTTTTTTTTTAGGGAGAAGGTACATCCATGTTTGCAAAGCAGCAAAAAATGGAAATTTGTCTGAAGAGTTATTCTGTGGAGAGAGAAGTCTATCACTGTGATCGAAGTCTGTTAATTTTATGCAGTAGGCAGTGAATGCCTGTGAGTGGACCAGCACACCAGAAGCAGAAGTGTTTAATATGGTAGAGATAATCTAGCTTCTCCCTAGGCATACAAAGTACGAGTACCTCCTCTTCAATTTCTTACAAGACTCAGAAATCCAGGCACTTTTTTTGTTTTTCAAGACTGAGAGTTTGTCTGAAGGGTTTAATCATAACATTGAATCCCATTTTTACTAAATAAGCTTTGCTGTGGATACTGACAATAATGTGTATTATGTAGACTATATTTTTACTGTCAAGTAAAATATCTTTAAACTACGGAGTGCAGAGTGCTCCATTCATATTCTAAGTTTTCAGGCCGGGCACTGGTAACAAGCAAATGAATAGTATTGATTTCTTTTGCCCCACCTATTACTGTATAAAATTTCAGTTTCTGAAGAGCTGAGAAGTGATATTTTGAGTATAGAAATGGGGGAAAAATTACTACTTTAAACAGACTAAATAAGTGGGTTTTTAAAAAAGGAAAAGTAAGAAAAAAAAAAAAGATAATAAGAAGTAAAATATTGCAGACTTTTTTTCTTAAAAAATCATTCTGAATGAAACAAGCAGATTTAGATTTTTGAGCATGGATTAAAGTATTTGACCTCCCTAAATATGAAAAAGTTGGTCCAATCATGAGCATAGCAATGTTATGCTGTACTTAAGGGACCACTACTCAATGGGAGGCTGCCAGGATCTGAAAGGTTTATTGGTGTGAGAAAGTCAGTTTGTTTTGAGCTGGAAGCAATTGGATCACATGAAATACTGAAAACCAAACTGCAAGCTCATAGGTTTCAGGCATGATGGACAGTGGGTGTGGTGATGTCTTTCCCTAAGAGCAGAGTGGAATGGAACATTTGAAGAGAACATATTAAGTTATCTCCAGCTCAGAACAATGTTGAACTTTACAGCAGATAGAGGATTGAAAGATCTTTAGAGAAAACCTGCAAATGCCAACACTTCCTAAGGTCTTCATATCTCCTGGTGAGAAAGGATGTTGGGTTAAGTAGTGCAGGTCAATGTTGCTCTGTTTAGGGAGGGGTGTAAAAGCTGAGGGAGATAGAAGTCTGAAACTCTCACCCTCTTTGCTGTGTAAGTTTGTCTTTTATGCAAGAGCTTCCCAGTCCCAAATTCTTTATCCTTTTTTTTAAGGATCATATGCAATGCTACACTTCTGACTATTGCTGTCTGTTATTTAAAGCTTCCCCATGATGCTGTGAAGGTTTCCATGTTTATTTTGCTCCATGGTAAGACTTTTGTTGCATTCCATGTTTCCTGCTTTAAAATCTGCTACCTGCATTGTAGTGCAGTGTCTGAAGGTACTTGAATCTTTTGGTGCAAAGGACGGGGAGAAAGTGATAGGGACTTAAGTGCTCACTGGATACGGCACTGGAGACAGTAAGGAAGTTAGGAAAAAATAGTGACACATCTTGAAATTGTTTGCCTATTACTGTTCTATTAGGACTCTACAAATTTGCCAGAAAAACCTACAAATCAGTTAGACATTCCAAATTAAAGTGGCAAAAAAAATTAAAATTGGTTAAAAAAAAAAGAGAGTAACCGGGAATAAAGGTGTTGAAAATATGAATTTGACTGTTCACTTTATTATTCTTGTTTGTAGTACTGTTCTGCCTTTTTTTTTTTTTTAATTCAAGGAAATCCTTCGGGCAAGACTCTTCTGACAGTAATTATCAAGGGTGCCAGCCCTTCACTAATATAAAATGTGAAATTCCTTAGGTAGCTTTTTCTTATTTTTATGTTTCACTTTCTCATACATGCCCAGCTTCTCCAAGAAACAGAAGGGGAAGACTGCCTTGATGGAGGATTATGTAATTACCAGTGATTCTGGTATAGGGGAGGCACTTTGTAAAAGACCTGTCTGATAGAGATTCAAATTTGACAGTTCTCCATCTTAGTGTCTTATTGATAGTGCAGTAAACAATAGGTATTTTTACTGTCTTGACAATATTTTGTACACTAAAATACTTTTTTTTCTAATGAAAACTCTATGTTTTACTCTTCTTCTGTATTTCTGGCCATAACAGCTCACTTCTTTCTGATTCTGGAGTAGTAATAATCACTGCATTACCACAAAGTTGTCCTGCATTTACAGTCGTCCTGGGATAGTTTCCTGGTTTTAAGGCTTGAAAAATATAAGGTAATATTCGAGCATTGTTATTTTCATTTTACCTCATGGCAGACATATGAGACAGCTGTGTTTACAAATCCAAATTGCAGTTTAAAGTCTAAGACATGATAATCCGTCTCATCTAATCAGATGCTAACTTCAACAAGAATTAAAACCGTAGAACTCTTTACTCACTATCATTATTATTTCTATAGATGCTTATGCAGCAATAAAGTAGGTTAAGAATTTTTCGGTGAAATATCTTTTAGTCAGACTGAAAATTTTCAGTAAATTTAAACCAAGTTTGATATTTGTTTTCCTGTCAAGAGGTTCGGGAAAATATTGATCCTTTCTTGATATGGACTTTGTGTTGCAGTCTTGGTGGAATTCCTTTTTTTAATCTGGCTCCTGGTAACCTCTAGTACAAGTTTTAGTTTCGGTAAACATTGAAATACAACATTAATGGGTATAATTAGTGGGGTACAGACTCAAGATACTCCACAGTGTCCATGCTGAATGAATTATGCTTTTATGGTGATGATTGTTACTGCTACTTTCAGCTTCTTAAAATAAATCTCAGTGCTGTTATACAAGTTTATTAGATTGTAGTGGCCCTATTAGAGAGCTATAACATTTTGAATAGTAAATGCCTTGTCTTGTGACTCTTATGTTGAATTAGAAGTAGAGTGATAATGATCAATAAGTAGCTAAATGATAAATGCAGAATTTTGAATTAATATTTTGACATGTCCTACATAACCTCCTTAATATTGTTCTATGTCAAAGGTATGGATTAAAAAAAGGGGGAAATAATGTCTTAATATGCAAAACCATTTTGTTTAACATGTTGCACTTCAGTAACCTGATTTTTTTCAAATTATACAAAAATAAAATGCATTGATTTTTGTAAGCAGTTTTCACTACTGAAAAACTACTTGTCAACAGATGTTTCAGAATTGAGCATGTTTTGGTTTTACTTTTTAAAGTACATCTCTCCCCCCTCCTCTTGTTACTTGTCTGACATGAAATTTTAATTCTGGTTGCTCCTGCACCAATTACCAACTCCACCCACCACCTCTCACCCCTAGAGGAGGTGAAAATACTAGAAAATATTTTCTGCATATGAAAAGTTTAGCTGGTGATTTTTGGTCTTGACAAAAAACAGATAATCAGATAATATAGCAAAAATAAAATAATAGTTGTTGTTTTGCCTCAAACCATTTTTAACTATGTAATAATATTTGTGAATTATATAACTCACAAAAATACAAAAAAAATCTCTGAGGTATTTCAGCCTAAAATAAGACCCTCAAACAGGGAAATAGTAGTTAAGCATGCACTGGTTATGAATTCTGAAAGACCTTTCCAAGAATTTCATGTCAAAATTGCTCTTAAGCTCATTATTAAACTCATCCAATAAATACATTTTTAATGGATTTCTAGAGATTTGTCTTTAAAATGTACTCATTCAAATAAGTAAGAAGAGCAGCAGGCCTGGATTTGAGAGTAAATAAACAGAGCACCAGGAAGGAGCTTGCAGCCTTACTTTCAAGTATGCTGAGTACAGAGCTGCAGCTCTCAGTGCTTGTGAGCTGCATGTGAGGTCGCAGCTGATAATCAGGCTGTAGATGAGCTCCAGAAAAGAAAGGGGAAATGGTGTTCACAAACTCTTGTTTTCTCTTTTAGTAGGTGTTGATATTGTGCCACTAATTTTTTTAACATACTGCTTTAATTAACACTATTTCTTGAAGCCTCCTGTTCAAATACTTATTTTTTGATGCTTTTACATAGACAGAAGGTAATATTTTTCTCAAGATGAAGTAGAAAAGAATACTGTGCAAAGGCAGCAAATGACTTTCTCAAGTGTCAAAACCAAACCCCCAAGTGCTAGGAATGTGTGAAAGATGTTTGGTTTTAACAGCTCAGACTAAGCACATCACTCATTTATTGGTGAACCAGGGCACTGTGGAAAAGAATGCACTTCTAGTAGATGTGAAGTCAGGTGGAAGATTTCAGTAATTACAAACTGTATCATTTTGAGCTCATAGCAAATCCTTGGGGACGTCGCTGATGCATACAGGTTAAGTGGACCTGTTAAATGAGTATAAATTACCTATTTTCCAGAAAACACATCTGATCTGATGCTATATTGACATAAGTTAGATACAAAGTGTTTTCAAAATGCTTGGATACAGCCACCATCAGAAGGAATTATGTTTCATTTTATAAGATCCCAGCTAAGATGTAAAGATAGTTGTACAAAAATAACTAATTATTTCCAATTAAGATACACTAATATTTTTAGCATGACAAACCAAATCCTAATTACATGGAGCATCCCACATGTAAACTTATTTGGAGTTGGTTTACACTATATAGGATAAATAACTTCTCCCTCATCTAACAATAATCTATTATTCAGAATGCTGTTGCAAAAGAAGTTATTTTTTAAAGTTAAGGTTTCTTTAGGATGATGCAAGTTTAATTTATTAATTTATACTTGCATAAAAGTCATTGAACAACTGAGGGCACTAATGGGTGTCTATCTGCATTTCTTGAATGCAATGAAGCTGGTGTCATGCTTTTGAAATAGTGCATGCAAATTTTACCAAAGCTGATGAGAATGATGAGACTTGCTTAATTTAGAGTAGTGATAGAAATTATCAAATAATCCAGTATGACCCAAGCCAGACAAATTGATTGATAGATAAATCACAACAGAGCTAGCTTGCACTGGATGGTCTTTTGAAAGTGGAAAGCAGTGCCAACACTTAGAAGGAAATTCCTTTTTGATTTATATGGTAGAGAGAATAATTTCAAATTTGCAGAGCATAAAATGAAGCAGAAGAAAACTCTTCAAATTATCCTTGCTAGTGTTAAAGAAATGATTTAATTTTATGGTAAATTATGATGAAATTTGAAGAGTAGTCCAAGTTTCTGATTTATCAAGGAATTGCAGGTACACAATGCTCTGCAGGTAATTGAAAAATTCTAGTTTTCTGTGACATTGATAGGTCATGTGATTAGTCCTGCTTTCCAAAGATTGCCAAAACCACCATTTTTCAGAGGATTCCCTTTCTGAGTTCTCACTGGAGTTTTGTGATGGTGGAAGGAAGGTCTCAACCAATTTGTAAAGTGGATGAGGCTTAGAAAAAAATTGTGATTGTGAGATTCCAAACCACACTGCCTGCTTCCCCTTCCCCTTCTCTTTGCCCACCTCCCGTGGGTAGCTGGAGGCACAAAAGGGAAAGATTACGGGATTGAGATAGGAACAATTCACTGGTAACACCAATGAGATAAGGAAAACAACATCATTGATATTAGTAACTAAAATGTTCAAAAAAAGAGGGCAATTGACATGGAAAATGTCACTGAGCCCAGCCTGGCTCAGCTTGCAGCCAGCAGCATCCCACCCTGACTGCTTCATCCCCCACGCTTGCTCCAGGCTCTGCCCCATCATGTCTTTTGCAAGAAAATTACCCTGTCCTTGGCCAAAACCATGACACTATGGCAGTAGCGGTGATGGGAGAATGGTACACGTTATGAAGCACCCTGAAACACAGAAAATCCAAGCTGCACTATGAAGTGAAACATAAACAATATGTCAAAGTGTGTCTAGAGGGGCCTGGGGAAAGTATAGTCTAAGCCATGCGAACAGCATAGATTGGTTTTAAGTAGCAGCACTGCTTATGACCATTATAAAGTATAGAAAAGTGAATTAATTTAAAGGATTTTGTTTCTAAATTTTTGATGAGTATCTTGATTTTTATGCTAGTCATAATTAACATCTTATAATCTCTGAAACAATTCTGGATTTAGGAATGAATATAAATTGATGCAAAGTTGATGATTGAATTAGGAAAGTGGAACTTGCTAACTGTGAAGCAGATATCAAAATTCACCTCCATTCACCATGAAATCCCTAAAGGAAGAAGATGTGTTCATAGATGTATCACATGCAAAAACAATCATTTGGGAAAAAAAGTCAACAAGAAAGCAGGAGGGAAATATCTGGAGTTTTTTGAGAGCTGCTCAGAATTCATTTTTTGCATCGCCATTTCAGTGGTGGTGTTGTATCAAGCACTTGAGAAAGAATACAAGACATGGATGATGTTTCATAGGTGTCTCAAAGGCAAAGAGTTCAGCCTACCATTGCAGGCTTTAGAAGCAGGAGAAAAGATACAGCACGAGGTCATCTAGGCCAACCTTGTTTCTATAACCTTTCTAATGAGACCACTTATACTTTTGTAATTCACAGTCTGGTACTGTTCACTTGATGATTACTGAATTTTCATGTTTTAAAACCTCATCACATTTCTCATAATTTGATTTTATTTCTAAGTGGAAAGTCTTGTTTATGTTTTATGCCATTTTCAGAAAAATACCCCAACATAAACAACACCACAATCCAAGAACAAAATAGTCTTTCCTAGCTAAGCATACATACTGAAATGTTAATGTTATCATTGAATAAGGAGAGATTAAACAAGCTTACCAGAAGAGACTGAAGAACTTTATATGGAACAGTTTGTGGATTTGTGTTACCACATTGGAGCTCAACCTCTTAAAGTTGCTGAATGTTATGTGAGATACAAGACCAAAATGAAACAGTGATACTGTAGCTGTCCTGGAATACACAACACCTTGAAGGCAGTAATTATGCAGACACACAGAAACTTTGCCTAGTGGAAATACTGATTTTGTCATTAAGATCCATACATGTTTGATTATATGACTAGAATTAATTTTCCTGTTGAACGCAAATAACATTAGCTTATGGCTGTCATCTAGCTGCTTTCCATGCTGCTGAAGCATCTCTCAGCTGCCAAATTCTTCTTTCCAAACCAGAGAGGAGGCAGAAAAAAACTCTCAAAAGCTGGAGGCTCTTTGCATACTGTATATAATCCAGGACAGACAGGTCTGGCTTTGAATTAGAGCACACACATGGGAAAACTACCCACAGGAAATTACTATTCTTCCATGTAGCAGTAGTTGTAGTAGTACCAAGGGAAGCTAATTAGGAATTTGTGTTGGTTGTCGTAGAAACAGTATGCATAATTATTTTTAAAATATAGAAAACACTCTTAAGTTATATGAGAAGCAGAAGAACTGGTAGTGTGAAGGCTATTTATTACCTTAATTCCTGTTTTCCAGGTTCTAATTTGTGATTATTTTATTTTCAAGGTGAATTTAGGAAGTATCGTTTCCTCTACTCTTCCAGAGAAAGTACAGGTAACAAGTGCAGGCATAGAGTAGGGAAGTCCAGAGAAGACTTCTGTGTGAGAGCCACACAGTCTCTGGGCTGTGGAATGGAAATATGGTTGATTCTTTATTCACTGAGGCACTGAGGCTACTTCAGCACCTGTTTAACATAGTTCCATGTTCGTCCTTCTTACTGGTCTACCTGTTAGATTTAGAAATCCATCCGTCTGGTTGTCAAAGGTCTGAATAATATAAGCTGCAAAGACCTAAATGAAATGGAAAAATGTTCAGTGAAAGACGAGTGGAATTTAAGAATTTAATCTAATTTGAAATCTCCCTGGAATGTCATGACACTGGATGCTGGATTCCTTTAGTCTGCTGGAAAATAAATTAGCAGTGATAGTTCCAATGCTATTGGCACTACATGGGTGTTCAGTTCAAACTAAGAATAAGTCAAACAACATTATGAGTACTTCAGGAATTTTTCCTAAAAAGCATATCAGTATAAAAATATAAGCAATAAGCTTTTGAATTTAACTGAGGTTAAAAAATGGAGGCATAATGTATCAAAGTACTTATGTCTAAGAGGGAAGTTAAAGATTTATCAAGACAAAGCTGAATATCCCATGAAAGACGAATTCTGGTTCAAGTTCTGGGATAAAACATGCAGTGAGAGGGGCCTTTTGGGGGGAAAAAATAATCACAGCATTTCACCAAGCAGGTCCTTTGACAGGCTTGAAAGCACAGGCTGTTTATCTCTGCACAGTGTAGAAGGATCACAGTATGGTTAAAGACATCACCACCATCATCATCATCTCTTCCATCTTTCTGGTGTAGGAAGAGAATGATGAACTGTGCAAGGAGACTTGTGCTGAAATCAACCATCACCTCAGACTGCTGCTCATAAAAAAAAATTATGGTGGCAGGTGATCCTGATAGGTGGGGTTTGAGAATTGGAAAAAAAATCATTAGGCAACTATGTCAAAAGGGATTTTTTTTTTTGTTAAAATGCTTTCTCAGATAATAAGATTTTGAGGGATTTTTTTTTTGAATATGTAAACACAGGCTTACTGTTTAGAATAAAATGACCATACCACATTTATATACAGCAATCTGAAAATCAAAATGTTGTTAGCAATTGCTGTTATATTTTGAGGGATGTCTTGGCATCAGCCAATAACCTCAAGAGTCCAGGATACATCATTAGAGAAAGACATGACACATCTTACCATGATCTCTGAAAAACGTGAGTCTCAGGTCTTTTTTGTTTCTAATGATCTTTATACCCAGAAGAGCTGACTTCTGAAAGCATTTTATTACAATATGACAGGTAGATACAGTATAGACTAGGAGTTTACACAACTAGGCTACTGTTGTATAATTGGAAAGCATCTAATGCACATGTGGTGTAATCCTCCAAAATCTTATTTTCCTTTGTGCTAGAAAACACACCTCTTTTCTTATTGACTGCAGAGAGCCAGGGTGATCTGCTGGGATGTGGCTCATGATATTGCTAATGTACCACTCTTCCTTTCTTAATTTTACATAAGCTGCTACTTCGTTGCTTTGCTATGTATCCCTTTAAAGAAAATGTTCCAGAGGGCAGCATTAGGGATAAAGTATACTTTTGTTCTGTTGCTGGTCCCATTGCTGCTAGTTGTGCTGTTAACAGAAATATTCACATGGAACAATATCAGAACTGCTATAGACCATCACCAAAAAGTGGCCTTGCCTACTGATTTTGCTTTCTGTATAATTTTTAACATTTGGCATTTTCAGGCTTTTGTTTGAGTTTGTTTTTTTTTTTTTTTGAATGGAGAATTCTGTAGTCATCTAGTTTTTAAATAGGTGAATATTCAAACACTTAAATAGGTTTGGCAGTCATTCATTATTTATGCAGAGCAACCTTGTTGATGAGAAAATTTATCTTTGTTAGTGGTATATTTTCTGACATCATTATTTTTCCTTCAATTTATAGCTGTAATTTAGATTGCTGTTGGTGTAAGCACTTTGCTTTAGTCCCTTGGAGTGTTAAGCCAGTGCCACCATGACTGTTATTTGCAACATTTATACATTTTAGCAAAACTTACTAGCAAAATAGTAGCAAGGAGGTTTTTAGCCTACATGGGCTTTGTTTTCTCATATATTTTCAAACCTTTTCAGATTATTTCTCTATCTGGGTTAGGGAAATATGTATTTATTCAACAATAACATTGCTATGATTGTAAAGTTTCACATTTGACTTTGTGATGTTATGAGATATTTATCTCTGTCAATGTATGCAACCAGTACTAAGGATCCTTCTGCATCTTTGTTAAGATCTTTAAAAGTTATAACTCAATTTTTTCTTGTTGGTTTTTTTTGTTTGTTTGTTTGGTTTGATTTTTGTACTTGGCAGGAGATTATCAAATTCTTTGTCTTCTGTATTAATTTACTTCTTATCAGGATGATTTTTACAGCAATAAATAAAAACTGACAGCAAAACATTTGTAAGTATAGCAAGTGTAATTAATCTAGAAAGAATCAAAAACTCACAAACATCTACAATATCTGTCTGCATATAAACAGAGGAACTGAGATTTTTTTGAATGACCAGCTTTAACCAGCTGCAATTTGTAGCTGATATTACTGTTTTTGTGAAAATCTTATCCTACAGATTTTCCAATGGCCAACTAGACTAGGCTGAGTGAAGCAGGGGAGAAAAGCATCTAAGTTGTAGAAAGCCAGTGCTGATTCACTGCTTTTAATGATCCCAGCTGAACCTCCTACTCATTCCATATCTCCTAACCAGACATAAATTTTCCACTCCTAAATGAGCCATATTGATTGTAATTTGTTTATGAGAAAGGGAGCTTGGTAGCTTTCCCAAATATTTATTTTGGTTTTGTGATAAGTATATTTGGTTTTAACTGTGACAGCCGTTATTAGTCTTCAGTGTCCCAGAAACATTGAGGTGTTTATGCCCTTTCCTGATATTTTTTTTTAATAATTTCCTTGTCTTTTGCTACCTAGGTACACAGTCTGAATAATTTTCATATAAATCATAGAAACATAGAAGGGTTTGAGTTGGAAGGGACCTCAAAGATCATTTCTTTCAAATCCCCACATCATGAGCAGGAATGCAACCCAGGTTGCTCAGAGCCCCATCCAACCTGGCCTTTAACACGTCCAGGGATGGAGCTTCTCTGGGCAATCTGTACCAGTGCCTTACTACCCACACAGAAAATAATTTCTTTCCAAAATTTGATATAAATTTCTCTTCCTTTAATTTAAAATATTCCGCTTATCCCATCACTGTCTGTCTGCATAAGAAGGTTGCTTCCTTCTTTTATAAGTTCTGTTTAAGTCATGAACTAAGCTGCATCTCACCTTGGCTATAGGATTGGCCTTTTCCTCTCCTCTAAAATTGTCAGCTTAGCTCTCATTATTTTTTGAAAAACATTCTAGACATTCCAGGAAACAGAACACAAACACCGAATGGCAGAGTTAAAGAACAGCCCTGTGGATGAATGTTCTGGTGAAATGTCAATTCAGGAAAAAAATACCTCACCCAAGAAGCCTATCTCTTTGCAGTTTTCAAAACAAAAGCTTCTGTGAGAAGTAACAACCTCTAATGAGTCTGGCAACATCGAGGGGGAAAAATTACAAGTCCTTAGGGCACAT
Organism: Chloebia gouldiae; assembly: GCA_003676055.1. Classification (NCBI taxonomy): domain Eukaryota; kingdom Metazoa; phylum Chordata; class Aves; order Passeriformes; family Passeridae; genus Chloebia; species Chloebia gouldiae. The sequence continues at coordinate 655,296 of QUSF01000036.1, read as the reverse complement.
TTTTGTATACCATGAGCTTACCTGCATTCTTTTTGACATGCAGCTGGTCTAAGAAATCTTGTAAAGGAAATTGCTTTAGGGTGGATGGAAATCCCCTGGTCAGAGGGCCATGTAAGTAAGTACACTTACTGTACTGTCAGTTACCCTGTTCTGGAGCACTACAGTCTGAAAAACAATTGCAGAGCTTAGTGCAGACAGTTCTGCTGGAGTGGCAACATTGCTAGTCTCTGTTCTGAAGGTTTCTACATCAAATTGCATTACACACTACACCCAGCCATAAACAGGTCCTCTGGTATGTGCTCCTGTGAAGCTTCTGTTGCTGCTCCAGAAGGAACAGGGCCATTAGTGTTTTCATGTTTGGCTATTCCTTTAGCTGCCTGTTTAAACTTTTTGAAAGAGCCCTTGCAAGAAATTGGATAAATGGACTTCTAAGCTCAGAAAGTTGAAGCGCTAGTTCATGATATAAAGCTGTAACTGTACTCTTGGTTGTTCTGGTACTGCATTTAAAAGGGTTACCTTAGATGATGGAGAATTTCAGAATATCACAGGAGTTCAGCTGCCTGGAATGTTGGAGGGAATATAAACAAAATCACTGTTTATTCTAGAGTTGTGTATGGAAAAAATGTGGGTGTATTATATAGAGCAAGCAGAGTTCTAATTAAAAATGCTTGGGGCATCTACTGTTGCTTAAATTTGCATAATTTATAGACAATACTTCAGACTTGAATTTTGCTACCTCAGTGGGTTAGTTTTTTGGATTTTTTTTTAAATAATGAACACAGATAAAGGGTTGGCAGAACAGTTGGACATATTGTTAGATAATTCTTGCAAGAGTATTTCAACAGCATGCTAAAATATTTCATGAAATGGGAGAAAAACTCATTTGTGTGAACACCTTATGTCATGATACTGCACAGATGTAGTGTTAATTGTTAATCTGTTTCACAGCTCTGTGAATTGCTCTGTCTGGAAAGCCAGCTGAGCATGGTCAGGGACTCAGGCTTTTGCTATTCAAACCACACTGATGCAGGGTTCAGTGACTGGACACTGCTGATCCTCTCACTGAACCATCCAGTGGGATTGCTACCTGCCTTGCACAGCTTGTGTACAGCTTGTGGAGAGGGAGTTTTTATCTGATCCTCAACATACTTCAGCATTCAGAGCATTATGATTTAAATTTAATTAATTTAATTAACATTCACCTTAAGTACTGAAGAGAAATGTATGCAGATAAAAGTTACTTCTCTTGTTGAGACATGAATGCTGTAGCCAAGTCACCGTCCCTCAGGGACGAAATGTTGAGGGTTGGTTTTTTTCTTTTTCATTTGTTTTAACAATAAGTGATCACAAAATGTTTTTTTATTGTTTTAAGTATTATCATAATTCTATTTTTAAGGTCTTCTCATGCTGTCTTCACTGTCCATTTCCATATCATTCACCAGTTAGTCCAAAAGTGATCTTTGAAATGAAAAAAATTCAACAATACCCTGAAGTTCAATATTCATGGGCATTTCTGCATATCCTTTCCCTAGGACATGCAAAGCTAATGTAATCCTTCTACAGTGTTCAAGAAATTGCCAAATAAGATATTCATTAAATAGATCAGAAAGACCTCTTATTAGACCTAAATCCTTCTCAGGGAATGAGGTTCTGCATGGGATGACAGGACAGCTTGATTGTAGCAGAAACTGAATTCCCAAACCATAGGACTTAAATAGTAATTTATTCTTCAGAATTGGAAAAAGATATGTTCTTTTATTTTCCTTGATAAAAAAATAGCAAAACCTATATTCTTTCATAAATCATTATTATTGATTCATTATTGATTTAATTTCCAATTTAATAATTGTTTTTATGTTAATATTTAATTTTTCTAATTTTTGATTATTTTATTTCAGTTTGACAGTACACCAGTGAAAGTAAAAATATTTCCACTTTTAATTTTTTTTGCAGGAAATTGTTCATTAAATAATGCAACACAGGAAAAAATAGGTTAAGGGGAGACCAAGGTTGATTTTTTAATTTAAATTCTGTGATTGGTTTGTAATGCATACTATAAAAAAAAGAGAAAGGTTTTCAAGGTATAAAGGGTCTGGAATTTGTATAAAAGTGTCATCCTTCACCAAATAGGCAGTTATTAAATTGGTATCTAGGCTTCCCTTTCTGCCATTTTTTGTCTGTTGTGAAGCAGTTTATGTTACTAATATAGCATAAGCTTTAGTATGCTTAGCAGTATATTTTTTTGCTATTTATATTTTAGGATTTCTTCGTGTATTTTTTAAAGAAGTAAAGCTATAGAGCAGCCCTCCCTGAAGTTGCTAGGTGCATTCTTAAAACATCTGCTTCACTATGAAATGATATTGAAAAAAATTGTGCAGCATGAGCTCTCATAATATAAGTATTGATTAACTAAGGTTTTTGTATAGAAGGACACCACACTGGGAAGTTCGATCCTGGGAAGGATCCAAGAGCTGCAGTGATGATAGATACTGTGACTGGACTGATGGTGGGGAAGAAAGAAAGAGAGAGAAATGCTGGCACATGAGTAAAGCTATTGTGAAAATTGGGTAAATCTCTTTTGGTCATGGTTGGTCATAAGATGCTGTTCACTAGGAATTTGAGAAGCAGGACCAGAGAGAAGGGATTTCTTTCAAGCCCAGAGAATGACAGTAGCAGAAAAGTTCTCCTATGGAAGCTCCTTGGTGAAAATTTACCCTTAGAATACTAGAGATTTTATTAGGAAAAAAAATTATTTGCAGAAGTCCCTTGGTGTTTGTTTGTATTGTGTCACTAATCCAAATTATATTAAGACAGATAACAGCTAAAATTACCTAATGAAGTCATGGGATGACAAAAATATCTGTTTTCAAATGTCACTGTATCTTTTCTGCATCCTTCTTCAATCTGCTTTAGCTATAACATTTAATTTTAGATTTTGTTCTTTTAATATCTTGGATGAGCATTTCTATAATAAAACTCTGACATGTTTGATTGTTGGGTGGTCTTGCCCTCTTGAAACATTTAACATCAGTGAGATATTCATTCTTACTAGCACTTTCTTGAAATAAATCTCTTGAAGAAGCTATTTGTACTTGTAGCTATTTGCTTTGTCATGTGCAACACTAAATTCAGCTTTGTGTGTAATCCAGTTTAACAGCACCTCATAATAGACTAACACAGTGACAGATGGGAATAGGCACCTGTCCATTACTTTCTTCAGTTCCTGGCCAGAATAAAATTCTGGGTAGAATTCAAACCACAGGTGATTCAAAGCCCTTCATCTTACATGCATTTTTGATTAAACTGAAACATATTTATAAAGAAAGAGCAACATGATGTGTTTGCAATTACGTGCTATTAAAAATGCTAAGAAAATTATTTTGGTTCAATTTTCCATATGCTAGAGATGCTGTAGTCTAAATGGTTTAAGAAATTAAGCTCTGTACAAAAAAAACCAATGGATTTTATTAGATCACTAGGGTGTTTTTTTCTTTGAAGGAATAGAGTTCTCTGATGAGATGAAAGGATTCTACATATGAAGATATTTTCTCACTTTTCTCAAGCAGTGTACACTTGAGTGAAATAGCATCTTTTCTATATCCTTCCTCAGTTTTTCATTAGTTTGTGTTCTCATTTGCCAATCTATTTTGATCTATAGCTAACAGACAGAGTTCATTTAGATATAATTATTTAGAAAATTCAGAATTCATTCATTTAAACATCAATAATTGCTTTTTAGCAAAAGACAAAATGACAATACTCTGGGGGCAGGTTTTAGGGGGATAATGCAGATTGTCAATCTGCACTGATTGTCAGTCAGTGGAATAATACCTCATGTTGAGTGTCTTCTCTAAAAATAAGTACGAAAACCTAGCTACTTACACATCTGATTTTAACAAAAAAGTGAACAGAGAACTGGTCAGATGACGCAAAGTCCAAAGAATTTCTTTGTTTTATTTATGGTAATTCTGACTAAAATTCTCTGCCTAAAGGGCGATTTCAATGTATTATTGAGGAGATGGCTTAGGAGTATCACAATTTTAATTCTAGTTAAGTAATGAAATACTGTTTAATAGGTGTAGCCATAACTTGTTCAGAAACATTTGCAAAGCAAAAGGCAGTGACTTAGTATCTGAGACACATTTGACCCATTCAATGCTTGTCATTTAATGAAGAACAGTGTCCCTGGTGAATATTAAGTTGTACTGTTCAGTGGCTGTTTCTTAACTAGGCAGTCAGATTGTCTCATACTGTGCTAGTCCTGGGAATTTGGTGAGGGTATATAAACTGTTGAAGCATTGACAATCATACTCCTTAATTTCAGTGTTCAGAGAGAAAATACCACTACATCTGAGCTGTTAGTAAATAGGGATAACAATAGATTCAATCTAATTATGCATTGAAAACTGAGGGCATCTGACAAACTATATTTAGCATCAGAACCATACTATAATCTCCAAAAAAAAAAAGGGTAGAAGATAATGTTTAAATCTCCACATCCAATACCATCTTCTGTTCATAAATAAGGATGTCAGAATGATAATTTCAATAAATACTGAATTCTAACACAACTGGGAAATTATAGCAAATGGTTTATATTCTGAAAAATTTTATGCAAAGCTGCTTATTTACTGACTCAGAATTTGCAGTGTTTCCCTCTGCAGGGATTCCAGCTTGCTCCTTCCAAATCAGGACGGGCTTTTTGTAGATATCTGTGGTACCAGTGTGGAGGAGCAAAGTAAGAAAACTTCCCAGAGATTAGGGTATTCTTACAGGAATACAAACAATATCGAAATGTTTTATTAACTCTTCAAAATATCACTGATAATCTTCATTAGGAAATTATAACAGAAGCCTGTGTTTATCCTTGCTAAATCCAGCATAATCTGCAATGTATCATGCATGTTGCAAACCATGAAAATACCACTGAATATTTCCTGATGTCTAATTCCAATATATCTCCACAGAAAGAAGAGTAGGACAACCTCAGGCCTATAAATTAGGAACAGAGCAACACAGGGAAGCAGAAAGTGGCTTAGAGGAAAGCAGAAAGTGGCAAGAAAATCAGATGGTATGGATAAGGATTCATTATGGATGGATGAATGTGCTAAATAATTTCAGCCGTGGAAAGATTTCAGTGGCATCAGAGAACAAAGTTAATAGTTTTTCCTCTAAATAAAAAACGTGGAACTACATTTACTTCTAGCTCCAGCAGATGAAATTACTGCAGATAGATTGATACTGAACTGCTTGAAGTAATATTTTTGTTTCTAACACAGTATGTTATTTAGCTTTAAAGACTATTTTTCCCCTGCAGAAAAAAAAACTCCTGAATTATTAGTCTTCATGCTTTAAAAATGAATGCATCAGGTTTTGTTTATAGCAGAGCATTAGCAAATTTTTAATGTCGTTTCTAGTAGAATTTCTTCAGTGTATGCTGATGCCATAAAAGTATATAGACCTATGTTTCAAGAAAATGTGGGACATAGTACCCACAGAAACTCTGTGACTTCATAAAAAGACCAAAGGGGAGAAATTAATTCCCCTTCTTAATGGAATGGTGAGAGACCTTCTAAAAGTTGTATAAAATGTACCATTCTCATCCTGCATCCAGATCTGTTCAAAATGTAAACCACTTGTTACAACATAAGTGGAATTTTTTTCGTAAATATTGATAGAAGTAGGTTTTTTTGAGAAGAGTGTCAACTATAGAATATGAACCAGTCAAATAATTTATCCTCCACATATAACTGAAATATTGCAATTTTCCATGAAACTTAAAAAAATCCATCCAAAAAAAAAAAAAAAAGAAAAGGAAAATAAAGCTCAAGCTCCAACTTTAGCTTTTTGTAGGATCCCAGTTAGCATAATCAGCATTTAGACCTAAGAGATCTAAGAGATTACACAGCTATCTAAAGAAGTAAATTGTATTCCTCACTACCATTTTTTGTCAACCACCAGTATAAATAACGTGGCTGTTTTTGGTGGAAGGAAGCTCTGTATCTTGAGTTGCTGTACGCTACAGCTTTTCATTTTGGAATTGTACTATAATTCAGTGAAGCCTGCTTATGTCACTTCCTAATTTACTCTTTTTCTTACCTTTGTACAATGGGCTGTCTAATACTTTTTGCTTGTCTAGTACTGGTGATTAAATGCTGGGTATTGAGTTCAGTTTTCAGTGGGGAAAGTAGAGAGTAGAGCCTTCTTTGCAGCCAACTTCACATCAGATATTCCACAATAATTCGAATATTTAGTCCTATAACTTCATAAAAGGCATATAGAGCAAAGTAAGCGTGCAGAGGGAATAGAAAGTATAACTGCAAAGAACTCTTGAGATAATCATCAGAGAGCTTTATATGCCTTTACTTACTACTTTGTAAGTAGTACATAGTAATAAGTAGTACCTACATCTTTCACTGAAAAGAGTTTGAAAACCACATTATAAAGATTTTCAGAACAGACAGGAAAATGTTATTTCTAGCTGGAATGAAGCAGAAATGCTCACAGTTGCAGAAGTAAACTAATTTTGAGTTATTGGCCCATCGTTCATTTTTTCCTCTTGCAAATTCAGATGTAATTTATAAGAGAAAACAGAGAAGAAGACATCTTTGAAAATCTAATTGTAGAAATGACAACCTTGTCATATTATTACAAGGCAATCTATATATAATGTTTAAGTGTAAGCAGCTTATTGCAAAAGTTATGTTCACAACTCATAAAGGAAAAACACAAAATAGCTAAATGCACTTGTCCTTAAAAACAGAGGCAGGGATTTCTTTAGAACACTGTTACTATTATTCCAGGCTCCACTATCTTCCAGACATTAGTTGGGTTTTCTGACTTGCTGTGCAGCACTCTTCCCTAACCTTCAGGGAATGCATGCAATGCTTGAGATGCGTTGGAGCTGCCTTGCTGAGGTTGGCAGAGAGCTGGCAGAGAGCTGCACGGTGCCCTGAGGGAAAGCACTTGTACACAGGCTCCGGTTATATTTCTGTCCCACCACTCTGATGCAGACAGTGTCGAATGCATGAAAATTGCAGTGGGGTATTTTTGTTGTGCTTATGTGGGACACATGCACATACATAATATGGGAGCCCTGATGTCTGCCCACTGTACCATTTAAAGCTGAAACAGATACTTGTTCTTAGAGCTAAACACAGTCTTGACAAAACACCAAGTGTCTTTCCAGGACGGCTGCTAAAATCCTTCAGTGACTGCCTTTTTGTTCACTGATGTCAGCCGGTAAATCTTTCATTGCATAAGAAAATCTCTTTTTCCTTGATGTAGACTTCATCCACAGAATGTGTGGGCAGTGCAGTGTTCCCTAACTTCTCAAGTTAATATTTGGGTTATAGTTTGAGCCAGTATCGGTGATGTGTCACTAATTAAAGTAAAAAGTTAAACTTCTCAAAGTCTGTAGAGAAAAATCATGATTTCTGGTTCAGGCTTATTTCTCTTATGTAACCTGCTCATGTCTAATGAAAGTTCTTACTCCTTTCAGGAATATGCCTTCCCACATGTTATCTGGGAACAAAGGCAGCAGTAATCTATTTTGTACTGATTTTATTTTAAACAATAAAATTAATGAGGTCCTACCTTTCTGTGGGGGCAAAAGCCAGAAGTTATTACAGTGGGACTCTTGCTTTTTTGTCAGATTCTCCTTTTCACTAAGGAATTAAAAAGTGATTAATGTGTATCTTGAGGATTTTTTTCTTCAGAAAATAAAATAACCCTTTTTATAGCAGACTGTGTCAAAAAAAAATCTTCTATCAATCCTTTTAGTCATCTATATATTCTAGAAGCTCATGAGCAGTTTTTGTAATTAGGGTGCAGATATTGTTCCATAGGACTAAGCAACTGAAAGACCCTAAGTAAATACCTGGCTATACCCTGAGAACTGTGTATGGGTATTTGCAATAAGCTCTTGTGTATGGGTATTTGCAATAAGTTTTTACATATCTTTGATTTGTCACAATAGTTTGGGTGTTTCAAGAGCCAGAAGGGTGACAGTGTTTAAGTCAGCCATGGAAATCTATCTCCAAAGGAAAGAAAGTTAAACATATTAATTATTAACTGCTTTCAGCTAGAGTCTTCTTTAAAAATTTAAAGGAAATATAGACTGTCTAGACCTGACAAAATAAGAAATGGCCTTCAAACAAAATGCTAGCTGAACTAGAAACAGACTAGAGATAGAAAGAAAATTTTCCTTACAGGGAGAAGGTTAAAGTTGCTTTCTTCACACCTCTCTGGAACAAGTTGTGTTTCTGTATAGCTGCAGATAATCTGTACGGACAAAGTCTACATAGATGTCTGTCAAAGACATCTGTTAGACAAATTAAGTAAACTAATATTTTAGAATAAAATGGTATTATATATTACCTTCAGAAATTCTCTCAGACTCCTTTATTATAAAAATTGAGGTGATAAACATCAAGTGGTTTACCCTTCTGATTCTGTGTTTTCTGTACATTTCCTTGTCTGTTATTGTATATACTGTTTGCCATCTAAGGCCCAGTGATTAAGAGAGAAAGCCAAGATGAGTACTCTGAAATTTCAGTTCCACTTTAGTGTTCCTAAGTTATTTTGTTCCCTTCAATTTAGGCACCTGTCATGGTACAACACTGGCCAGCTCCTCACTCAGTCTTCCCCAGTGGGACATGGAAGACAATCAGAAGTGTGAAAGTGGGAAAACTCATGTCTTGACATAAAAGGCAGTTTAATAGGCATAGATGAAGCTGTGCATGTAAGCAAAACAAAATAAGGAATTCATTCACCACCTTCCATGGGCAGACAGGTGTTCAGCTGTAACTAAAACATCCTTCTCTTATCAATACTGTCTCCAGCAGAAATCTCAAACACAGATACATATGTTAGCTGCTGTGGAGAGAAATAATTATATCCCAGCTACAATCAACACAGCACTGCAAAAAAAAAAACAAAACAAAAAAAAAACCCAAAAAAAACCAACCAACCAAACAAAAAAAGCCACCAAACAACAAAAACCAACAAAAAACAAACTCCAAACAGAATTCTGTTGCATTAAAATGCAAATATATTTTTTTTGTTAATAAGCAGAAATGAAAATTAAAAAAGGGATGAACCTACAAGCATTTGTTTATGCTTTTTATGCTTCATTTTTGTGTAATATGACTGAAGTAGGCTAGGTTTTTAACAAAGAATAAGAAAATATTGTTGTTATGTGTTTCAGATGACCAGCATAAAGGAAATGATGGAGTGGTGAGGCTTACATGCAACTTGCTACTTTCCTTTTTCAAAAAAATTCTTTTGATCCACTTACTTTGATAACTGTTGTTGTGAGCAAGGCTATAAATGCACAGAAGAGAGCAAAAGTGGCTTGCTAATTACACATTTAGAGCAGAAATATGATACAGTATGGATTCAAGATAATGTAGACCCAAAGTTGTAGATTCCCAGTAATGTGATTTTCTCAAATACAATTTCTCTTGTACACATTTTCATTGTCTGAAACCTTTCAGATGTCAGTCTAGTATAATCTGCTTAGTTTCCCTCTTACCTGTACTGTATTTATATTCATAACTTTCCTCTGCATTGTTTGGTAAACAAGAATATTTTTCTATAAAAATAATGCATATGAATAGAAGAATACAATGAAGCTTTTCTCATTTTTGCATATGAAAATGCTAATTAATGCTTTATAAGTCATATCCAGTGTATGCTAGTCTCTCCAGTGGGTTAGAAAATTCTGCCATTCACTGCTGCTCAACTCTCCTGTTCCCGTGTTTGTGAGCAGAGGATAGTAATGGGGGTAATCCAATTAGCAAGGTTACAGATACAGTGTCCAAGTGTTCCTTCAAGGATCAAAGGGATCAGTTTCTATGGTCTTCTTATGGAGGTGTTAACTGCCATAAAATCTGTACACCATTTTTTCTATTTTAAAAGCCAACCTAGACAATTAAAACTATGCTCTCTTTTCAAAAGTGTTAGTGCACTTTCAAATATCTTCCTTTAATTTTATTTGCATGCCTCCTTGTAACATTTGCTACAGAAAAAATGCAGTCTTTTATGTGAGTGTACAGAATGTTGAAAATACTACTCTTGAACAGTGAAATGTTTAAAACTGACAAGTGTTTCTGCAGTCCTTATACTTGTCCATAACACTGATTATCATGAATCAGTGAAACGTGATTGGCACACATGCATGTTTCAAAAAATCAAATTTCCTAATGCCATTTGTTTTGTTTTAATGGATAGAAAGCATATATATATATATAAAATACCATTTATCTCAAAATACATACAGAGGCAGTAAACTTGCTCTCAATCTTTCTAATTTTTACTCTTATGAAACTTGTATGGCATATACACAATAAGTTTCTTCCATTATGTGAATAAAGCTAGTTTTGTGCTAGTGCAAATCCAGTTTTTCTGTAACAAATACCAATCTAATAGAAACAGAATTAGGAGTGTCCTGCATGATGTTACTCATATGGTTTAGATTTAAGTAGCCCTATAAGGAATGGAGAGTTTTACATAATTAATCTTACAAGTCTTTTCTAACTTGAGATGTTCTGTAGTTCTGTAATTCTGTGAAAGCCAATGTGAGGTAAAGAATTATGCAGAACATTTTTCTTGGTTCACTCATGTTTGTTATAGACCAAAGGTGATTGTCCTTTCTTTTCAACCTGTCCTTGCTGAGCTAGGAGGAAGGAGATGAAGAGAAACTGCAGAATAGTGCAACAGTTTGGGATTGTCCTATGGCATCCCTTTCACTCAGTGCTGTATAATATATTCATTGTCGTGTAGCTAAGGCAATCTGTGCACACACACACACACACACACACACACACACATGCATGCACACAAGTAAATACCATCAACATCGGTCTGGGCACCATGAAGTTTTTACCAGAAAAAATTGTCTTACTGGAGTAGTTTGCTTGTTACCTTACCACAGATCAGGTAATAAATAACCTGGAGACTTAATGTTTCAAGTCCTTTAATTCAGGCTTACAAGGCATCTTCAAGTGCTTTATTCATCTGAGCATTAATGCAAGTTCAGAACATTTGGATGGCCAATGACGGAGATACTCAGGAAGGTGAAATACTCCATAAACTAAATGAGCTCAGGAAGAGACTCAGTGAGCCAAAAGTTACAGTCTGTTTTGGTGAAGTATGTTCCTGTTGTCTAGGCAAAGAGTGCTTTGTATTGTACAATGCCAGCAGCTCTCTTCATGAAGTGGGAGAGAAATACAAAGAGAAATAAAAAGGTTCCTGCAAACTGAATGTCATGGAGGAGGAAGCAGTCTCCTAAGTAATGATGTATACAGCAATTCTGTTTTATGCATCACCCTCTTAAAATCCACCCAGGTAGCACCAAAACACTTCTGCATCCTTCTCCTGTATGAGAAGTATTCCCATTTTCTGCACTTTAAAAAATTTCTTCATGATGCAATCTGTATTCCACCCCCTGATCTGAAGAGGCTTTAAAAGCCACCATTTTACTGTTAAGATTGGATGTGAATAGTCACATGTTAGCAGACTTCTTTCAGACTCTTCCATACAAATTCTAATTTATGTTATGTTAATAATGAGAGAATTTGTAGTATATTTTTAATAAGTCAGTGCTATGATAATTTTCTAGGTGTTTGACCTAGGAGAGTAAGGCCTTACGCATAAAAATGGTGTTATGTTGTTGGATACGATATCTGTAAATCGTAACTCGCAAAATAAATGGGGCACAAACATTAGAAAGCCAATTATTATCCTGTTAACTCATCAAAATAAATTGCTGAAGGGGACCTGGCCAAACTGAAAATTTGCTTTCTGTCCAATCTGCAACTATAGAGGGATATGTAATTACAGATGTTCTGAGCTGTGTTGCTCCTCCTAAGTATTTTCTAATGCCTGTTGAAATCAAAGGGAGTAATCATCCAGTTCCAATAAGCTTTAGTGCTGGCCTTCAGTTATCATCTTTTTGTTGTTGTTCTGAAATCACGTAATCAGCAGCGGGATGAAGGGCAAGCTGCTGTAAACTCTTCTTATTTGTATTTAAAGAAAGAAAGAAGTTTCTTCTGAAGAATTTCCTTTTCCCTAGAATTTCATAATTAGTATTTTGAAGTGTTTTATTCCAGGTTTAGTTTAAAATAACCTTTAAAAATGTTAGTGATACTGGAAGTTAATATACATATGCTGCACAGTATTTAATGTAAAGATCTATCTGTCTATAAGTATAAAAAAAACCAAATTATAATTTCCTCTTCTTTGCCAATTCTTCTCATTTTATACAAAGTTCTAAGTTATTCATTGAAACTTATTAAACATCACAGAAAGGGTTTTTAAATGCCTTCACATAACTAATCCCTGACCCTTTGGGATTGTATTTTCAGGAATCTGTTCTGAAGGGTGCTGCTGATACAGAAAGGCTAAATGAGTTTAGTTGCAGACTGGATAATGTTCACAGAACAGAAGCCAGCTTCAGGGTTGCTAAGAATTTAGGCACCATCTCAGGTCCAAGAAGCTGTAAAGGGCTCTGGGACACCATCACCCCTCACCACTGTAAGTGTATTTTCCCTGTTGCAGCCTTCATAGGCACTGCCTTTAGCACATTTAGGACACTTTGGTCTGACTGTCTTTCTGTTCTTGTGCTCCTCATATCTGTGTGCACATCAACATGGCGCCCACACAGTCTGTGACGCCCATCTGTGATTTCATAGAAAATTCCCAGTTTCAGTTGTCATCCTTTGAATTTGATGTGTTCTCTATCACTGTAATCTCAGAGTGTTGTAGAGCTTGTAGAGTAAGTGTTCACACTGGTATTACTCAAAGATGCCCGTTCAAGATACAGAGCTGGAAAAGAGTACAGAGTCAAGCTGATTATTCAGCACAAACGTATTATTTTGATCATTTAAATAGTTTCTGTCAATGAACATAGTGCAACATTAACTAATTGGATAGTTTGTCTTAGATATATGGCAGCTTATTGGAGTTATGGGAAAAAGAAGTTATTTCAGAAAAACTGGGGGAAAAAATTTAAAAAAAACACTTCTCCTTGAAGTCTTTAAATAAGTTTATTTATTTATTTATTTATTTTATTTATACTCTCTGCAAGTGCTTCTCAGATTCTCTTTTTTCTGCCTTGTGTTTTTAATCTGCCACAGTTTGTAATCCTTCCTAGCAGCCTTCCTCAAACATGAGTTTGGCTTTTCAAAGCCCTCTTTATTTTGGCTTTGTATACCCTCTTATTTCTTAAATCCTCTTTCATCCCTTAGTACCATACAGACTTCTCTCAGCTTTACTCTAATGAAGTTTTTTGCCTTTTTTCTCCTCATCAAGGAAATCAAAGTACACTTTGCTGCCCTTTGAAAGCTTTACACTATCAACTGTTTTGAATAATATCTTCTTCTGAGGATAGCTTTTTATCTCTTAAGTTTCCTGTATCATTCTGCTTCATTCTTAGACTTCTTTTTCATAAGGACTGAATCTAATTGGAGGTAGACCCACTCATCTTCTGTTGTCACATTTCCTGATCTCCTAAACACACTGATTTCCCTAAAAAAAGTCACAATCACTTTTCCTATATTGGTAATTTAACAATAAGATTGTAGATTTTAAAAAATATTGTTACTTTGCTTTATTTTACAGAGAAAGAATTAATGTTACAACCATAATTTTTCTCACTCCTTATAATTTAAATTCTAAATCCTAAAATTATATATTTCAGGAGACAATTTCACCTATCTAGATACCATCAATCCACTAAGCCAAAAAGGTAGTATTTGGGGAAATTTAAGTTAACTCAGAATTCTACTTTTAGCACATGCCTAGGTTCCTTATTCATGAAACATTAAATACATGTTTCTGCTGGTTCTGTGATTTTTTTCTGAACAGCAGGCTCACACTGGAATCCGACTTTGCTCCACGTGCTCCCATCCTTGCCTTGTGCACTGCAATGCAGCAAAGCTGCATCCATGGACACTGATTTACCAGCCTGTGTGCTGCTACTGGTGATCCCTTCTCATTAATGTAAGGCTCCTACTCTTCCTCACAGCCATGAGTTTCTCAGCAATTAAGTCCTGACTTGTAGAATACAACCCAGAGCTAAAATGGAGTTTTGAACGAAGCCTGCAGGATTATAGTGGGTGAAGCATCCTGTGAGCAGGCACAGAGTGCTCACACTGGTCCTTGAAAGTTCATGGTCTGGCAGCTGTGCCAGGCAGGCTGTGCTGACACAGGCAATGGTGTGGGAATGACATTTGCTGATTAGAGGCACAGTTTATACACCAGAACCAGTCTGTAACTCCCAAGAAGCTGCAGAGCCCAAAGATAATTCCATAACTGGTTAGTTCTTAGGTAGCTCTTTCAGTATGAATACCTTTTACTTCTTTGAAAACATTAAATATACATATACAAAATATATAAGGCAAACCACCACTTTTTTGAAAGCACTCTTAGTGACTACTTGAGAATTACAAACTGAAGAAGATCTACAATTATAAAAAGTTATCTAGGGCCCTGATAAGAATAAAATTGTCAATATTATTTTTCACCACATATTTATTATACTAGTGCTTAATTTTATTGGTAAGCTTACAGGCTTCCACTTAGATTTATTTACCCTGATTCCTCTCCTCAAAAAAGTCAAAGCCCATATAATCCTCCTGGCCTTTATTACCTGATTGCTATTTAATAAACCACAGCAGTCTCTGATATTGAAACCTATGAAAGCTCTTAGCATGGCTGCAATGATCTTTTTTTTTAATCAAGGTATTCCAGGAGAAGGTTTATTGACCTCATGTGTGAGGCATAAGTAGAAGTTTTAGTCTATGGTTACTTGTACATTTCACAGCAATCTCTTGTGTTTCTGCTGTCACCATTCCTGTCTTGAGTGAATCTTTGCATGCTGTTTACCTTCCAAGTATAAAGATTATGGAAAAGAATTTATTTAGTGGATTAATTTCCTTTTCCTATTGGTGGCATGCTGTTGCTATGTGAGGCAGTCATTCATATCCCTATGTACAAGTCCATAGTTTAAAGAGGGAGGTCATTAAGTCATTAGCGCATTTAAAAATTTTAAATTGAAATTGCTGAACTTTGTTAATTTTCAGGATGAAAACTTGTATGAATATAAATTTACAGCCAGTAAAGTGCCACTGTCAAAAATTTGACCATTCTTTGTTTTTCTAAACACACTCTTTAAATACCTAGAGTTGCTGAAATACAAACCAAATCAAGTCAAACCCAAAAATTTTCCTATGCAAAAGACTTCAAGAGTTGAAATGGACTTTTTGTAATGTCTACCAGTTGCCAAACATGGATTTAGTTTGCCAAAGAGCAACCAGGCCTTCATTTGTGTGAAGGCACCTGACTCTACCTCATCTTAGAGTTTATGGTGCTGCAATGGCAAGAGGCAGAAGGTAGGAGGGAAATTACTCCAAGACACAGATACTATTTCTGTGAGCCAAGAAGTGCATGTTTATCTTCAAGTATTTAGTCTTATTTAAATGTATCTTCATTAGGTTTAAAACCATTTGCCCTTGTCCTATCACAACATGCCCTTTATAAAAAGGCAAAAAAATTTAAGTCCTTCTTTATTATTATTGTCTGGGAAAATTATCAAAAAACTTGACCTGTTGATCAGACATATGGATTTTTCTTTAAGGTTTTATGTTTGTCAAGCCCGTCTATATAGATTAGTTTCATATTATTCCCCATATATTGAAATGCATGCTTATTGATTCTTCAAAATTAGTTCTATGTTTTAGAAATATTCTATGTTATTTTTTGAAAGTCATCCTTAATGCTAAAAAATAACAGTTAATATATGCAGTGCTGCTGTCACATGTAAAGGGAAGCTTTGCCCAAGCCCTCAGGATGTGATCACCTGAGGTCACCCCGCGTGGGGACCTGTGCCAGTGACTTCCCCGCAGCTGCTGACACAAGAGCAGGACATCTCCCTTTCTCTCTCCTGGTTTTAAGCTGCTGCCAGGGTTATCAGCTGGGGAGGACACTGAGTTCCCACTTCTCAAGAGTTTTGACAGAGCCTGACCATGGCACACCCCCTGCATTTAGACCCAGAGATGTGGTGTGTCTGAGAGGTCAGGTATGCTGATTGCATTCCACCTGGGAGTAGCAACTCTATTTTCTCCCGTAATTTCCAAACCCCCAGTCATTTTTCCACTGTGTTGTTTGAAGAAGGTCTTCTTCCTTCTTTAATTGGAGTTGATTAGTGGTAACTAAGCAACTATTGCAAGTACAGCCAGATGTAACTTCACTAAGTTGTCTTTCTAACTGAGATGAACAGGGAAGCAGAAAATTGGGCTCTGAAATTTGTACTAATAGCACTTAATTCTATTTCATATTTCATTGTGACCAGCTCTTATCACGTGGCATTGTTCAAGGCTGCTTTGTAAAAGCTATTAGACAGGGACAATATTTCAAAGTGGTCTTTGAAAAACTGTAACTTTCAAAGTAATTTTTTGTTATCATTGAAACAGTGCAAAGTGTAAAGGACAACTATAGACAAAAGATACAGCTGTAACTTCTTAGCATTTTGATATTGGTACAAAATACTGATTTTCCAGTTCTTAATGTATAATTGCTTGAGACTCTTTAATCAACACCAGAGGAAGCACATTAAATAAGCTTGCTCGAGAATTTCAGTTAATACATTTAAATTTCACAGAATTTTATGTAGCATCACACTTCTATGCATGGCATCTGTTCTTGCTTTCAACTCTCATAAGTATTTTTACATGATGGCCCTTGAGTCATTGCTGTCTGCATAAAAACCTTATACATCGATTGTGCTGGTTGATGGGCATATGTTAAGTAGTATATTTAATGGGCCACAAATTAATTTCCGTGGAAAACTACTGGCTATCAGAGGAATAGATTGTTTGATCAGTTATGATAAACCTACCATTAAGAATATTAAGAAAGGAAGTTGAATTACAGTGTTCTAAAACTGCCACACATATAGCAATATGTAACCTTCTTACCACTGTAAATTTATTTACTACTTGACTGTAGCTGACTAATAACAAATTCAAATACATTTATGTTCAAATATAGCCTTTATGATGCCTCTCTATATATTTTTTAGTCGTTTTAGAAAGGATTAACTTCTTTATAGGCACAGGTGTCTGCTTCAGTCGTGGTGGGGCAGCACTGAACATCAGACTTGAGGTCATCTTGTACATATATAAAGTAGCTGCATTCCCAAGATTTCTAGTCAAAATACAATGTCATTTTCTGGTAAATCAATTGCTCAAATACCTTCTGTTACGTATCATGGGATCTTACTTATTGGCAGATTACTGTAATAAAATTTCGGAAGATATTACTCATGCTGGTGGTTCTTGATTAAGGCATTTCATTTTACTGCACATTTTCTGCTTTTCATGGAGAACTGAAAGAAACTGAAGGCAAACTCAAATTTTTACTGTATTAGTTAGGTTGGAAGGTTTTGATTGGAAGGTTTTTGGTATAAGTGACATTTCATTACATAAAACATAATACTACACTGTAGAGAATAATGTTTTGTAATATGAAAGAAAAGGAATTTGAATGAAAGGTTTATATGTTTATGATGATGTTTTGTTATGAAATCCTTCCCATAAAAGTATTATCTTTGACTGCCTAAGGCTCTCATGGTATTTCTAAATTGCATGAACTCTGGTCAAAAATATTTATACAAGTGACTAAAACTAGATTTGGCTTATGCAGAAAATTAGCCCTCAAGTTGCCCTAATACAGTTAAGAAAAAACAGCAAAAGTTCTGATCCTCAGGACTATTATGTTGCACATACAGGCCATTGTTCCGGGCAAGAAAATGGAGTCATAATCATTCCCATCTATCAGGAAATTAGGGAGGAGACAACAGGCCAGAGAAGACCACAACTGACCAGCTGGGATACATGCATAGTAAACATCCCTCTCACTTGCTGTCTCTCCTTCAGGAATATCTGCTGCAAAACTTGTGCCATGTCCATATCAGCTGAATTTATGTTATTTTTCTGTCACAGAATTGCAGAATGTTCCGAGTTGGAAGGGACCCACAAGGTTCATCAAGTCTAGCTCTTATGGGAATGGCCTGTAGAGGGATTAACCTCAGTGGTTTTAGCATCACACTTTAACTAACTGAGCTAATCTCAGGGTGTATCACCATAAAAATTCACAAGATGCAGATAATGGCGAGGCTGCAGTCATGGGCTTTCAGAAGAAACTTGTGCTGCTGCATTTTATGGAGGTGTTGAATTTCACTTTAATCTTGTTGGGTAGCCCTCAGCTAAATACCTCCCTACTGGAGATCCCCCATAACCAGAGCTCCCAAGGTGCTGGTGTGGGTCTAGAAATAAGGAATTCACACAGTGCCATGCTGCCCGGTGGAGTGTCACCCAACGATTACATCTCTGAAGTAAAAAAATTCTTTCCTTAGCAGATAGATCATGGAAGGGCTCTATTACAAACTTGTCTGCTTTTTTTTTTTGGCTTGCCATCTAAAGCAGTAGGCTCTGATCAGAAAAAAAGGTTATAAAGGCTGTAGTTGTTAACACCACTTGAATTCTTTGCAGTGTGCTGAACAGTTATTGAAGTGACTGTATCTCTCTTCCCTTAAAGTCTCTTTCCAAAGTAGGTAATGCATTTATTTGACAGAAAAATGCTAGGTAAGTCACCGGTGTTTTGGTAAAATTTCATGAACTATGTTCCTATTGTTTACATGCTGTACTCAGGAATCGCCTATTGTGTTAATCTATTATATAAATAACATACTATGACTCTCAAGTCAAATGCAAAAAAAAAAAACCAAACGTGTAGCAGAAATGCAATTTTAGTAATGCTTAGTCTAGTGAAAGCAGGCTCCTTTCCCAGGGTAAGAGAGAGAGAGAGAAAAAAGGTTTTGTGTGCCCAAAGCAGCCAGATGGAACCACAGTAGGAGGCATACTAGTGTAAATACAAGTTTTGTTTATTTCGGGCAATGTATGCCTCACATTTCTGTTATCTTTCTTTACTTTCCTAATTATGACACTCTAATATTAAATTACTGAATTTTCAGTGATTTTTTTCAGTTTTCAGTGTTCTTTGTCATAAAGTGCTTATACCTTTTCCTTGTATTAAAAATTGGTTTAATTTATGGCAAGACTGGCTTCAAACCACTACGTAATAATTTTGTTTTCCTTTACGCTTCAGTATAGTCAAAATATTATATATTATGCCAAATAAAACACCTCAGGTAGCAAACCATCTTATCTTGCTACATTCTTCAAAGTAATTTATGTGAGCTGTGCTGTAACAACTTTCTAGAGCTCAAAATATACATCTAGGTTGTCATGGATACACTCATAAGAAGACTTTCTTTATAAATATGTTACAAGTCTGACAATTTATTTTTAGTATAATTTTCAAAAAAGAAAAAAAGACGTAGTATATAACCAGGGCCATTATTGGTTATTCTGATTGCTCTTGAATATATTTCTGTTTCTTCCTCTTCATTATCTCAAAATATCTTTTAACAAGAAGGTTTATGTGGATGTCAAAATGGCTGATAAAGGGGTTTTTCTCACCTCTGTTACCCCTGCTTTGTACCTAGTATGCCTGAAATGGAATTCATATATTGCTTACCAGCAGTTAGAGTTTTTAATCTAGCACAGGGTTAAGTAGCACTTTCAAGACTGAACAACATTCAGCTGCCATTTTCTCTCATATTAGTTAAAATAAATACACTAATTATGATATATAGCTGGATAACCTAAATCATTAATGGAACTTTCAAGTCAGGAGATACCTTCTGGTATTACATCTTCCATTTTGCTTCCTCTTCTCTGCTGCATCAGTAGTGCAAGAGGCAGTGCACTGATACATAATTTTCTGTTGCTGGTAATTTTAGAACACAAAGTTATAAGCCTGTGATAAAAAAAAAAAAAAGAGAAAATAAAACAATAATTTAAAAAGGAAAAATAGATTGCTGGAAGCAATTCACAGTCATAAATGTGTACAAAACAAATTATTATTTTAACACATTTTGTCTGTAGATTTTGATAAAACAGAAAATAAAGGCAATGCTAGTTCAGAGGTCTGAAAGTTCATGTGTGTTAATATAAAGTAAAAAACTCCCCACACCAAAAAAAAGCCAAAAAAACCAAAACAAAACAATACTAAAAAACCACCAAACCCAAAAAGACCACAAGCCATTAAAGGGGAAAAATTGAGGATTTCCATAGAATAAACGCAAAATATTATGAACTATCTAAAGTATCACAATTTTTCCAAGAGTGCATAAATGTTCATATCTCTGGCTTGTTGCATGAATTTTGGTAGAAAACCAGATTGTATTTAGCATTTGTGCAGTTCTTCTCACAGAAGTACCATTAACTAAGAATTTCCTAAAAATTCCAAATATGAAAATATAATCCCAAGTGCTGACTTCTTGGAGGATTACACTTGACATCAAGTAATTTTGAAAAATGGTTATCAAAGATGTTGTTAAAAACATGTGTTTATTATTATTTTCCAGGGGGTTTTCCTTCTAAGAACTTCTAACTTGTGTATGTCTGTCCAGTTTCAACAGTGTTCATATTCTTCTCTTCTAAACCAGCTTAACTACTGTATTGAAATTATATATAAATCATAGCCACAGATGAATCAGAAAGTCTTTGTTATAAATCTGAAAAATTACTTGTATCTCAATATAACAGATACTTTATATGTAACATAGTAGAGGCATCAAGCTTAGTGCCAACAGCACAGGAAGAATCTCTTTGTTTGCCTTCTGGGAGGAAACCATAAATCACAGAACTGAAATTTCTGACCTAGTATATTAAGAAAGTGCTAAAAACATGAAAGATCAGGTGAAATCCCACAATCCTGAAGAGAATCTGTTATGGGTTAATGCTGTCAGGGTAACCATTGTTTGATAAAATAGAATATGGCATTACTACATCAGGAAATTGCTGTCTCTCAAATACATTTTTTAGATTCTAGTACTGAAGAGCCTAAAATACAATATACATTTGTTGTCTTGGCATGTGATTTGAAAATGTTATTAATAAGGATGTGTACGTATCAGTAGAATTAGTGAAGTACAAATGATGGGACTCAAGTATCAGGGCACTTTAAAAATAATAAACATGTTGTGCCTGTTGAATGTTACAGAACAGTCTACAAGGGGGACATTGACTTGACAAAGTCTTGCTAGGTAAGCCAAAAAACTTCTCCAGAAAAGCCTTCCAGCAGCTTTATATTGCCAGTGGAATCTGTCCATTAAGTATTGGTGTGAGTGTCTAGAATTTTATAGTAGTGATAGATGAACACAATGCGGTGTTAGACAATGCTCAATTAAAGACTCTTGCAAAGACCAGTTGCATAACTGAGTGACACTTATGAAAAATAATCATCTTCCATTTTCTTTTGCTCTGTTTTCCTGTTCCCATGGATTCTGCTGGTCTGTCCTAATAGTTACATGTATTTTCTTTGGAGAAGTGAACAAGTATGGGCAACTTGTCTCCTTGCATAAACTGATAGGTAGTCTGTCATGAGTAGTACTATAGTTGTGCTGTACCACAAAAAAAAAAGAAAAAGAGTCTTCTTCAGTGCAGTTTTATGTTCCACTTTGACGCTGCTGTCTGGTTTAAGAGTTTAGAACTGCATGAATAAGGGATTGTTGCTGCTAATTCGCTTAGTATGGGGCTTCACAACCAACCTAAAAATTGACATTAAAATTAACAAATTTTGGGCAGATTTTTGGTGTATGAGTGATGGCTTTTCAAATGGACTGATTTAATTTTGCTATAAACTGTGAAACAAATGTGATTCAGTGTAAAGGTAGCAATGAAGATCTAGTTTCTGGTGTTTTAAGTTTCTGATGTTTCTTTTGAGGAAGGAACTACCCTTACATCTAAGCAGGAAAAGGGTCCAAATCCTATAACAACAAAAGGGATTTAAAAAGAAAATCAACCTCAGGAAGTTGTTAGGCAAATGCAAGCTGAGACTACAGCTTATTTGATACAACTGATGTGTTTTTTACTGTTGCTCTCATCTGGCACTCTTTGTCTCACCCATCTGTTGCCTCTGACTAGGAAACTAGATTATTGTCTCTAGAGGCTTTGGCTGCTCTTCCTACAGCTTTTATCAGTGACCAGTCCAAAAGCCCCCAAGCTCTGGTTTCTTCCCAACGCTGACACTGTATATATAATATATATAATAATTGCAACAGGCTACATGGAAAACTCCATCCAAATTTTGCTGCTGTCCAGATGTGCCTATAATTGTTCCAGGGGAAATGCAGGTGTCAAATTGCAGGTGTTCATGAGTCCAGGATATAGAAAGAATATATGTAGACTTGGTATGTGACTTTAGAAATAAATCAAAACAAAATCCACAAAGTGCTGAAGATAGACCAAATTCAAGTTATCAACTTGAAAGTGTATTTTAAAGTAGACCACTGGTGTAATTTGTATCTATTTGAGAAGATAAATGTGGTTTTGAATAATAGTACTTGTTGCAGTATTTTTGTCCAGATTTTGTCATTCCTCATTTGTTTAATTTCATTAGGAGCTCAGCTTTATACAATTCCCTGTGTTATTCTGTGCAAGAAAATCACAAATTTCTCAGGAGATGCAGAGGATCACCAGCTCTACAAATTGTCCTCCCATTGCCTAGTAGAAGACATTGCTGCTCAAAATGTATATGGAAAAATTATTTAAAATTGTAGTCAAGCTTTATTTTTTCATTGAGGCTTAAGTTTCTGTGAAGGATTTCCTAGTGAAAGTTCAAGTATACAGTCAATTAATTCATAGTACCTGTGTAATAAGCAGAATTTTAACTCTTTAGCAAGTCCTGTTGCTATTATTTGCTAGGGCTATACCTGTTTGTGTTACACTGCTTTGGCAACCCTCCTTGAAGCTGCTTCTGTCGTGCTGCTTGCTGTGTCTCTTCTGGGCAATCAGCCACTGGTGTGTTTCCTCACAAGTGTGAGGGTGCCCCTCTGTGGTATTTTCATTTTGGTGACTGAACCATTTCCAGAAAGAGACCCTTCACCATAAGGGCTTGGTGGGCAGTTCCTCAAACCAGTATGAGTAGTGGTACACAGCTAACTGAATAGATGGGGAAAGTACTGAAGGCAATGTAGGATTAGCTGTCTGCACTGATGCATGTTGAAAATCATAAAAATATAGTGAAAGGGAATGCTCAGGAAAGCAGATGGGTCAGTAATGAAACACTAAATGTGCTCAAAGCATCTAAACCAGGTGGCTGCAGGAGGTTTGATCATTGGATGTGGTGTCTGCACTGGGGTTCTTCACCTTTGGGAGGAGGGCAGAAGTTGTGGGGGTGAGGTATGCAAAAATGCAGTACCTGTGGAAAATATAATTTGGTTATCTTGGGGGTTTTTATAACCCCATAGCAGAAGGCATTAGAGATTTTTTTTGTAATTAATTGCCTCTCTCACAGGGTAATAAACTGTTTTCCAGTTCAGCAGTACCCTGTGCTGAAGTGAGGAAATTGCCCTTGTTGCATATTGCATCTATCTAAATCAAATGAAGAGAAGTACAGAAGTGCAAGAGAGTTGTTCTGTAGGGTCTTCATTGAAAGGCATAACAGGGTGAATTGCTCTTATGAAGTGTCGTATTTTTTCTGCATTTTCTCTAGCAAAATAATCAAGAAAAAAAAAACCACAACACCAAAATAACGTAGAAAATTTGATATCTGAATTGGAAATTATAAAGAAAATTATGTTATAGGTCAAAATTGAGAAAGCATTTACACAAAGTTAAACAGTGCAAATAAGAACATGATGGCTAGGATGAAAAGAAACTTTTAGCATAAATATAAATCTAAATGTTTGAGCATCCTTATTTCTGTCATATGCTGCAGAGTTTAAAGAAAAACTTGCCTACACTTGAAATTCTATTTAAACTAAGATAGATTGCAATTTTGCAATTTAAAATGTGGCATTTGTACCTAAATAACAATCAACCATTGACATTTCCAGTCCCAAAATATAAGTGTTACATGCTTATGTGTCTTACTCTCCTTCAAAGATAAACTTTAAAAGGCTTCAGCCTGTAATTAAAGCAGAATTTCTGCTGTAATACGCCATTCAAAGGTACAGCTTTAATATTTAAGGGTAGGTAGATTTACAGATACTTAGAGAGCAGCTGAAGATAAAGTGATGCAAATTATCAGTAGATGCAGAAACCACAAACCATAAAAAATGGTGAAGGCTCCTTGTGACCTATCTGTACAAAATTACATTTTCAGTCCATAGTGTGACTTTGAGGCTCCTCCATGTGTGTATTTTGGAGCTGGGAACAATCAAACAAGGGTGTCTAGAAAAGTACTTCTGACAGGGGCACAGCGGGTGTGCTGCGCTGCCCAGTTCACCTGCTCTCTCACAAGTCTGCTTCCCCTGGTTCTCTGCAGCACTGTGTGCTGTGATACCTCTGACGTCTCTCGTTGTAACCCAGCTAGGTGCTTTTCCAGGCAAAAGCCAGATGCAGATCAGTTAAAGAAAATCTCAAGGTAGTAGGCATATAAAATAATCATATTCAATATTCATCACATCCCTATCCATTGGGATAAAAGAAAGAAAAGAATACCCTTTAATTTGGCTTTTCAGTGAGTTGCCAGAAGACATGATTTATAGCTACGTACAATAATGTTTACATATATGCTTGAAACCATCTATGGAATTGTCTTCATCTACAGAAAGTTATTTAATTAATATTTAATAAGTAGACAGACAACACATTAGTATGTGTGTCTCTGTATGGAGAAGAGGGAATTATGAGCATGTGGCAAAAGACCTGTGAAATATCTTGGCAGAGACAAAAGAAGGAAAAACACTTCAGGCATGCAATGAATAAAAAAGATGTGGGAGCAGTGGATTAATTTTATAATTTAATTATCAGTCAAGTTAGGCATCAATAATATTTGTGTCCCCTAAAAAGTTGTGGCAGGCACAAAATTAAGTACATTTTACTCAAACTTTATAATATAAACTTATCTTTCTATCCTCTGATTTTTGCAAGAAATCACATGAAATGGACACAGATAAATTGGAATATGACTATGTTGAAAAATACCTTATTGTTGTTATTATTGTAGCCTTCTATTCATTGATGTACTTTTCAGTTTTTTAGCTTACAGCCCTGCAAAGTGACTGAATGCCAAGGTGAATTTTGATTCTTTACTATACCAATGGAAGGATTTGATAGCACTGACTTTGAAACAAGAGCTTTTGAATTATTTATTTTTCTATTGCCATTCTGCCATTTCCTACACAAACCTAGGAGGTGGCCAAAATGTCTTATAAAGAACTTGCACCTCCACATCAGCATGTTTGTGCAGTAGGCTCATGGTGGCCACTGCAAGCAAAGGTAGCTCTATTTCTAAATGCAAGTGTAGCTCTATTTTTTCTGGTATTTGCTATCCCACTGGGAAGTGCAAGCCCTTTGGTCCAAGAGCAAGGAAGCCTTGACAAAGTGGCTCTCTAGCTACACTCTGAAGATGTTTTTCTTCTCACATAAATTGTATTGAGGCCTTTGACATAGTCCCCACATAATCCTTCTCTCTAAATTTGAGAGATATGGATTTGATAGGTGAACTGTTCAGTGGTTGAGGAGTTGGCTGGATGGTCACATTTAGAGGGTATTTAGGACCAATATCTGTACAATAATTGATCTCCAGGGGTCTGTGGTGGCAGAAGGATTGTTTAATGTCTTCATCAATGACTTGGACAGCAGGATCAAGTGCGCCCTCAGTGAGTTTGCAAGTGACACTGAGCTGAATGGTGCAGTGGACACACTTGAAGGACAGGGTTACATCCAGAGGGACCTGGACAAGTTTGAGAATTATGGCCATGGGAATCTCAGGAGGTTTAGCAAGGCCAAGCACAAGGCCTTACGTAGGGGTCAGAGAAAGCCCCATAATCAAAGCAGTCTGGGTGATGAGGAAATCAATAGCAGCCCTGCAAAAAAGGACTTGGTAGTGCTGGTGGATGAGAGGCTGCCCTGGGCAGTCACAGCCCAGAAGAACAGTGGTGTCCTGGGCTGCATCCAAAGCAGCATGGCCAGGAGGGCCGGGGAGGGGATTCTGCCCATCTGCTCTGCTCTCTTGAGACCACACCTGAAGTCTTACATCCAGCTCTGGGGGTCACCAGGACAGAGGAGGGCCACAGAGATGATCAGTAGGCTGGAGCACCTCTCCTGTGAGGAAAGGTGGAAAGAGTTGCTGTTATTCAGCCTGAAAAAGAGAAGGCTCTGGAGAGACCCTCAACAGTCTCCCATACCTGACAGTGCCTATAGGAAAGATGGGACAGACATTTTATCATGACCTCTTGTGATGGGAAAAGGGGCAGTGGTTTTTAAACTGAAGGAGATTGATCAATACAAGATATAAGGAAGAAGTTTTTTAGAATGAGGGGGTGTAAAATACTGTCAGAGGTTGCCAGAGAGATGGTTTAATTCTAAGTTTAGGAAACACTCAAAGTCAGGTTGGACAGGACTCTGACCGAGTTTACTTTAAATTGTCCCTCTTATTGCAGGAATGTTACACTAGACGACTTTTAAAAGTCCCTTCCAAACCAAAATTATGATTTTATGATTCTGCTCCATGACTTACATGGGAAATCGGGTGTGGTACCATGGGAAAACGCTTCTGTGTGATGTTTCTCCACAGGTAGGCACATAGAAGAGATTTTCTACCATGCTGACCAATACATCTCTCTCATTTACTTGTCCTGCCCTTTCATTTGCACAGCATCTCTTATTTCATAAATGAATTGTTACTTGGACAGGATAGGAGAGTAGTGTTGGGGTTTGCTTTTGTTTAATACCTTTTTGTTTAATTTTGCTCTCAGGCTGAAAGTGTTGGACGTTGCTGATGTGCTAAGAGTGGTCTGGATGTTGATATGTTTCTCAGAAACTTCATTCTCTAGCATTTCCAGAGATATTAAATTTTACTGTATCAGAGCTTTCTAAGTGTAGAATTGTTGTCATGATAGATTGCAAGAATCCAAAAAGAGCAGGTCAAAAAATGCTTTCCATGAGCAATAGGTTTAAGAAGAAGAGTAGTCTTTTTGTGTTGCAGGAAGCAATGGAATTTGTCTTCTATTTGCTTGTCTCTCCTGTGGTACCAAAGGTGCTCCTTTGCAAGAGACAAAGAACTAGAGGTGAATATTAATGATGTAGGGAACATACTTCAAGGAAAAATTATTTTAATATGACAGTGGCAGCTCTGTCTCTTATATATAGCAGGTCTTAAATTCTAGTGGGATTGCTACATCTTTGCATCTCCGAATAGACCTCAGATTGTAGGAGCTGATCTGATCTAAGAACTTGCTTTATCCAACAGAAATATGAGATTCAAACTCTGATTTTTTACTGAAGTGAGAAAATGTCCCCAAACAATACAACCCCCCCCACCCCCAGTCATATTCCTAATACTTCGCTACTATTTTTAATCATTGTTGTAAGAATCTTGGAGGGAAAAGTGAAGCTTTTAAAAATTTCCTTCTGTACTTTACAAATCTTCACCATCTATGCTTACTAAAAATGGGGGTAGAGAAGTGGGGCATGTTGGGAATGCAAAGAAATCTCCTTGCTTTAGTTTGCTCATATTTATACTTAATAGCCTCAAAATCATTCCAGTATTGCTTATAGACAAGAGACATATATTAAAAATAAAACTAATTAAGGCTTGACCTTAAGGACAAGCAGTTTAAATGGTCTGCCCAAAGATAAACAAGGATTTTGTGATGGAATTGAAGCTCCAATCTCATGATAATATCCTGTACATCAGAGCTTCCTCACTGCCACTGACAGAAGTTCATATTCTTGCACTCACTTTGTGCAACTACAAATTATTAGGCAAGGTACAAAGCCAGACGTGAATAAGGGTTGGTGTGCATTAAACACTGCAGCATATAACAAGTATCATCCCTAAAGTACTGTTTGCTGAAGAAGGCAATGGTAGAATTCATCTTGAAGACAGGAAGCTCTGTGGAAGCTAGAAGATACATTGGGATCACTACTTTTAGTTTATTAAAGCAATCTGTTATGTTTCTTCATTGTGTTTAGTTCTCTAGCATCTTCAGAGAGTTATTACTCTACTCATTGAAAAGAAGAGCAGCATGCTATGAGTCCTTTGTCTTCATTGTGCCAAGCACACAGGCTGAACATTTTGTTTAATAGCAGATGCCTAATGCAAAGTGGATGTGAAAGGAAAAAGCTAATGATGAGTATGGTACCTCTCCAAGAAACTTTTTCCTGGACTTCAAAGGTAGAAAAAAGTTCTAAGCATTACTTGAGGGGGTGTGGGATAGGGGGAAGCCATGGTCTTGAGTTCTTGTTTCTGATTTATGGTTTTTTTTTTTAATTTTAACTATGAAACTCTAAAGCTTAATCATTGGATATGATTACCTTTATAGCTGAACAGAGTTACCATGCTATACATCTTCCATGGTGCATGCTATTTTAAGTCAAGATTAATTTTTTTCTACCTGTTTAATTTTATCTCCTTTATATAGCCTTGGAAAAGCAGTTGCAGATAATCATATTTACTTACTCAAGTTTAATTTCACTAACAATGCAAGGGTTTTTTTTCTCCTTTCATAAAAGAATTGCATGCAGAACTCAAGCAATAGGCATTTAAATAGGTATAATTTTAACTAGCTGCTCAGTCACAACTAGAAATACAACTGCACGAGTTGTGTCACTAAGTCATGTCTCCTGGTGTCCTAGGCACTCCATTCTACAGACAACTCATGGTCCAGTCGCTGTACATTTGAGGGTCCAGAACTTTGCCATGTAAGAGGGGTGGAACAAGTGTGACCTCTCCTGGTGCACAGTCGGTCTTGCACTTTGTTCTTTGACTATATTCTGGGCAGAATAATTTTGAATCCAACATTGAATTGAACCTTTATACAATTCCTGAGAGGCTACAGTGAAGAGGAGCTGATTGGTATGCCTATGTTCAAAAGAAACAGTAGTCTTCATCTCTTTGCACCTCATTTGGAGAATTGTTCAGCTTTACTGATGAATGTAGACACAATATTAAAAAATAAATTATAAAGAGAGGTGAAATATATGAAATATATGTGCTTTATGGGGATTAAAAAGAAATGTGAAAATGGGAGATTGATGAATCCTAGCTAAGTAAATTGAATGTGTATTTTCTAACCTCAGTTATGAGAAATTTGAACTTTACTGAGAAGCAGTAAAGTTTAAGAAGGTGTTTTCATCCATAATCAGAGTAAAAACTGGTTATTACTGGCAACATGAAAAATTGCCATTGCTTTATAGAATGTTTCTTTTACAGTTTCTAACTCTTCGTGTAATCTTCACGCCCTTCCAAAAAATAAAAAATAATAAAAAAAAAAAAAAGAGAGAGAGAGAGAAGAAGAAATAGGGGGGGAAAGGGAAAAGGTATTTCTACTTTGGCTGGAGAGCTGCCTGCCATTAAGAACATCTCCATTATAACATATTTTGCCGTACTTGAATCACCCGAGCAATATTACTTCATGTGTTTTCATGTCTTTGATAGAATTATTTAGTGCGCACGTTTAATATTCAAACGGGCTGAACTGGTTTGGCTTTGTAGATTATGTGTATGTTATGTGTATGCTATGTGCATGTTAGGTGCATGTTATGTGTATGCTATGTGTATGCTATGTGTATGCTATGTGTATG
>QUSF01000036.1:586376-625620 GCA_003676055.1 Chloebia gouldiae | reverse complement strand
GTATGGTATGTGTATGTTATGTGTATGTTAGCACTCAAGATCTTATAGTACCGCTTCTAACCACTGCCACTTGCCACTAGCACACGGATACTGTGCCAGATCAATTAAACGCTTCCTAGGGCCATTGTATCAGTAAATGAAGAGTGAATTTATTTCACCCTCGCCTCAGTCGCTCTCTTGTCTGAGCCTTGGCCCCACCTCCCCTCATGTCGGTTTCCCTCTCCTCGCAATGCTCTGGGAAAGAAAGTGCAGGTACCCCTCCCTCGCTTTATTTAAATTCGCTTCCTTCGGCCCCACTTCTGGCCCAGGGCGGCGCATGAGTGAGGCAGGTGTGTCGGCGGCCAGCCCGGCCGGCCCTGCCGCCGCCCGCGCTGCATCCCGGCGCTCCTGCCGAGCGCGCCGCTCCGCGCCCGGGGCGGGCGGGTCGCCTCCATCGGCCCGGCCGCGTTTGGAATGCGCGGCCGCGGCTCTGCGCGGGCGGCTCGGCGGCCGCCGCTGCCCCCCCGCGCCCAGCCCAGCCCACCGTAACCCAGCCCAGCCGAGCCCAGGCTCTGCCCTGCGGCGGCGCGGGCGGGACGCGCCGCGCGGGGGATGCCCGCGCCCCGGAGGGCGGCTGCCGCGCTAGGCGCTGTCGGGTCTGCGGCCGATCTCCCGCTGGGATTTGTGGACAGTCATGAGCCAGACCGAGGCGCCCCGGCCACTCAACTGGACCATCCGGAAGCTGTGCCATGCCGCCTTCCTCCCCTCTGTCAGGCTCCTCAAGGTACGGTGAGAGCCCGCTTTGCGTTCGGGAGCCGCTGCCTGCCGCTGAGCACCTGCCTGGAGGGCTGCGGTCGCTGTTGCTGGAAAGTTAATCTAGAAATAGTCCCAACTTTACTATTAACTACCTTCCATGCTGCCTTTAAAACCCCTGTGAGCGCCTGAGGGTACCAATATTGTGCATCTGTATTCTATTCAGGGCGTGTGTTTGCCCATAAAGGTCTGTGAAAGGGGTAAAAAAGGAAAAGACTGTGGATATCATCTGTGCTTCAGTTTGCTTTGTCTTACCAAGCTTTGAACTTCCAGGGATGAAGAAGGTGTCTGTTTCTAAGGCGTGTTCCTTTGTGAGCAGCCCTCTGCTATCTGTTCTTTGGGTTACCTAGCCCTAGGCAGTACCTGAAGATCCAATACTACTCTGACCAACTTGTAAGTGGAGCAATATGTGGTGTGGACAAAAAATATCTTGCTTTGCTAAAAGCTGTACAGGGCAATAGGATCAGTTAAAGACTGGCAGTGCAGACAGCATCAGTGAAACTTTCAGATTTTTAAAAATAATTTGTTTAAGTGTCACAGTTTTGAAGGTGCTTTTAAAAGTGTTTTAAAGTGTACTTTCCTAGGAAATCATTATTTTCTGTTTGAAAAAATTATTTGGGATTATATAATGTGGAGGGCTTTTATTCTCAGCAGGCGAAGTACCATTACTGCCATATGCCCCACTGAAGCTGTTTTAGAGGTATTTGTAGGTGGAAAACAAAATCTCTTGAATAAACTTTTTGGTGAAAAATAGGTTACATTAAACTGAAAAAAAAAAAAAGGTTACGTTAACCTGAAAAGTCTTCTTTGTTCTTGGAACATCTTAACTGGATTGTACAATGAAATTTTAAACAGTATACTATTTTCCCTGTAGGCTTTGTTTTATAAAATGTTTTATTCATTATAATATTTATCTCATTTCATCATAGTGTTTGATAGTTTGCCTTTGAAATTAACATGCAGCCAGGTAAAGCTTGGCTAGTCTGGCAGTGTATTAGATGGTAATGCTTGATATAACCGTTTGATTTTGTGTGAGTAGCTTGGAAATTAGGTCAGTTCTTACTACTGCAACATGCTTGAGCAGTAGTGTAGTGTATGACATTGCACTTAGCAGACATATGTTGTATGTATAATTGTTGTATATATGATTCAAGTGACCATGCTGTGTATCCTAGCAGTTATTTTTCACATCCTCACAGGAAGGGGCTACAGTTAAAAAAATACTTCTATTTCCAAACCAGATGTATGGCTGCTGGGGGGATAAATTGTGAGTATCTCCAAAGAACATAAGAAAGATAAAACTTAGATTTCAAAAAAAAAAAAAAAAAATAGAACAAATCAGAAAGAGGTGTTGATTGTTTTGTAAAGGCTTCCCCCCCAGCCCCAGAATATGCAAACTCCACAAGTCCCATGGTTTTAGTACAACGTAATTTTGGTGAGTGTGAGGACTCAGATGTGAGGAGTTTTACTGTCATTCTTAATACTAGTGGATCAGGGGCTGATGGGGCGTAGTCTGCAGTATTTCTTCTTCAGCAGATGAATGTTGCCCCATGTGAATGGTTTCTCTTCATTGCTTATTAAGGATGAACATTGTAATTCATTATTAAAAGAGCTGACTAAAAAGGATTTTCTGGAGCTACAGCTATAACCCTTTAGGGATAGTGACTGGACTCTGCAGAGTTAAAAAGAGCAGGGAAAATAACCAGAGATAAGCAAGCTCTGCACAGAGGGTGTGCAAGGTGTGGGAAAGACCACAGCAAAGAAGGTGGAACTCCGGCTCCTCTCTCAGCTCATAAGCAGTGCTTGTTGACTGGAGAGGGAAATGCATACATCAGCATCTTCAAGGCTCCCCCCAAAGAAGCTTTAATTTTTGCTCCTTCTCTTTGTCTTTTATTATTTAGTGTGTTTAAAGCAAATGACTGACATAAGATCAGGAGCTCATTGTCTGAATTCCAACAGCCAACCTGAGGAAATTCTCATGTCATCAAGGAAAGAGTGTAATAACAGCAACATTAAATTACCAGAGGAATAGTATAAAAATTTTTCTGCATACAAAATATTCTTTCCTATTTCATGTTTTTCTTCTCAAAATAAAGAAGAAACTTTAAAGAAGACACCTTTTTCTAAATGAAAGGTGCTCCTCTAAATCCAAAAACATTGTAAAGGCAAGTGCAATAATCTAAGCTCATTTTTTTTAATTGCACAGTTTCCAATTGGATCAAATGGTCTTAAGGGCTAATGCAATATTTTTCCTAAGCAGACATTCACTAGACCCTTTCCTATACAGCTTTTCTCTGCAGACAATGTTCTCAATAACAAAATAAATTTTGCAAAGCCTCATGTTATGACACATTTTTATTATTTTATTATTGCCTTGTCCATCATTGTCAAACTCTATTTCAATGAATACTACAAATTTGGTTAGAATAAAAGAAAATGTAAAATACTATTTTGTCTTTTTAATTTCTATACTTATTTTAGTCTACCAGAACAAAATTAAATGACCATTGAATTCCAATATAAGCTTTATCCTAAACTTGTAAGAATGAGAGATAGCAGAGGTTTCCTCATACACACACAAAAATTCACTGTGACATTACCTGGACTTTCCTAATAAAGGGAATGAACTTTTCAATTATTTCCATGTTTTTTCAGTGAACAGTTTAAAGTTCTTATCCCATGGATACAATTTTAAATGTAGCATCACTGCTTTCATAGTGATGGATCTAAATAAAACTGAAATCTAGAACTTCATGGAGGCAAGTTTTTTTGTGTTGTCTTGCAATTACTGTTTTTTTAAATAGGTACTGAAAGGAGTTATTCAGCAGGTAGGTTAAGGTCTTGTTCCAGCCTGTTGAAATGGATGAGCAGCGCTTAGTTGCATGAACTGATATTGGATAGAACTCTGGCCACAGTGGTCTCATTTAATTTAGATAAACTAGAGCTGTAGATGCGTCCAGTTTAGCTCCCTTTTCTTTTCATCCAGGCATGTATTCT
This sequence comes from Chloebia gouldiae, assembly GCA_003676055.1. Taxonomy (NCBI): domain Eukaryota; kingdom Metazoa; phylum Chordata; class Aves; order Passeriformes; family Passeridae; genus Chloebia; species Chloebia gouldiae. Next base: position 621,831 of record QUSF01000036.1, on the reverse strand, counting down.
GTTATAACCCACTTCACTAATACCCTCATTCTCAGTTTTTCACTTTCTGACAGGCATATAGAGCTCTAGGATGTGTACTTCCAATACAGCACTAGGAGCTTGGGATTGAAACAATTTATTGTTTTCAATTGGTGGGATTGAAACAATTTATTGGAGAAGCTTTTACTGCTTGTGTCATCAGCTCGTTCTTCGCAGCTCCCATTTTTTTTCCTCTAATGAGTTGCTTCCTGTAGCACATTCCATGCTGGTATTTTTTTGTAGTTGTTTCAATATGCTTAAAACATGCTAACACACTGCCTAATGCTTTCCTGTCTGAAGTAAGGACTAAGAAGTGCTTTGAGCACATATGCAGAGAGGGTGGCTTTGTGCGGAACTGTCATTCTCTTGAGATAATCAGATTAGTTTTTAAAATCTTGGACATTTTAGAATAATGCTTTGGGTTCTTAAAAATGAATGAATGAATGAAATAATTAATTAATGGCATCATGCTAAAGACTTCGCTCAGAGGGCACTATGCCCTAGGAGAGGCTGCAGATGTTGTACTTCTGCTTGAAACAGATATAATGCCTGCCATGCGATCAAGAAATGGGCAATATGCTCAAGAAAAATAAATAAATAAATAAGCTGAGAGTGGAAGAGGTCTGAATAAAAACATCAGCATGTGCAATAAGCTTTAACAGCACAGATTTATAGATGTGCAAGAGTAGGAATACTGTATGAAATATTTAAAAAGCAACAGATTACCCACCTTTTTTTCCTTTTTTTCCTAATGTTTCAGTGTTTACCCACCTTTTTTTCATAATGTATCTGGCTTGTATGTCAATAACTAGGCTTGTAAGACAGGAACTTTGGAAGGACCAGAGGAAAGGAAACAGAGTCAGTCAGAAGAAACACCGGGGAAAATGTTTTGGCTGTTCTTCCCCAACATACAGCTTGGCAAAAATACTACCTTAGCTCTACAAATAAATAAGATGATTTACCTGACCTGGGCAGTAATCTATCCTAGCTCCTGAACTGGTGGAAGATTAAAGAGATCAGACACTAAATTTCTTACCAAATGAAAAACTAGGTCTTCTTTTTATTAATTGTTTTATTTAATTGCCCTACCAAGAATGCACAAGGTAACCCAAGAGAAAATTAAAACCATGAAAAATAGCTCACTGGAATGAGCCATAGTGTCTTGATTGTGAGAGTACATATGAAATTATGAATTTTTGACTGAGCAGATATATGTAAATAAAAAGGATGGACAGTATTTCTCCTGCTACTGCTAGTTTGGTTATGTCCATAAACAAAGTGTCTACAAGAATAAAGACTGGGAAATACCAGGCAGACTTTATTAAAGTACATGGTGAAATACCACTGTTCAATGGTTTACATCAACTAAAATTACACTGATATTTGATTACCAAATATAATTTTATTTCAGGATAATTTAAAAAAAAAAGAGCAAATTTGGCAAATTGGGTGAAGAATATTGCTTTTCTAGAGTGGTGGAAGAATGAAATGTGTTCTTTATTACATAGTAAATGTGTATATTTCTGAAGCCCCTACTGTGAGAAAAAGTGATTGTAAGAGAGAAGAAAGTTGCACCTTATGGAGGTAATTTTATTTCTAAAATGGATTGAGGAAATTAAAGAAAAGTTATTGGATGGATAGAACAGTCCTGTATTACAAGAGAGATAATTTTGATAAAGCATTTTTTAAAATTCTTGAAAGGTGGATTTTTGAGCCATAATCATGACAGGGTAATGTTAGATTGTGTGGTCTTCAAAAGCAGAATCATAGGTATTTTATGTTACTTTACTAACTATCAATGAGAAAATAAGCAAAAACTTAAACACAAAGGCAGTCAAAATGCTAAGATATTTTTGCTCTTTGCTACTCTTTTGATGTCCAGTTTGCAGTGATGTCTTCTACCTCATGCTTAATAAATAAGAATTCTAATTATTATTTTAGTTAATTTACAATACCCACCCTTCAAAATGCAAAAAAAAAAAAAAAGATAGGACAGGTTTACTAAGTCTTGATTGAAAAGCTGAAATTATTGAAACAGATCCTAATGCATGCAGTTATAATTACTGAGGTGGTATACCAAATTATTTTGAAAGTAGTATGTGCAATACCACCAGTAAAATTAGGGTAGTAGTTTACCTGTGTCTGCAGTCAGCTTACTGAGTTAAATTGTAATAATGAATGAGCCAACACTATGCATCCATCAGGAGGATTTGATGCATTTGGGGAAGCCCTTAAAATCAGACTGACACACAGGCTTGGAAAAACTATCAGTCAGTGTGACAATCTTTTTATCACAGAATTACAGAATCAGAGAATAATGAGGTTGGAAGAGACCTCTAAGATCATCAAGTCCAACCTATGCCCTAACACCTCAACTAGACCATAGCACCAAGTGCCATGTCCAGTCTTTTTTCAAACACATCCAGAGATGGTGATTCTACCACCTCTCTGGGAAGAAAATTCCAATACTTTATTATTCTTTCAGCGAAAATTTTTTCCTCCTCTCCAACCTGTACCTTCCCTGTCGTAGCTTGAGGCTGTGTCCTCTTGTTCTGTCAGTGCTGCCCGGTGGAAGAGACCGACCCCACCTGTCCTCAGCCTCCCTTCAGGAAGTTGTAGAGAGCAATGAGGTCACCTCTGAGCCTCCCCTTCTCCAGGCTAAACAACAACAGCCCCTTCAAACGTTCCTCACATTCCTTGTGTTCCAAGCCCCCCACCAGCCTTGTTGCCCTCCTCTGGATGTGCTCAAGCATCTCAACGTCCTTCCTAAACTGAGGGGCCCAGAACTGGACACAGCACTCAAGATTTGGTTTCACCTGTGCCGAGTACAGGGGAAGAATGACCCCCCTAATCCTGCTGGTCTCACAATTCCTAATGCAGGCCAGGAGTCCTTGGCCTTCTTGGCCACCAGGGCACATTGCTGGCTCATATTCAACCAGCTGTCAACCAGCACCCCCAGGTCCCTTTCCGCCTGAACACTGTCCAGCCACACTGCCCCCAGCTTGTAACGTTGTAGGGGATTTTTGTGGCCAAAATGTAGAACTTGGCACTTAGATTTATTAAACTTCATGCTGTTGGATTCTGCCCATCCATCCAACCAATCTAAGTCTCCCTGCAGAGCCCTCCTTCCTTCCAATAGATCAACAAAAGCTCCCAGCTTAGTGTCGTCTGCAAATTTACTAATGAAGGACTCGATGCCCTCATCCATGTTGTCTATTAAAATATTAAATAGAGCTGGTCCAGCACAGAGCCCTGAGGGACACCACTGGTGCCTGGCCCCAGCTGGATGCAGCACCGCTCAGCACCACTCTCTGGGCCGGCCATGCAGCCAGTTCTGAGCCCAGCACAGAGTGCTCCTGTCCCAGCCGTGGGCTGCAGCTTCTCCAGGAGCGTCCTGTGGGAGACAGTGCCAAAGGCCTTGCTGAAGTCTAAATAGACACATCCACAGCCTGTCCTGGATCCACCAGACGAGTCACCTGGTCATAGAAGGAAACCAGGTTGGGCAGACATGACCTACCCTTCGTAAACCCATGCTGACTGGGTCTGATACCCTGACCATCCTCTAAGTGTTGTGTGATAGCACTCAGTATGAACTGTTCCATTATCTTACATGGTACTGAGGTCAGGCTAACTGGCCTGTAATTACCAGGAGAAATTCACTAATAAAAAAACTAGTCACACCTCTGTGTATGGTAGGTTTATGTGTATGGTGTGAAATACAGATGAGTTTCATGCATGTATGTAGGTTTTATTCAGAAATAAATTATTTTATAAATTTCTGTTTGACTGTCAGAAAGAAAATAGTTGTATTTACCACCTTTGTAATACATGTTGCATGTTTCTGATTCTGATTCACAGGTTTTCTGGGGTGTATTATTTGTCTTTATAATCACAAAAGCCATGTTTCCAGCAAAGAGAAAGCTTCAGCCTTCTGTTCTGTGTTCTGCTCCTTATGCCATCAGTTCCACCATTTAAGGATGGCAGGAAAAAGACCTGGGGCTAGGGCATTGCTGGGTCTCTGCAGTCTTCCACTTTAATGTAAAAGATTAATTTTACACCCCAAATCAGGGGAGCAATGGTTGTTGCAATGTAGCTTTGCAACGCCTTTGCACAGGTGTGCTTGCATTACTCTGCTCAGCTGTCAGCTGTGCTTCTACTACTTCACATTCTATAACCAAGTAATGGCAGAATGATGGTGACATTTCATTTCACAGCTGAGGTTGAAGATAATATGCCTTTTGGACGTTGCACATTGTCAAAACCTGCTTATTTCTTGAAGTCATGCTTCTCATCAGCAGTAAGTTGAGCTGATTCCTTTAATGTGGAACTGGGCATGTTCATGTGTAAGGATTTTCTGACAGATCATGCCAGTTCATTTCTTTTGAAAGGATATAAATGTGGAAGTTGATAATTTTTTTTCTGTTTTATACAAAGTACTCTGTGGTTAATTCTTTGGTGCAGGGTACATTTTTTATGTGATGTGGGGCGAATCAGAGCTTGCTCACTGTTTGCCTTATTGACTGAATCTTTTCCTTGAGCGTGACTTGGGTTGATGGCCGCTGACTTGGAAGAGATGTAGCATTAAATTACTTTCCACAACAAGGGATATATTCCCAATTAAGAAAAAATAGAGTGAGGGATAAAAACAAAGAGCGTAGTGGTGGAAGTTATGTTTTCATGGAAAAACCTACATGTAAGAGGTAGACTCATGAGTACCATTTTGATAGCAGAGACTATGGTCTACTTATGTCATGTAAAGGGAAAAAATAGTTTTGATTTTCAAGTTGGAAAGGGCTCTGAAAATGCGAAGTTTCTTGTTTCAAACAAAAAAAAAAATTAGGGGATAAAAAAATATTTTTATTTCTAGGTATGTCACTACCATGTGAGTGCTTCTTTTTAAAAAAAAATACTGATAGAAAAGAGAATGTTAAATTTTCAGTCTTGACAAAGCAGCTATAGTAGAAAAATACTTAGCTATTTAAAATAAGGAATCTGAACTGTTACAGGTTTTTATCCTCTTGCACCTCAATTTCGTTAATGTCTCTACCTTCATCTTAAATACCACAGTGAGGTTTTGCCTTCCTCTGTGCACATGGCCAATGGGTTGCAATGAGTAAGATAGGGTATCAGATTTCTTTTTTCTGCATACAGAAGGTTTTGGATTGATCTCTGCTTCTCATGAGGGTCAGCCTTTTCAGATTTGGGTACTTACAAGAGGTGGCAAATGGCACTGCTTCCCACTGGCCTTTAATTGATAATATGTGAAACATTGCATTTAACTTACATATCAGAAAATAGATGCAAGATTCCTAATTTTTGACCGCGTAAGAGATGATTTAAAGTAATTTCCAGAGAAATAAAAAAAAATTAAAAGAAGTATTTTTATGTATATTAATAGAATAGAAGAAAAAACAGCACTTGTTTCTGAGCACAGTATTGTTTTTAAATCATTTTAAGTGTAGAAATCATACAGTTGAGGGATTAGAGGTACAATGTGTTAGAGGAATCTTGTTCTAAGATCATAAGATTTTAATGTTATTCTGCTATACTGTCCCTTATATTTGGGAGGGTGACATGTGAAAAATTCAGGGCACATGACCATAAAGTGAAGCTGAGTGGTTTTATTCCACCTGAGTTGCTAACAGGACTATGCTACAGTGTAAAAAGGAATGCCCTTGGGTCTCACTGAAAATTTATGTCAAAGCTGGTAATAAAGTATGAAATAAAATCACTTCATCAAAAATATCTTTGATCCCTCAAATAATATAATGACATAAACCAGTTTGACAAAGTGCTTTTAACACTGCCAAGGAAGTTACTGAAGAAAATATCAGGACTCTATTATGTAATTAGAATAATCACCAGGCTGATTTTTCATTAGTGAGAAGGTGACTGAGTGAAACACTTTTTTCATTTACCTTTTTCTTCACCTGTTGCTTGTAAATGCAGACAGGAGAGATTGCAAATTACTGAGCCATCATAATTAAGAATTTAGAGAGGATCCATGGTTTTGTTTGAGAAGGATGCCCTATTTTTAACTTACTGGTGTATTGAATTGGTGTGGCATGTTGCCATTGGGTCTGTTGTAATGAAATATCACAGCTATTTTGTAGTGCAATGGCTGGATGTTCATCGTTGCATATAGCTAAAAAGAGAGACCAAAACAACTGAATAAATGAATTGCAGGATAAACTCAGGACCATTCAAATTGACTTTCCCATGATTGTATGTAGTGTTTTCTTAGTGTTCTGAACAGCAGAAGGGATTTTCCAAATACCTTCCTTACATTCCTATTCAACTTTTTGCTCAGTACTTCAAATCATTAGCTTGTGTCTTATTCAGGAAATTAACAGGTTTGATGAACAGTGGGTTTTTTTGTTGAAAATTGTGCACTCTTACTTTAAAACTGTGAATATCTGCACAACCCAGACATAATACTACATCTTTTCTCGGTTTTTTTCTCCCTACATTTCTGCCCACCTCTCTGCTGGCCCTTTTCCTGAGCTGCATTACTCAAAGAAGTTTTCAGATATTTATCTTCTTAGCCTGTGCTCACAGAAGCAGTAGTGGTGCCAGGTTATGATGCCAATAATTATGACAACAGAATTGCTACATGCAATCCAGCTTGACTGAGCCAGCCAAGGAAGAGGTCAGCTCTCTCTGGCTGAAGGATGGATAAATCAGATATCAATATTGCCCAAAATACTTGTTAGACAGAGCAGTAGTTAAAGATATCCCTTTGGGTTTGGATGTGATGGCTTTAATTTTGTGCTGTTCTTGATACTGCTGGCTGAAAAGTGATACTTCTTGGAAGCCATGTACTTTTTTAAATTATTCAGTTCAAATCCAAGCTTGTCTTAAATAAGAATATGGTGCCAATTTTTTAGAGGTCCTACACTTACTTTCTTCTGTGAGACCAGGATAAATTGAGATATGCTGTGAAAAGAGATATGTTTATTCTACTCTGCCACTAGAACTACTTCAACACACATGATTTCTTACAGGTGATTTTCTAAGTTTCTAAAGCCATAATCCCCACAGGCAATCTTTTCAGTGACCATATCTGTGTTTCTGAGGCATCTGCCTGTATCTTTCTTACTGCATTTAAAATCTATGATTTCTTGGTTTGTCCCTATAAGCAGAAGAGACAGATGTGGCAGCTTTTCCTGCTGAAAAATTCTTCTTCAGTGTTTGGAGGTTGGCTAGTTTAATAGACCCATGATATATGGTTTTTTGTTATCTTCTAATAGAGATTATTAGATTATTTATTCCACTACATCCTCCACAGAAGTTAGACTGAGAGTCCCTTGCTGCTCATCTTTTTCTCTCTTCCTTAGATGTCAGGTGTCTTACTGAAAAGACCAGCATGGGTATGTGAGACTTCCATCCTAATCAGCCTTCCATCCTAATCCTAGCTCTATAAACTAGGGAAGGGTTAATAAGGAAACATAACGTATCACAACACTCCTTCATTCCATTGTCCTGAGGAGACTGAATAACACTTCTGTTGAATTGCCTTCAACATTTTTCTAATTTAACTGACTTTACAAGAATGTGAGTTGACTAATATCTTTGACTTCAGGGAGAGTTTTGCGAGAGCTCAGTCCTTTTCTATTTGCACGGCAGAAATACTCCTGTTACTTTGTGTAGCAATAAAACCAATGCTTTCTAATGCCCACATTAGCAAAGAAATTTTAAAACTCAGTGTGGGGGACAATCAGCAGCACAATACTTATTAAGACACTGAATTTCAAGCATGTGTGCAATCTTTATTATATACAAATGAGGAAATTTAATGCTTGTGTGCATTTCTCTGGACTAAAAAGGTGATTTTGAGCCTTCTAACATAATTGGAGGGGAGTGGGAGCAGAATTAAAAAAATGTTTACAGAGCTATCCTACTGGGAAATTAAATGTGATCAGCTTATTTTATCTTGATACATGCTGTCACTTAATAATAATTTAAAGATAAAAATCTGATCTATCAAGACAAAAATAGCCTGTGCAAGTCCTTATTAATGGTAACTGTGGGAGCTTTAGCTTATTCAGGATGGGAATAGTAAATTGCTCAGAGGGGCTTTTTCCTTTTAGAATTGGATAACTGCTATTACTAACATATTCTGAGGATGATGTTATTTTCTTTTTGTAACTTTTATTTCCTAAGTAGTGTAAATTTTCTGTCTTATTTAACATTCAAAAATTCTTTACTAAGACATACCATGATAAAATTGATGTCTGTGGAGCTAGAGCAAATGGCAAGAACTACTTTTCACTCAATATCTTAGTCTGCCACAGATGTGAATACAATAGGAAGTCTTTAAGCAAGTACTGAAATAAGCAAATAGTTCACACTAAATTACCTGAAAAATTTAGTGTCTTGGCAGTATGAGATACGTTAACACAGTTAGTTTCCATTAATTTATTTCCAACTTATCTGAAATCCAGTTGTATCAATGGAGACACACCCATTTTTTGGTGGTGTGGCCTGCATTTGCCAGATAGCAGAAGTTGAAGCTAAAAGGGGAAACAGTTCAATAGTCCAGGATATGTATAAAGCACATTATGTTATTTTGGTTCATGACTGACTTTGTGGCAGGTTTTCTCTGCTACAAATCCTTGTGTGGACAACCAATGCTGCAGTTTTTTTCCATATCAAATCTCACATGCACTCCTCTCAGAATAAATAAGGAGGGCAAACAGCTGAACCAAACTACTTAATATTATTAACTAAATATGAGTATCTGCAAAGAAGTGTGTGGGAATTAATAACTAAATTGATTAGAAGCACAAGGTAGAAAAAAATTGCTTTTAAATTTTCTTTGAGCAAAAAGCATATGTTCACAATCCATGGCAATTCCAGCCCTTGGTTGCATTGATGCAATCAGAAAATGAGATTTTATCATATTAAAACTACATTAATGGTGGAATGTTGGTTCCTGGTGCTGTGGAAATGCATAGGGGAGCATACTCCTTTAGCTTGTTTAGTGGAATGCAATTTATCAATGGGATCACTTTATGTGATGTTGCTTCAAGCAGTGATAGCTAGATTCTTGGTGACAATCATCCCAAGCCTAATTCTACTCTTAGCACATGACAGTAAATGCTCTTTTGAAACTCAGAGGTCATTTCTTGACCGGAAGGATTTCTCTCCAGTGGTGGTTTAAGCTTGGCTGATGTGGCTGTTGGCCCTAGATACTTTCTTCCTTGGCCTTGGACAAAACAAGGTTAATACTGCAACACGATCTGAACTCAGATGGTATGTGTCTCTTCTTCTCTAGCCTTTCTACCATAATGTTGTTGAACACAATGAATGTGTATGAATAGTCTAGAAAAGATGCCAATTAAAAAATACCAGTTTGGAAGTATGTATTTTGTATCATCATGTGTAAGGCTACCATTAATCTTCTCAAAGTTGCTTTATAGTGCCTTATTTTTGTGTGCTTGGAATTAATATCCCTTGAATGTAGACTGATTTTTACAGAAATTGCTCAGTCAACCTACTCTGGAAGTAACAGTTCCAGTGTGCAATAACAGCCTGTTACTTTGTTTCCTAAGCTGAAGAAATTGAAATTGATGAAATGAGGAACTTACAATATGTCTGTATCAAAACCCTTGCACTAATTTTCAGCTCTTTCTGGGTTTCCTGTTGTGTGCTTCCACGATGCAATAGGCTTTGTGTCTGAATTTTTCCTTTGATACATTTCTCAGAAACTCAAATGAACTGTCATTAAAACACTTGTTTCCTGCTGTGAGCACTTTCAGCTTTTCACTGGGAGGCCACAGGCAACAAAATATAACACACTTGTTTCAGTGTTAATTAAAAAAAAAGCAAACAAACAAAAAAAACCCAAGTAAGTTTTTCAAGAAGGGATGAGATATGGAAAACTCATTTGTGTAGCTGATATGTGATCTGAATACTCTATAAAGACATAAATGCTAAAACACATTATGCTTAAAGCAGGGATTATTAATATATCACACCTGTTTGGATAACATACATATTAGGAGATCGTACTACTAAGGTTTTTTTTGAATTCCATTCATAGAAGTGGATTATTTAAAAATTAAAAAAAAAATTAAGTAGGTTGACAAGAAATATTTACAAGACTTTATAAGGAAAATAAAGCAGATGAAAATAGAAAAGTTAAAATTAAAGAAATTTCTTTCGATTTCATGTAAATAATAAAATATAAATACATTTTAGAATGCTGTATTACTAATATCAGTTTGTTACAGAAAGTTTATCTAATCAAGTTAATCCTTGCACTGGTTGCTGTTTGCTGTATACTTCCTGATCTCATTCTGGGGAGAGTAGATTAATACTTCCTGATTTGAGCTAAAATTAGTTAGCTCATCCATATATACTTGGAATCATAAAATTACAGAATATCTGGGATTGGAAGGGATGTATATAGATCATAGGACCAACTCCAAAACTCTTGGTCCTCACAGAACTTTTAAAACTATATGGTACAACTTAATCAGTTGAACTTTGACAGACTTGGTGACCTGATCACTTCCCTGTGGAGCATGATCCAGTGAGCAACCACCCTCTGGCTGAAGAACCTATTCCTGATGCCCAGTCTGTACTTCCTCTGTGGAAGCTTCAGTCCCTTTCCTTGTGTCCTGTCACTGTTTACCAGAGACAGGAGATCAGCCATTCTTCCTCTGTTGCCCTCTTTGAGGTATCTGTAGGCTGTAGTGGGGTCACTCCTCAGCCCCTTTTCTTCGAACTGAACAAACCAAATAACCTTAACTGTTCTTTCTCAGTCTTGTCTTGAGGGATCTTGCCAGATCTCTTGCTGTGGGGGTGCTCTCCACTCTCTCATCCCCAGTTTGTTCATACAACCTGGATAATCATTTCTTGGATGCAGAATCCAGCACTTGCTCTTGTTCAATTTAACAATTGCCCAGCTCTCTGATCTGTCCAGAGCTCTCTCTAACCTCAAGCGTGTGGTAATGACATATCCTCTGAACAGAGAGAGACATAGCTCTCCCAGGATTTTGCTGGGAAGCTGTGAGAAGCTGAGAGAAAGCTCAGAGAAAGAATTAAAACAATTATTACCTCTCGTTTTGCACAGGTTGTTTATAGATATGATTTTCCAGAGTGTCCTATTCTTAGTTCATCAATAGTGTAACAGGTTTTTGCTTTAGGACCAATCAAGTCTCAGCTTAGCAAGCTGGGTTATAAAAGATGCACTAATTTCTATTAAGTGCCTCCTGTTCATCTTCTGAAGACTGGAATCTTTGTTCCTGGTCCTGACTCAACGGCAACACAAAGGAGTTCGTAGTTCCTCCTACTTTAGTATGGTAGGCAAAATGACTGAATTTACATTTGGCTGCTGCATCTAGCTCCTTTATACAAACATTAAAACACTACTTGACTTCCCGTTTGGTATTTGACTTTCAATATTTGAAATAGTGATGAAAAGGAGTTCATGGTGAACAGCAAAATTGAAGAGGAGGCAACAGCAGTCTGTTTCAGCAGAGGACCAGTTGTATCCTACACTCTGTTAGGGCTGTGGGCAGCAGGGATCAAGGGAAGTGATGGAATATAAAAGATTCTATTACTCTAGGAATCCCATCTCTCTGTTTGTGAGAACATAGCTGAAGTGCTGTGTCCAATTCTGGGGTCCCCAGAACAGGAGGCATATGGACTTTGTGAAGTTGAGTCTGATGGAGACCACTAAACTTGTCAGGGAATTTCATGCAAGACATGCAAAAAAGCATTTGGTTTGCTTAGCTATATGAAAGGAAAGTAGAGGGGAAATTCTATTTCTGCCTTCATATACCTAGAAGAAGGGTCCAGAGGGGATGAAGCCAAATTTTCTACTGGGATGGTGAGGGTCAGGATAAGAGTAACAGAAACAAGTTGTTATCAAAAGCATGGGTAAGCGCTGAAACAGGTTTTCTGGACCTGAGCAGCCTGGATCTAACTGGAGAAATCTTCTGATTTGTGCCTTCCTGATTTGATTTTTCACTCAAACATTTTTGAGCTTTCAAAATGGAGCAAAGGCTGTTAATCGTCAAAGAAAATGTCTTGGTGTCTGTTCAGTCTTAAAATGTGGACAAAGATGTATTTTTAAACACTTAAGTAGTGCAGAACAGTACTGCAACTGTGAGGCTGTTATCATAGAAGCTTCTTGAATTCAGGAGGTGCCAGAAGAATCTTCTGAAGTTACCCTCAGCGCTTGGTGGCAGCAGATACATCAAGGGGGAAAGGTGACAAACTTTGTATGTATTCTGTAGATGTGAAGCAGAGTAGTTTCTAGGTACACATTACATTACAGTTATGTTCTAGAGTTGTTTTTGCAGTAATGGCTTTGCAGCTGAGTTTCACAGATTTGTTGGGGTGGCTGATTCTATCACCATTGAAGAAACTGATTTGCAGCAACCAGCAGTTTTCACAAAGTTCAGACAGCTGCTGTGTCTGTGACTCTTACACATGCTAGCAGTTGAGCTAGCAATCTTTATCAGCCTCATGCTGTCAAGCTGTTTGCTTTCTGTGACCTACTTAATTTAAATTTGAATATTTATCATTTTGCACAGCAATGCACAGTGAGGCTATCCATCATTTCTTTGGCAGGACTTCTTTAGATTCTTTATGAATGAGTCCAAGGCACAGCTATGGTAGAAGCAGCATCCCTGATGATCCTGAGGCAGGGTTTTTTCTTCAGGCTCCATCTCCTTCCTAGAGAGAAACACAAGGATCCTTATTGTCAGTTAACCACAAGGTTTTGCTGCTGCAATTGTGGCTGCAAGGATGCTAGGAAAATGGCATGCAGAATGACAATTAAAGGCTCTGGGACCTCATGTGTTTCAGATCTCCTTTGAGTGTTTCTTCTGCCTAGTGCAGAGGCAGTGGTTGATGCTGGTTGATGTGGAACACAACTGGGTGGAAACTGAAAGGCTGCAAAGCTCTGAGAGGCAGCCCTGGCAGAGACCTAAGGCTCTGGGTCAGATTGTCCCCAGTCATCTCAGTATAAATGGTCTCATTCCAGCTCTAAGCTGTGGTGGGCTTGCTACCCCACGGTTTACACAGTCAACTTCATGATCTGATTGGGGCAATTAGAGCTCAAGGCCTTGGATAAATCCTTGCATGATGATGCAAAAGTGATCAGATTTATTTATTGTTTATTTGGAGGAGGGAGGAACAGAACACCAAATGGAGCTGTGGAAGACCTTCTAGTCTCACTTGAATCATTCTGAGTGGTAAAAGAACTGTAAGCAGTCGAGGAGTGTAAATTATACATTAGTTCCCTGCAATCTTTTCCATTTCTTTAGATAGACAAATTAAATACCTTTATTTCTACGTATTTGTACATATTGTACATTTACACTCACTTAAAGTATACTTTGGGGAATAAAACAATTTTAAAAACTGAGCTCTATTTTCCTTAATCTTCAATGAAGAAAAATAAATAGGAGAAATATTTTTATGGCTAAATAGTCTCTCTTGCAGAGTGCACTGTATGACCAAATTTTCAGGGTAAACTACTAAGCAGGCAATAGACTCTTTCCTTCTTAAAAATCTGCACAGTGTTTGAAGCATTAATCAAGGTATTAATATGGAAAATGGAAGCAAAAGTGTTTCTAGTGAAATTAGGTGTGTTAGGAATTCAATATTATTCTTCACTTTCAACCTCACTATTGCTTTTTCAAAGGAAAACATGAATGATACCTCTCTGTAAAGCTGAGGAATTATTTCTTCAGTATTGACACTGAGAATCATACTCATTAATCACTGTTTGTAGTGCAGGCTTTATTTTTTATTTCCTGGTGTTACACATTCATCATCTTTATTTTAAGCTTACTATGAATTAGTAAACCAGTGCTGTGGAGGATTCACTCAGCTCTGAGTTGAATGTATGCCCATTATACATCTCCTTGTAGATTGTGCCTCATGGCACTTTAGAATGATTATGAGTACGATCTGAAGGAGGGCATACAGTGTAGGAGATCACAGGTGTAGTTATCAATTCTGTCTTCTAAGGATATGTGAAGTAAAATCTGTGTCCGCCAAAGGCCTGTTCTGTGCAGGGAACAAAAAGTCTTTAGAAATCTCCAGCTTGCTAATAGCTCTGTACTGAGATACTGTAACTCAGAACTCCTCACCCGAGATGGTTTTAAATGCTCTGCAAGTATTATCTTCCTTCCATTTTCCCACCAGCTGGTCAAAGACTGCTTTCTCTTTGTTCTTCTCTCCTTGAAAGATGCACTAGTGCCTAAATGAAAGCAAAGTATCAATTTGCTTCCTCTCAAGGTTCTTGGAGGATCCTTTCTGAAGTACTGAATTAGTGACACCTGCATTTTTGCCAAAGCTAGAAGATCCAGTCACATAATCCCACTTTGGAAGCATGGAAGTTTAATGGCGTGTTAAGGTTATGCAGCTCTATCCAGCTAAATGAGATGGATGTTCACCAATTACTCACTAGGCCTCGGGCATTGATGATGCTTTGAGCTCTGCTTTTTCTTCCCTTTAGCTCTTAGGAAAGGGCTTTGTTAAGATTTGTGTTGGTTTAACACAGCCTGATTTCTAGTGGGGGTGGGGAAACCACAGAGGTGACTTCTGAGAGAAGTTCCTCAAAGCTTCTATGTCCGGCACAGCCAATCCTTAAAGCCTCTGGCAATGGACATGTTGCTGGACGAATTGGAGAAGCTGGTAACGCCTCTGTGATGACATATTTAAGAAAAATAAAAACTGTGTGCACGCTCTTTTTCCAAGGGGTGTGGAGGCTTGGGGACTGGGGCCATTCTGGCACCAGGAGCGGCCATGCAGCCAGCACAAGGAGTGTCTGGGGCCATACGGCCAGGGCCACCATCTCAGCAAGCTCTCAATGAACTCTGCCTGCTTAACATCTTTTGGCCAGCCATGCTGCAGGCAGAAGGGCAGAGGTGGCACCAGTGGCTTCTCCTTTTTGGCTTCTCACATGAAGAGAGGTGTGGAATGGTGCCAGCATGCGGTGGCCAGCACAGCCCATGCGCTGTCAGTGGGACGCATGTGTCCGACTGTGAGGGGCATAATGAGCAATTCCCTGATTCCCCAGATGAGATTGACATTTCAGGCTGCAAAACCCTATAAGAACTTTTCAACTGACAGAACTTGAGAACAAAAAAACTTACAGACAACAGTTTTCTTCCAAGTCAGAGAAAAGGAAAAGGTGAGGGCACGTGAGAAAAAAAATGCTCATGCTGGAGCAGGTTCATGCTGAAAAGCTGTCGTGTGGTAGGAAACCCGAACAGAGAGAGAAGACCCTTACTTCCAGAAATAGAAAAAGAGGATCCTTGCTTCCAAAGTAGAGCAGTTTATACTTAAAAGACTACACCCCATGGATTAGAATTACCCAAACCATGTAGTTTGGGAAGACTGTTTTGCCTGGGAGAGGGACTCATGTTACAGCAGGCTGGGTGGGACTGCTGCTCATGAAAGAGTTTACAGAGAACTGTCTCCCTTGGGAAGGACCCCATGGCATAGTAGAAGAGACTCCTTTCCCAAAGCAAACTGAAGAAAAATTTCAAATGAAAAACTGACCAAAACTCCCACACAGTGTTTTTTTCCCTTTGCTGTTAGTGGGCAGGGAGGAGAGGCTGGAGGGAGGAAAAATGTGTTCTAAAGGTTTATTTCAGTTCTCATTATACTCTTTTAATTCTGTTAATAAATTTTCTTTATACTATTTAAATTTGAGCCTATTTTGCCCTTAGAGTGTTTCTTCCCAATCCTCATGAGCCATTTGGATTTTCAAATGTCTCAACTCATGAGCCATTTGGATTTTCTTTCCCTTTCCTCTGCTTCACTGTAGCAGAGGAGAATGAGTGAAAAATTTATTGTGGGTGCCTGGCTTTTAGCCAATGTCAAACTACGACAAGACTGGAAATATTTTAACCAAAAGTAATTGAGCAGAACATGGATATCTACAATCTACTGAAGGTCAAATCATGTGATTTTGGAATGTCTTTTAATTATTATATAGTATTATATTTTATTATTATTATAGTATTATTGTATTTAAATATAATAGAAACAGATCTCATTTTTCTTCTTAAAATATTTTCTCAACAGGAGCTGGAAACAAAAATTCATTGCATTGAATTAGTTTTACACTGTATTTGGATGAAAAGAGAAGCAAATATTGTCTTTCTTAGTAAATATATGGTCTGTCATGTGATAAAGTATAGTTCTGATACAATTCAAAATTAAAAAGAGTCTTGGATTATTAATTAACTTAATGTTTGGATCATTCATCATGAATAAATATGATGTACTCTGTCATTATTCCAATTTCCAATTGTTGCTTAAGAAATACCGTACTCATCTCAATATTTTATAAACTCATGTTTGGATTTGTACTCAGGAAAAGTAGTGGGAACCTAGGGGAGTAGTTTCTCAGTTTGTGATGCTGAGAGACACCAAATTTGAGACTAATTAATTGACTGAGACAGAATTCAGGGGAGAAAGGTAGGTAGCATTAATGATTCAAATGTAATTCTACAAGTCGTGAGCCAGTGAGCTGAACCAGTACTTCCATACAGAAGTACTTCTATGTCTTCAATAGAGAGTTAGATGGACTGTGTAGGTTTTCCTGATGGAACATAAAAATATAAGGTTCAGCTCATTCATGTAATCACTAAGATCCCACAGTTGTGTCTCAGGCAAATACACTTAGGCACGTTACCTATCTAATTTGGAGTGAGTAAATATTTCTCAGCTTTGAAGTATCTGTATTTCATTGATAAGAAAGTTTACCTAATCATCTGCATATTTCAAAGGGTCCTCTAGCCCAGACCTAATGCTTTGTTGTGACAGAACACATGGTTCACACAAATAGAAATAATTTTTCTTTTTTCAGGTTGTTCTTAATTATTTTGAATGTTAATAGGAAAGAGTGATAGATATAAGTTATTCTTTCCAAGGCCATGCAGACTAAAGATGTAAATAAAACACTATATAAGTATATATAAATATTAGTATATTAATACTAATAATGTTAATCTCTAGCTAAAAAATAATTTTTGGATACAGCTACTTTAGATTTTTTTCATGAAAATTACCTGCATTATTATGAAGTCTTGATTAAACTAAAATTTTTATCAGAATGCAAGAGCTATACGACTACAAATAATAATCTGCCTCGTCTTAATCCTTGCAGCAATCACATAAAAATACATATATCTGAGATTAATAAAACAATATGCCATGTTTAGCACACTCAGTATCTGCACAGAAGTAAACAAAACATATAAACAAAGTGAGTTTAAGATAAACACTAATTTTGTTTTACTCATGTAAATTGCTGCAATCGGATGCCTGATAAAGGAAAAAGAATTTAGAAAAAACATTGTCACCCTCTCCAGAATGACTTTTTGTTAGGAAATGGTTGTATCTTACCAAGAAATGTGATAATAACCTGTTATTGAATATTTGCCCCTTCAACCATCCTGTAACTCCTGAGTCCCGAGTCCTGATTTCGCTGAGGTATATGTACAGCCAGCATACAGGCCTAGTTCATTTGAAAACATGCATTGTTTGCAGTTGCAATCTTGGCTGATTTTTATGCTTCTGGTACAATGTCATGTTATTGTAATTTACAGTCCTTAGTGTTTTCCTGACTGGAACCATATAATGGCAAAAAGGAAATTAGGAGAAATCAGGCGCATAATTCTGCCTCTATCCTTTCATAGAATTTTGATTACCTCTACCCATGGCACAAACCTTTGCTGTTGTGCTTGGATATGTACACATAAAATTAATTAGGTTGTAGAAAAATGAATGGTTATTTAAAAATAAAGCCCCTGGGCAGTTTCAGGGCTAACACCATAATAAGTTGGGGTTTTTGGTTTGTGTTTTTCTTTTTTTCTTTCTTCTTTGATGGATTATGTACTCCATAACCTTATATATTGATTGCTTTTCTTTGGGCCTTGCACATAACAGAAGTTGTAAAATACTCAGTTGTCTGGATTTTTGTAAGGTAAAGTAATGCAAATGTGGTTTTTTTCCTTTCATTTGTTCTTAATATATTGTTGTGGAGATAAAGCTGTCTTTTTTCAGAATGGTATTGCTAGTCTGATACATTTGTGTGGTATCTTCAGACGTGGATGGATCTAGAAATATTTCAGATTCTGTGGAATTCTACTCCAAATCCTACAGATATGATCAGAGAAGTTTCTTATACAGGCTACACTGAGGTCACACTCAAATAGTGCTAATATTTCAGTCTCTATATCTGGATTAGACAGGGATTAATTAGCTGTAGTTTTATTTTGTAGAATTTATTTCATCAAGTCCAACTACCAACCCAGCACCACCACAATGTTCAACAGCAGATCATGTCCTCAAGTGCCATATCCCCAGAGTTTTTGAACACTTCCAGGATGATGACTCCATCACTTCCCTGGGCAGCCCATTCTAATGTTTTATATTCCTTTGGGTGATTTTTTTTCACTCCCAAATATATAATATAAACAGTTTGAGAAGCTGAGGCAATTTCTTCTTGTCCTGTCACTTGTAACCTGGGAGAAGAGACCTAAACTCACAGCAGTCCTTTCAGGTAGTTGTAGAGAGTGACGAGTCCCTTCCTTCCATCCCCCCTCTGTTCTCCGGGCTAAATACCCCCATTTCCCTCAGCCTCTCCTCACAGGACTTGTGCTCCAGACCCTTCACCAGCTCTGTTGCCCTTGTCTGGACTTGGTCCTGCACCTTTCTTGCTGTGAGGGGCCCAAAACTGAGCACTGGACTCGAGGTGTGGCCTCACCCGCGCTGGGCACAGGGGGCTGATCACGGTCCTGGTCCTGCTGGTCACACTATTGCTGACAAAGGCCAGGAAGCCACTGCCTTTCTGGTCACCTGGGCACAGCCGGCTCATGGTCAGCTGCTGTTGGCCGGCACCCACAGGTCCTTTCCCACTGGACACATTTCCAGCCACTCTGCCCAGTTCTGTAGCACTGCACGGGGTTGTTGTGACCCGAGGACAGGACCCAGCACTTCACCTTGTTGAAACTCACACAATTGGCCTCAGCCCATTGATCCAGCCTGCCCAGACACCTCTGTAGAGCCTTTCCACCCTCCAGCAGATGAACACGAGGACTCAATTTTCTGTCCTCTGTAAACGTGCCTCACAAGGGTGCAGTTGGTGCTCTTCCCCAGGAACCTTGTCAACAAGGATTTTAAATAAAGCTAGCCCTGATACTGAGCCCTGGGGAACACCAACCTGGAGAATATTTGAAAACATCTAGTCCAAATGCAGAGTTACTGATCTCAGCTGGCAGGGTTTGTAGGCCTTTGGTTGCTCTTGCACTTTATGTGTGGGGATCTGTGCTTCTGCTCAGATCAGCTGGCTGATTGCTGTTCTGGAGGCTGACAATTATTCCAGTTCACTGGGTTGCATACAACTAATGAAGATACAGTTGGCTTCTTTGTTACCACCTTCTGGAGTATCATGAGACATTTCTTGAAGGAACCCATATTTGTTTGATTATCTTACCTAAAACCCTACAATATGAGGATTTATAACATCCATTGACAGTTGACTTCT
Source organism: Chloebia gouldiae (assembly GCA_003676055.1). Taxonomy (NCBI): domain Eukaryota; kingdom Metazoa; phylum Chordata; class Aves; order Passeriformes; family Passeridae; genus Chloebia; species Chloebia gouldiae. Next base: position 602,285 of record QUSF01000036.1, on the reverse strand, counting down.
GCCTTCATTATTAGAATGCAAATCTCTGCAAATCCATAAATTTCCTTTATATAGAACATTTGCTTTTGTGTGGAATGGTTTACTCTTATAGAGCATCTTTTCCAGCTGAGTGGTTTGTCTTTTCAGGTTACATGCACTTTGTTGCACATTCCTAGTTTGCATTTTTTTCCTGTAAGCCCTGTAAATTAAGCATTCCTGCTTGTCTACTCTGCAACATGAGATTCATAAGGTTGATTTTTGTCTTTGCCATGACATCATGCTTTATTTACAATATAAATGTAGAAAGTGATTTCTTCAGATCATATTTTTTCTCTTAAACTTGCTCTTAAACAAAGTTTTTTTACTTTGATTTTCATATATTCACATTTGATTATGAAGCCAGCATTAGGATGTCTTATGGATATACATCATATGATGAGCCGCCATATTTAAATAGAAAATATTTGTTTGCTTCTTCTACAGACAAAGTTTATGTTCTGTTTATATTTTAATGCTTTTCTTTTGTGTTAATATTTTTCTAAAAAACAATCTTTAATTTTTTTGTTGTTAGAGTCCTAGTAGGCCTGAACAGAAAGCAGTTTATTTATCCTGGTGTTTCTACTTCAGAACACACCTGAGATCTCCATCTCTTCACATGAAGGCTCCTAAGAAACCTCAGTTCAAAGGCTCCTCTAGTCAATATTAAATTAGTATATCAACTTTCCTTATTATGTGTTCCAATACGTACATGCTGGCAAATTCCTGCAGGTTATTCAGTTGAGGTCTTACTATATTGTCTTGTCATTTGATTATTTTTTTAAATAATTAAAATATAATGAGTTTGTAGGATACATTTTTTTTTCCATTAAAAAATTGATTCTTACATAAATCACTGAGTAGTGGAGCCCTCAGTCAGGGAAAAACCTCACCATAAATTATTAAATATTCTGAATGTAGGTTTTTTTTTTTCCATTTGATATGAATATTTCAAGAACTACTTCCCTTGTAGTGTATCTTTACCATTTCCAAAAAACTAAATTAAATTTTAGTTTATTAAATGGGAATTAAGAACTGGTGAATGATGGTAAATCAGTACTTTAGGACCAGTTCAGCTTAGACAGAGCAGGCCACAGGAGTTTGTATCACACAAACCTTGTACATGATGTAGGCTGCTTCTTTTTCTGCCACTCAAATTCTCTGCTCAGTCTCATCTTGATCAGCACTTTTTCCTGTTCAAAAAAGAGCAAAGGAACCAGAGAGTTAATAGCACCTAAAATGGTTTTAGTCTATTCTTTCAGACCAGACAACTGTATTTCTCAGCCTCCACTGAGAAGCATCTTTTAAATTAGGAATTGTTTAATGTTATTTTTTCTTGTAATGTTTTTAAAGGAGTGCTCTACAGATAGTCCTACCTGCTCTTCTGTTTTGAAACTGGTGTCTGAGAAAGGTGTGTGTAACACCTTCTTTTATAGTACTAAGCCAGCAGTTTCAGTCTCTTCAAAGGAAAAATCATTTTATTTGCATGTCAACTGGATGTTTTCTGGAAGAATAACAGGGGAAATAACAGCAGTAGATTTTGGAAAATGGCAGGATTTAGTTCAAAGCCCAATACTTTGAACTGGGCTTTGGACCTCCCTCCAAATCCAATACTCAGCACTGAAATACTCTAGGAATTACTGCATTTCTTGAGCCTTTAAATTCTTCTGGTTGTAAACAATATCCATTAAATTACCAGCAGCAGTAATAATACTCAGCCAAATACATTCTTTACATGTCTGGTTATGCAAATGAAGTATATTCCAATGGCTGTGTACATAATTGACTAAGAAAATATTTTGTGATCCTTGCCTGAAAATGTCTATGTTTTAATGATGGATTTTGATTTGGGGCTTTTGCACTCCTTCGCTTTCTGCCTTGCAGAAGTAGTCAAAAATTATGTTGATGGAGTCAGTAAATACATTTCTATCATTACACTTATTTTTTCATTGTGTCAGTACAACTCATCAGTCCTTGCTTAAGTTTTGATCTGACTTTTAAATGCTTCTGGAAACATAAACCCTGGTAGGCCCTGCTGTTCACTGTCTTACAACAGTTTTACACAGCTAGCAAGTCAAGTCAAAACCACTTGATGTTGCTGTTTCTATACAGTGCAGCTTCATAATAAATATATGTAATCAACTAAAAACCAGGGAACTTTTCTTCCTTCATCTGTTTTTATTTATTTTGAGTACAAAAGCTGGACACACACCTCTGTATACAAATCAATTGTGCAGTTTACCTGTATGTAAGTTCAATATTTAAATGCAATTCATCTTCTACATGTTTATCAGTAGTGACAGTGTCATTACAAAGACTGGATAAGCAATCAAGTCCAGATGCTTCTCTCTCTCTTTAAATCATCTTAAATTGTGTCCGGCAGAAGGCTAAACAGCAGTGCTCATATAGACAAGCCAGCATATGGCAGATATTAAGATGTTAACACATCAGTGTCTTAAAACGTCATGGACACAAATAATTGTTTCAAAGGGAGAGAAGTAGAATGACTGGTGTATCTACAACAATTCCTTTATTTCCATACAACTTGCAGTGATGTTTGTTTTCTTTTGGGTAGGAGTTTTTGCTTTTGAAACTATTACCTTCTTTCTCTTCTATTCTTGGTAAATGTTTTGGTTTAAAAAAAAAAACTGAAAAGACCATTCACTAAATCCATGTGAATTTACACATGCCATTTACAAATACAGATCAATGTTGCTTCACTATGTTGGTATAATACATGGCTTTTTATCTTCCTGTGCCCCTTTTGAAAAAATATAGCCTAAGGGCCTTAGACCTCCTAAAGAAACATGAAGATGATCAAAGTGTGGTTTTTATCCTGACAGGGTGGGGAAATTACACCATAGCTCAGTGCTAGGAAATATGGACAAGGAGATCAGTTCCTCTCCTATGTCCATGAGTGAACTACATAACTAGGAAAGAAGTATGAGAATGCAGGCACAGTTTTCTGCTTAATATTAGAAAGATTTCTGTAAATCTTGATTATCTGGTAGGAAATATGCTGGCCACTGGTAAATGCTGCATCTTTCTTTTATTTGCCCCCAGTCTCCCCTCACCGTCCCTAGAAAGGAGCATTTGGAGCCTTCCTTACTGCATTTCTGTCCTTGAAGAGTGAGGGGAGACATCTGTGTAAAAACCCAGGAAGAGCTGGGCAAGAGAAGGAGTGACTAAGGGCACTCTTGAAATGCATACCCAGGAGTTCCAGAAACCTGAATACTTTGGGAATTCTGTAAGTTTTGAAGGCTGAGGTTTGTAGGCAGGCATCCAAATGCAGTTTGGCATGCTAGCTGATTTTTACAAATATTGACATTGTAAAAATGCATGAAAACTAAGCTCAGCAGGATGTTATGATGGGCATTGTATAAACATAATATATGAATGAGTCCAAAATTATTGCAGTGAAAGTGCCAAGAAAGAAACAGAGAGATGCAGAAATTGGGTGTTTGTATAACCCATACTCCAAGCTGTAACACAGAGAAGCAAAGCAGAAACCCTGCTGCTTTCCTTACTTATTTAAAGAGCTGGTGATTTCTGGTTCTCCAGGGGAGCTTTAAACTGTATGTGGTTATTGTGAAACTTGGTACTGTCTACAGAAATTATTCACTTTAAAGTACCATTGCAGGGGTTGATCTCAAAATAATGACATTGTGCATTCATTTTAATATAATACAATACTTAAACTATATTTAATGCTCACTGTATTATTACTGGTCCAAATTTAACAGCTGTTGCTGTTATTATGCTGCTATATTTTCTTAAAATATTTATTAAAATATTAATTAAAACATATTTTTATTATCTCATCTGTCCAGCAATGCTATCTTTCTGTATTTCAAATCCTCCAAGTATGAACTTACAAAGAAGCTATTAATCTTGGTGGTCTGGAAGTGAATTTGTCCTCATCCACAGGATAATAACAATTTAAGGATCTTTGCCACATGATTTGACTGACTTCTTTTCAGAATATAGATTTTTAATAGTGAGCTAACCTTTGTTGTAACTATGGTGTATCTAAGAATTGTAGAAAAAAAGACAAATATTTTCAGAACAGTCTGCTGTTTTAACTTGTTCGGTCTCTGCCCCTCCAGTCTTGCCTGGTGAAAACTTCTTTGAACCCTGTCAAACTTCCATTAATATTAGTGTTTATGGGAGTAAGGCATCATGTGAATATTCTTTTTGATAAGAAAGTGTAAGGTCTTTTCTATTGTCATCTTTCAAAAGTAGCTACTCTTGTAAGTGTATGAAGAAGTTACAGAAATGCTGGTTGCCAGAAGAAAGACTCATGCCTCAGGGAGGATATCATCTGGAAGTAAAATAGTGGTACTTTTCACCTACTGAAAGATAGGATATTATTATGTGTCTTTTCTGAGGAGGAAAAAAAATTTATTTTGTAATATCTTCAAGTCTTTGTGAATTTGTAGCAATGACTTTGAAAAGTAACTATAGTAATAGAGTGAAGACGTGTAATTCCTGAATTTCATTGTGTTACTTCATGAGAACATTTGTATATATGCACACACACACACACACACATATATATATATAATATTTGAATATCATCAAATAACTAGAAATTAAGATTTCAAGATTACTTGTTTTATGTGTGCAGAATGTGTATAACAGGATTTAAAATACAGCTTAAGTGAGGGATACTTGAAGTATACTGAAATTATGATTGATTTTTTTCATTCAATAGATAGTTAATGGCTCCATATCTAGTAATAATTTCTTTGAGATCAAATATAGGCTAGAACAGTTTTCCTATCTCTCAGCTAAGGAAAACTCTGCAAAACATCTATATTCATAGAACCAATATCTCCTTAAAAGGTCATCAATGTCTTTCTGAATTTACAGTATTCCTTAACCAAAAATCATCTGTTGCTCCCCACAAAATTTGCCAGTACTTCTTTGCATCTATTGAGTTGCTTAGATCTCATTTACATTTATAATAAACAAGACAGGAAATAGTTATCCTTCACGTGTGTGTACTATGCAGAAGCAAAGAAGCATGAAAATGTCATAATGTACCCATATCAAATTCAAACAGAGCAAGTAGATATGCTTCAAGCATAGCTTCAAATACACCAAGTGGCAAAGCCCTCAGAATATCCGCATTGTCCCCAAAATACATTGTGAGTTAAAATCACTGGGAATCTCTGCAGCAGACTGTAGAGATTCTTCAGATTTGGTAGAACCCTAATTTTTGCTTGCCTACACTGGAATGCTGCTGACGTCACCAGATACAAGAAGCAAGATAAAACAAACTGAAAGCACTTTCGTCCTTCTGAGGGTTTTTTCTCCATTGTCATTGCTCTAGTTAAATAATAAAACAGTACTCTATTCTCAGAGTGGAAAAGTCTGGGTCATTGAGACACATTTGTGCTACTACAGCTGTTTACTACTCTCTACCAGATTATTTATTTTTGTGGAAATGAAAAAATAATTAAAAAAAAATTTACAGCACACAACTAGACTTTGGAATACAAGGGATTGTTTATAATTTTCTACTGCAAGAGGAATACATTTTTAAGATAAATCACAAGCCTTCAGATTATTTTTTTTAATTAGTGTACCAGAAAGGAGAAAGAATAAAAAAGAGTAATTTATAATATATCACATAGCTGAACAAAAGCTTTACATGGTATTGAGCTAACAGGAAGAGGAAGGTGTTTCGGTTCAAAGCAAATGGTTGAACAGATTACTCAAAGGTTCCACATTGCATAGAATAAGTCATTATTGAACCAGGACTTAGACCTCTTACTTGTAAATGTGAATTACTGCCATAGCCATCTGTGGATATGTCAGGAGCAGAGCTGATAGCAGAGAGAAAGGCAGTTTTCATAAAAGCCATGTACAATCTCATACTGTGGCAATGACAATTTTGCATCAGCTGTAAATTCCTGCTTCCCTACTGGTCCCTATTTTCCCTAACCCATATATTTCTTACTCATGTATAAACCACTGCCACTATAGTAGGGAAGAATGCTGATTGCTGAAGTTGTTTAAATGGAAGAAAAGGGAAACATCCATTCATTATATGCCTTGATTATGTGATTCCTTCTATATGCACAAATTTTTCTGTTTCCATCTGTGTGAAGAAACTGTATTTTATTCACTTGTATCCTGCATTAAACTTCTCTATTCATTGAACTCAGGCAGAATTAGAGTGGACTTTATTACAGCGGACTTTATTACAGCAATACCTATTAATAATCCTCACAATTTAGTTAATTTATACAGACTTATAAATTACCCCAACTAATGTCAACCAGACAGAATAATGATATTTTTACAACACTAAAAAATTGTAAAACATTCCCTCAGTGTTATTCAGGCTAAGAACTTCATTTACAAAATAGCCAGTCTTTCCATTTCTGATCTGCTCAATGTGTGTTCACACCTTCCATGAAAGTGGGAAGAGGGATAGGATTCTGCAAGCAAAACCAGAAACAGTGTGCAGTACTATGAGCAGCTGTACTGAATCCAGGAGATCTTGGGGTTTAGTGGAACTAGAAAGACTACAGCTGTTAAGACCATAAATAATCAAAGTCCTCACTGGAACTGTTCCACTTTGTACAGTTATTCATTTGCTGTGCTATATTAGAGTAGCAGGAAAAGTGTTTCAGTCAGGATTTTAAAATATAATACCTGACCTCTCTTTATAACTTAGGTGGGAAGTATCTTTGTTCTTCTGAAAGATTCTTAGGTGTGTAGCAAAATGAATTAGCTATGAAATCTGGGATCATCAAAATAAGGCAACATGGCACTGACAAGGGAAAAAAAAGTGCAAAATAATTTCAAAAGAAATTGAGGGAAGGTTTGGGACAGACAAAGTTTTGGAATCCAAATGAAAGGTCTGAGGAGCCTTTTTGTCTCTATCATGAAAAATTACTGAAAGAACAATTAGATGTGCAAGTCATTAGTGTGAGTAGACTCTACTGAGTATTAGCTCTCTTTCATCTCTAAAAGAAGTTCCAAGGAAAAAAGGCTATTAGATGCTTTTCAAGCCTTTTTGCTAAGATTCATTGGTCCTTTATTCTAGAAATTCTTGCTTCTTCCACTGTCCCTTTTGCCCAAAAACCCAGTAATGATTTAACTTTCCACAGAAATTCTTATATCTAAATCCATAAATGGTTTTAGAGAAGATTATGTCACTTCTAAAAAAATCACAGAATTTTTTTAATGATTTTGTTCCTAATGAGAAAGAATCCAAACAGATATTTCAAAGACATACAGAAACAGGAAAACTACTTTAACTGTTTGTTTCATGGGTGAAAATTAAATGCAAAAGCAGATGGAATTAGAAGTGAACTGCTTAAGTGACCTTCATGTGAGATAAAAGTGTATGCATCTTTTATGGTCTCATAGCATGTAAAACATGTACCAGCCAGGAATAATGGAACACATCCCTCAGTCAGCCCACCTGGTTTCTGCTGATCTCATTCATATCTTGGGGCTTTCTGTGTTTTGTTCAGATTTGAGGTTTTTGGGATTTTTTGGCAAAAGATGTTGTGCTACATATATATATTTACATGTTTCACTCTCATTCTTTTATAGCATTCTGAATAACACAATCAAAGATACTGTGCATCTTATAAAAAATTTTCATTTTCTCTGTCTGTAAAGGTCTTTTCTATAGAGCCTTTCAGTTCTCACAATTCCTTGAAAGACATTATCACAAGTGCTTAGGCATTTGAAATATTGTTTGAAATACCAATTTCCATTTAATAAATGGAGTTCTAAGCACTGGTACATAAGTACTAACCTATGGGCCAGACCATATCTGGAAGGCTGCAGATTTTGGATGTAAATGTGTGTGAGATGGCTTGACACCTTATTGCTGACTGGTGTCCTTAGAGGACTTAGCAGTAGTATTCTTTCCCTCTCATCAAATGCACATGCATCTCCTTATTAACCACTGAAGAGATGCTGCCTTCCACAGGAACAGGTTTTCTTGGTTGTTTGGGCAGGTAAAGGACATCATCCTAGTTTTAAACTCCCTTTTTTTCATTTTTGAAGAAACTTTTTCATTTTTGAACGAATTTTTTGTACTTTATCTAGTGGAACACCAGTGTAGGTTATAGCACAGTGTTTATTCACACAGGAGTACAGGCTGAATACCCTTTGCACAGGATTTGAGGAGAGTGAAAGTACTGTGCATATAATCTCTTTTGTGCATCCACAAGAGCTAGGCTCAAGTGGATTACAACGTCTCTGGGTGTAGAGTACCCAGAGGATTGCTGAAGCTACAGATAGTTGCTCATCAACAGCACTTCTACACATGTCTAGGAATGTCTGTTCAGTGTGTAAAGGGTTGTTCATAAAAGTTCTACATTTTCCTTTCTTGAATTACCTAAACATTGTGGCACAGCTCTTTGTGAAATGAGTCATGCTACAGGTTTGGAGCAGACAGTGAATATGTAGTATAGATGTCGTAAACAGACTTGAGCATAAAGAAGCTTGAGACCTCTTAACCTGATGATGTTAATTCTACATGTTTGGTAAAGCTAATGTATAGCTTCTCTGCTTGTGAGTATAGGTTTTGTTTCTGAATTTTTTCCTAAATATTGAAATGTAAGTCTGAATACAGAAAGTCAGGTGCAAATAATTACATGTTAAGGTATGTAAGTGTCAGAAAGCAAAGACATGTTGCAAATAACGTCCTGTCTCTGACTAATGCTTCCACCTTTGTACAAATCTTCAAAATATCTTATGGAAAATATAAATGGAAAAGTTTCAGCTTTACCCTGCATGGTAAATGTCTGACATATTGCAAAGGCATAATCATATGCAAATATAGCCATCATGTCTAACAGAAGAGTGAATGTTGCAATTATTTTGAATTGTATCTAATCCTAATTCTTTCCATATTATATGGAAAAAAAAATCCTTCTGGTTAATTATAGTTACTTTTTGCTGGATTTAAGGTTCATTTAATATCAGTGGGTTTTTTTTCAGTTTTCACTTATGATTTGTGATCTTCTAACTTAATCTCTTCTTCAAAAGAAGTAGTTCAGGTGGTCACTCTCATACACCAGATGCCTTTTCCATACCTCATTTGGCTGTATCACAACTAGGGGTTTTGGCTTACAGTAAAAACTCTAAATGAAACTGAGTGAGCCACCTTCTTAAACTCAGCCTTCGCTATCCACCCAACATGACTTCTTTTCTTTATAGATTTGACTATTCTTCTCATGCATGTCTGTCTGAGTAATTAGGATTTCTTATAAAGGAGTTGGCTGTGTTTTCATTTTTTTTTTTTTTTGAAAGGGGGGACCTTTTTTCTTTAGTTGCAGCTATGTTTTGGTTATAATGCAAATTTGTTTCAGACATGGTTAAATAATTTTACTGTCTAACTGAAGGTAGGACTCAAGTCATCCCTTGCTAAAGTGAACTGGTTAAGTTTGAATATATGTTGTGTATAAAAGTTTTCTCTATACATTAGCACTTCTGCATGGGAGGTTTTCAAGTCAGATCGCAAAGTTCTTGCAACAGTGTTGGAAAAAGCAGTGGAAAAAACTATGATATATCCTTGCTTCTTCTTGCACATAGACTTACGTGATTGAAATTTGTTACATATAAATTATTTATTCATATTTAATTGTAAAATGAGAGCTCGTCTTTTCTTTCCTCTAGTTTGGGTCATCATCAGAAGTAGTGGTGAGGGATTTTCTCTCTTGGAGGCAAGTGTTTTCCTGTCTCCTCTGCCTACCAGGGCAGCAGCATCTGCATGATTTCCCTGAGCTCCCTACCAGCAGCTCATACTCTAATTTCATATTGCAGGCAACAGTCCCTGCTCCTCAGGGAGTGCAGCCCTGGCAGTGGAGGCTGCTCAGAAGAGATGTGCCCATGTCTCTGCAGCCCTGGGAGCCCCACTGCTGGCTGCCAGAGCAACAGGCAGCTGGAAGCTGCCAGCACAGCTGCTCTCTGCTCCCAGGAGACCCCCTTATTCTGGAAATCCCCAGTGAGTGTCTTGCCTACACTGTTAATCAGGACCCAACTTTTTCATAACATTCTCTCTCCCCTGCTTTAAAAAATCCAACTGTGCATGTGCAACACTGCAGATGTTGTTGTCTGGGCTTGCTGTTCCGATAACATCAGTGTTTCTGTTTTGTTTATCTTCTGCCAGGGCTGTCCATGAGGACATTAGCAGAGACGGTGCTGGAGACACAGCTCCTAAGCCTGTCACTTTCTGTGTCAGTGGAAGCTGCACTGAAGGGACTTGTCAGAATAGAGCTAGCTCTGTGAATTAGTTTGTAACTGTTGGCTGCTTCAGAAAAAGGGAATTTTCCTCATTGCTAAATCCCACCTCATCAATATTGCATTGCTTTCACTCTCCCTGAGACAGAGTAGGCATAGTACATCTCTACCCATTTGCACAGTACATCAGAGAGTTTTAATGTCATTATACTGCCTAGAATGGAAGTTGCATTAAATATGCTTTAGGAACTGGGCCTCCTGCATCTTTTTAATGTTATTGCACTGGAAGGAATGATTGCAATTAGTAACAGATAGCATTAGGGGAAAAGCAAGAACTAATTTTCTTCTTTCACCAGAAGTAAATTAAAGAGCTCTTATGTCTGAAAGAAGTGCCATATGCAATGGAAAAGCTTACAAAACTTAAGTGGTTCTCAATTATTTTTGAATACTTGGGCTTAGTTAAATTATATTTCCTATATGAATAAAGGAATAGTGTCTTACCCCTAATTTAGATATATGTCTTTTTTGCTATGTCTGGTAATCTATTTTTATGCGGAGATAGAGCACATATTTAACATCTTGTTTCACATCTGTACTAGGGCAGGGAGCTGATCTGGTGCCTCCTTAGATTACTAGTTTTTGTGACAGGAGAAATGGAGATAATGAATTTGGAAGATCCGGATTTCTTTTATAATTTGCTGTAATGGCCCCTTACAAAACTGCTGTGCTTCATTGCAGGAGGTAGGAAGCATTGACCTCTAGAAGTAGAAAGAAAATCAAAGCTGATGATTCCCCTAAGAGATTATTCAGATTCTCTGTCTTTACTAACTAAGCAGTAATTTGTGTAATCTATCTGAAATATTTCTCTCTTAAATAGTACACTAGGGACTGGAAAACTGGATGTTCTTTGAATATTACTCTTTAATCCTACCACAGACTAAGGACAAAGAGGAGAAGAAAATTCACTCTTTGTCTGTCCACTTACACTTCTGGGTTTGGGGGTTTTTGTTGTTGCTTTTTTTGTTTGATTTTGTTTCTTTGCTTATTTTTGTGTTTTGTTTTGTTGTTTGGTTAGGTTTTTTGTTGTTTTTTTTTTTTAATACTATGTATTTGCTTATGTTTATATATAGGGAGCTATTTCTGTCATGGCAAACCTGGAAATTATGTCAGATTCATCTTGCACTTCCCTTGCAATTACTTCCAAGTGTGATGTTCTCCCTCTAGACAGGCTACAATATAGTGTTCTTGGCTGCTTCCTGATTCTTTACAACACTTAGTGTTGTTACCAAGACAAGGAATGTATTTGTTAGTCCTTAGAAATATGCAAAAGAGAACACATACTCAGATAAATACCGCTACAACTTTAAAAATGCAATTAAGTACAATTCAGAAATAGAGTTAACAATTCAAACCAAATTCATATTGGCAACATACCTTACACAAGGAAACAAACTGATTTTGCAGTTACAGATTATGCTTATTCTAAAATTTGAATCATCTCATTGCAAATTACTTTCAAGTCTTTCCCCTTAAAGACAAAGGAAACTACTGAACACCTCAGAGTCTAATGTATTTTTTGCACAACAGTCTCCATATTTATTGCTTTCATGTGCTGATCTAGCCAATTGTATTAGTTTTCTCTACAGAATTTTGCCTTTCAGGATTTTGGTTTTACCCCCAGGAAGTAAAAACTCATATTTCTTATGGTTAGTGTTAGTCTGAAACTATCTGGTAGGCTGAGCCAGACTCATACAAGACTAACTATGCACTACCCCCAGCCTTATTGGTGTTACTGCATGGCTTGTGCCATGCATGGATTTCAAACTATCTAGTGATAAAAATCCTGAAAGTCAGACATATAGAATGTCTTTTCCCTTATCAGTTACCAGTGGTATTTGGAGAAGTGAACTGATATTTCAATTGCTGCCTTCGTCCAGGGCCACAGACTTTTTTCCTCGCTCTGGATGCATGTGTGTGAAGAACTTAGTGTTTTGAACTAAGGCACTAAGATAAAGAAGTTCTTCACTGCTGTAGACATCTGGGGCTCATCTGGTCCAGCCCCCTGGTAAGCACAATTTCAAAATAAGGTCAGATTGCTCCACTGATCTGCAAGAATCTTCAAGGAGGTACAGTTTGGGCAGTCTCTCCTCATGTTGATGACCCCAACAGGATATTTTACCTTTGTACATTAGGAATTGCGCTTATTGCTACTTGCAACCACTGCTTTTTGTCCTTTCACTGTGCTTCTGAGCAAACTCTGACATCAGTTACCTCCCACCTTTAACCTTCTTTAGTCTGCATAAATCAATCCCCTTATCTGCTCCTCATATGTCATGTGCTTTTGTCCTAAGCCTTTCCTGTTCTTCCTAATACTGAAGTAAACTTCCACAGAACAGATTAATGTGACTATTGCATATCTGGATCCGTTTTTACTACTGATTTAGCTAACAAAACCAAACTGTCACAAAGAAATAACATTTATGTAACATTTAGTAATTACAATTCATGTTCTAATATGATAAAACCCTGGCCCTTCTGTTTTCTTAATTTTCCTTATGATTTTCAGCTTGTTTCCTCTGCATTATACATAGAGGTAATTGCCATGTCTGACCACCCAGCTTCATCAAGTCTCTGACCATACCATTCAGTCTTGTTCTGCCTATGGTATCTGTGTCACCTAAATTCCCCCCAGAGCCAGGCTGAGTGGCTGAACTAGACAAAGGACTTGAGTAGATTTTGAGGACCAGCATCCCCTAAGGCTACTTCTTTTGAGCACAGAAGTTTGGGTGTTGGCAGAGCATTCTGTATCCGTTTATTGGTACAACTGCCATTAGGTCACAGCATTCCTTGTGGTTTTCATAATGAGCAGTGGCCAATCTTGCTAAAACAATAACCTTGGAATTACACATGCAGTCTCTCAGGGAAGTGTAATTAGAGCATATCCTGAGTGTACCATGCAGAATTCTACAAGACCTTATATACAATTTTATTGAATTGAATTTGAATTTGTACAGAGGAAATCAGACCGAAAGTACCATCCTGAGTTTTATATTTTCATCAGTTTGTAAAATATATGGTACAAAAAATCATCGTTCCTCTGTGGATTCCATCATTTTCCCAGGTCACAGACACTCTTATAAGGTAGCCACCAATAAAACATTTTATTGTTAGATTATAATTTTTAGCAGTGAAAAGAACAAAAATAGAAATGCCAACAATAGTAATTAGTCTCAAATTCAGTAATTTGTTCAAATTACAGAACTATCATCAATATACATGTTCTTAGCAGCTTCTTCCTATTTGGTTTCCTCTCTTATTGTACTTTTAAATCAGTTTTAAAAAAAGTTAATAGTATTTAAATGTGGTGTGGGTGTATGTAAGTTCTATCATACAGAAAACTGAGCTGGAGAAATCACTTATGACAGAGTATACCATCACAAGACATCATGGTTTGGCTGTTTGTTTAATTTGTCCTTAAACAGCATTGAATAAAATACTTTCACCCCCAAGCCAAAGTCAGTAGCCTTCTCACGTTTGTGCATACACACTTGGTCATAATCACAGTCACTTTGATCATAATCACAGTCCCAGCAAGAACTGTTGAATTTGTTATTCTACCCATATAGAAAAATCCCAAGCTTTTGGAGTTTGATGATTTCTCCCACTAGATTAAATTCTCAAGGATGATTTAAGTGCTTATACAAAATTCATGACAACAGAAATTAATTTCCATGTCTGTGCTTAATAGTGATCCTATTCCTTATTGTGTTTATAAAACATAGGGGGGAAAAAAAAATAAAGGAAGATTTTTTTTCACATTGGCTGGCCAGTTGAAATTCATCTGATTTTTTTAATTCTTAAAATTCTTATGGCAAAAAAATGGTAGAGCAGAAAGGGTTGAACTGTGCCTAAGTTGGTGAGTTTTGAGCTTTTAAGTTGAATTGGTCTAGCTCAGTAGACCGAATGCAGCTGAAAATGTTCTAAGCAAGAGCTTAAATATGAACTGAAAATATCACAATAAAGAAATGAAAGTTGTTCTAATAAACATTACAGCTAAATATGGCTTCCTTCTATTATGCCATTTAAAACCAGAGGAAAAAAAATATTCCTTTAATAGATGATAACTTTTTACAATAGTGGATCTGCGAAACATATATTGTTTATTTGCCAAGCATAAAGAATATTGCATGAGGCATAAAAGCAGTCTGTGCCTCAAAGAACATTTTAATCTAACAACACAGATGTTGAGTAGGCAAAACATGCCAGAGTCCCCAGCAGTAGATAATTGGTATTTTTAATGAAATTTCTAATTAATATAATTTATTCACTGTTTCTGGGCTGAGTTGAAAAGGTCTTGACTAAATATTCATTGAGACAAGAGTCCATTTACTACACTGTATGAAAATATACTTAATATGAGGAGTGTTTAGTAGGATTTCATCTGGCATCATCAGATTAATAAGTGACTGAACTACTTCTTTGAAATTACATTGTTGAAGATACTAGAGAATTCATTGTACATGAAGAGGAGATGTTATTATGTATTATAAATTTCAACAGTCCCTTCTTACTATGACTTTTTTCTTTCATATCTGTATTGTATAGGACTAAGAATACTATTTGAAGTCAAGAAGACTCTCTCTTGGCTTCCTGTAGGTACAGATGTTTGGGATACTAATCCAAAACAGAATCCATCTAACTGCCTTGAAAGTATAGGCTTTGTTAGGCAGAGATGTGAAACCCTTGCAGCTGCTGTCGAGGGAAAGGTATGTTTTACATAGCAAAGCACTCTCTGTGACGTCAAGTGTTCTAAAAACAAAATAAAAAAAAAAAAAGATAGTGTTTGCTCTTTTGGATGCCCAAAATAAAATGTATGTTGGCATGAATCTGTCTCTGGCAGACAGATCATGCAACTGCTGATTTCACAAGTCTTGTGAAAATTGATTATCTGTGAAGCTCTCAGACACCAGCAAAGATAGTTGCGAAACATCATTAGCATAGACTATTCCTCATTTATAGTCTTACGCAAGGGAGAAGAAAATGGATATCTATTTATTTCCATAAACAGTTCTTGTGCATATAACTGAGAAATAGCTGTGTCAAAAAGGCTGAATTTTCATGTAACTGGAATTTGCCAATAGTTATTTTTAAAGTTTCATTACAATTTCATGATGAAAAGTTTTCCATCGCATTTTCCTATTCATGTATGGAAAACTATCCTTGGCTGCAGGTGTAGAATTGTCTTCTGACTTTCTCTCTTGAAAAATTTTAGAACTTCAAGATTAGGAATAGGATAACTAGCTTCAAATGGATATTGAAAACTAGCAGCAAGTGGTGGCTGGCAGGGATGGGGCAGACTCTCCTTCATGCATTAGAGAGATACAGTCAGTGCAGCTTCCCCATGCTCCCATGCTTGAGCTGAGAACATGGGATGGTGGAGTTGGTACCTGGATTACTGCTTCAGATTTAAACAAAATATTAAAAAAAAATAGATTATTTTTTAAAATACCAAAAAAAAAAAAAAAGCCCCCCCCCCCCCCCAAAAAAAACCCACCAAACAAACAAGAAAAAAAAACAAAACAAAACAACAAAACAAAATCAACAAAAAAAGCCCAGTAGTACCAGGAAGCTGGATTGAGTTGTATCCACCCCACCAAGACTAAGAAAGTATTTTTT
>QUSF01000036.1:575268-586276 GCA_003676055.1 Chloebia gouldiae | reverse complement strand
GTTAAGTTCATTCTGCATGAAAGCAGCAGCACTGTGGCAGCACATCAGGAGTGACTGGCATTGAAGGGGATGACAAACACATGCATAAGGCTTGTTCTTAATGCACTAGACTTGATAGATACAGTATTGGCCAGTGGATTTTTAATGTAATACAGGAATTCACCTACAGGACAAATAAATTATTTAGTTTAAGTAATGGAAATGTAGCTTCATTAGGCCATGGCAGAATACTTGCCTTCTCAGTGTGGGAAAGGGTAAAGCACTGAATATGCTAACGATGTGTACTCCTTTTCTGCTTTTCTTACTTTGTTATTTTTTGATTTTTGTGGCACAGGCATCATCATATTATGAAGGTGATGTTGATAATCAGATTTTCCTTTGAGCAAAATTCTACTTTTTGGGGCTCTTTATTTGGTATTTTTTATCAAGAGAAGTAAAGAGCTATAGAAAACAATACATGATTTTTTTTCCTTCCTGAAAATATAAGATACTATCCTTCAGAAATAAAAAATATACCTTCTTAAACTTACTTTTTGAATGGGAAATATATTGAGCTTAAACCTTGTGTAGTCAACTCAAAAGGAGTTAAAAGTACTTTGCTTTATGCAAAGCCATTCTTTATTACATTCTTGACAGGATTAAAACCAGCTGTAAGCAACAGTAATTTAATTAAACTTTATTTAAGCACAATGTTAAGCCAGTGTTTATGAATCAAAATCTTTATACACACTCTGATCCTGCTTCTTTTCCAGTTCTGTTTTCATGCTTCCTACTAGTATCAAATAAAAAAGCTCCAAATCAATATAGCCTATTTAGAGGCTGGCAGTGAAATATTACTTACTAAATACAAGGGTATTCATGTGTCGAAACAGAAAATATATCTCCTTCCATAGCCTATACATTCATTTCTGAATTCAGTGTAGCAGTTTAGTTCATGTCACATCTCAGTTTCCTGCTTAGATTTTTAGCACACTGAGGAGCTTTCTGATGATCTGTTTATGTCTTTCTCCTCTCCTCAATTGGTAGGTGTATAATATTTTTATTAAATTAAACTCATGGTACCAGCCATGACCTTTAAGTGCTCAAAGTGAAACACATGGCAAATCCCATCTTGTGTTCAGCCAGGAGATGGGACATAAGACTGTTAGCAAATAGCAGATAGCACATATGCAGGTAATTTTTTTAATGATAGACAGTTATCAAACGGAAAATTAGATTTCATTTAGAGGCACACAAGGGGTATTTAGCACTGAGATTCCCTTTATTCCAATGAAGTAGTATTTTTTCGTGGAGAAGATGAGATGTCTTCAAGCTGACACATAAGTTTAACATAAAAGGTGTAAACCAGCATACAGTGAATGTAAAGTTTGGGGCTGATGCTTCAGTACACATCCTTGTGTGAGCAATCTGCTTGACACAACACATGCATAAACAAACAGTTTTACAGCTAGATTGAAATAATTCTAATGTTTTCTATAGGTACATATGTGTCAAGATATCTCTTGCATAGATCTGTAAGGACACAGAAATGTTGTGCATGCTTTGGAATGCTTGATTTGACTGGTGGTAGTGGCTTTTCACGCTGTCCACTTGTTGGAATCCTCTAGAAGCTAGGAAACACAGAAGAAGGCAGTAACCACACTATATATAGCAGTACTGTTCAGCTTGTACTGTTTCTTCTTTATAGATGATAAGGGATTTATCCTACTTTTTTCTTTGGTTAACTTTTTTGTTTGGATGGTCATTTTTATTTTGTTTTATTGGGGTTTTTTGTTGTTGAGGTTTCTTTTTTTTTTTTTGTCTGTTTGTTTTGGTTTTGGTTTGGGGTGTTGTTGTTGTTGCTGCTATAGTTGCTTCCAGTGTTGATTTAGCAAGCAAATCTCATTGCCCAGGAGTTTGAAAATTCAAACTGACAAAATTTACATATGTTCTCCATGGAAACTTGCCATTATAGGAAATCTCTGCTGTTCCATGAGAAAGAGAAACAATGTTTTGGCTGATTTTGGGACAAACAAGCTGGTCAAACTATTAGTGATAAACAGATCATTCAAACAAGTTGGATTTTTGTGTATATATGGCTGTATAGGTAAGGTAATTATTTGCATGTATGAAGTGCAATGGCTGTACCAGGGCAGATAATATCAGCCACAAGACTGCTTATTAATGCTGCATAGGAAATTATAATTTTAGATGCATAACAGGATTTCTGTACTTTGAGAGAAGAGAAAGTGAATAAACATGAAATTGAGAAGTTTAAACTATGGAGTCTTTCATTCACAGAAGACTAGTGTGAATAGGATATATTAATATTTTCATTTCAGAGCCAACTTTGAGAAGCTGCTGTCAGAAAAAATAGCGTTGGTAGTATTTTAGAAAGAAATTTAAATAGAATTTTTTGTGGAAATGAGAAATGCAAGGAAACAGGCTTATGTGTTTGCAATTTTGGTATGTTAGTTCCGTAACAAAAAGAATAGTCAGTTCCACCTGTTTTACTTAACCTCTGGCTTCCTGCCCATTTTTCCTGGTTCTAGTTCCAATGAGTTTGGTGAATTACCCTGCACAGTATTTCTCATTAACTGGGGTGTTTAACCCAGTTGTCATCACTGCCACTGAATAATACCTGCAGGGTACTTGCTAGGAAAGGCTTGATCATATTTTAAGCCACAGTTAATTGCTTAAAGCAAACATGCTGTTCAATGTTTTTGCTGTAAGCAGGAAGTAGGAGAAGACGCCAGCTGAAGGACAAGGCTATTTGGGACCATCATTAGAGTTTTGTCTTTATATGTGGTATACATCTCCTAATAGTCCTAAATGAACTATGAGCTTTTGATACAAAGCTATTATGGAGCTGTGGGTTCACATGCCTTTGTTTTGCTTATTGATGATAAGTTTGTTTTTGCATGCAGGAAGCAGTAATTGTGATTCTAACAGACTAACACTGTTCAAGTCAGTTTTCCTGTAAATGGCTGCAGTATTCTCAAAAGCCTTTTCCATTTTACAATACTGGGGGAAAGCAAGAGGAAAATGTTGTCTTCATGTATATTTTCCAAAGACAGATCAGGCCCCATGATCAGTAGTTTCCACGTCAGCTGCTTGTTATGTAGATTTGCCATGCCCAGACACATGCAGAATAGGGTCCCTTGACCAAGGGAAGAGTTAGAAATGAGGCTTAATGAGAAGACAGAGCAGACCACAATGATCAGGCACAGTCCATGTCAGATAAGTGTCCTGACCATGCCTGTTGGCACTTGAATGGTCCCTTTCACCCCAGGCTTTTTTTCGACTGTACATGCTCTTTTGGCTCTCCTCTATGCTTATTTCCCCCATCCAACCAGGTGCCTCCAGGTTCTTCTGCTGAACATCCAATAATAAAGCTTCTACAAGCCAAAAACATTCATCCCAACATGAAGGCCCATGGCTCTGTTGACCACAGCCCCACAACTTCCCACTGTGAGGATGCAGTGAAAATGGATCTCAGGACTGTTGGTAGGGCAGGCTGTTCTGCTGCTCTCTCTTGAGGACCCTAATCAGGAGGGGTCACCATGGATCCCCACCTCATTTTCCCTTGTCTTCTTTGTGGAGAACACTTCAGAAACTGTACAGACACTTACAAAACCTGTATTCTTCAGAAAAAAATCAATTTCACTGAAAACCCAGGTAAATAATGAACTACTAGAAGCTCTAAAAATATGTGAGAACTAGGACTTGAGGCAGAATGGGATGTGCTTTTTTATACTGCAAGGTCTGACTCCTGCTTAGGGACCCTGCAGCTGATTTGCCATCCAAGATTCTCCTTGAGGGCCCTCCAAGAGGGCCCCAATCTAATTGGAAATCATTCTGAGAAATTTTTTCAGAGTAGTTCTCCAGGTCCAGTAAGTATTGGTAAATCTCACAAAAATTCTATGCTGGCATTGGGACCATTATGTTTTCAACACAATTTTGTGAAATGACTGAATTGAACATGACAGAGATATTGATTTTCAATTGTCAAATGAATATTTCGTTTGATAACAATCAGATCTAAGGAAAAAACCCTCTATTAGCATTTTTTCATGAAACATTATATTTCTAGTTTTATATATTTACCCTGACTGAAAGTGGGACTCTATGCTGTCCAAAAATGCATGTTACTTATAGGAAAGTGCAGTAGTAGTACAACAAGAGTACTCAAAGAGTCCTGTAAAGTATTTCTGCAGTAGTAGAATAGGGTAGTTTTAGACATAAGCAGGGCATTATTGTGTGGATGTGGAGGCATTGGCACAGGTTTCCCAGGGAAGCTGTGGATTCTCCATCCCTGGCGAAGTGTTCAAGGCCAGGTTGGATGGGGCTTTGAGAAGCCTGGTCTTAGAGGAAGATGTGTCTGCACATGACAGGGAGGTAGAGCTAGAGGATCTTCAAGGTTCCTTACAACTCAAACTCTTCTGTAATTCTATACTATAAAACAATATGCTACCACAGAATTGTAAAAATTACATTTCCTAGATTATGTATGTATTGGTGACAGTATTTTCACAGTGCTTCTCAGCCACAGTTCTTATGTTTTATTAGTTCTTAATCCTTTATCTCTTAGAGATTAAAAAAATGTGGTTGCATTTTGCTAATGATTTGCAGATTGGAAAACTGAGGCAAAATAAAGGAAGATCTAGGTAAGATTACTCAGGAATTTGTTGGCAGAGCAGTAGTTTCAAACTTTAGTCATCCCTTTGAAGGTTCAGCCATGCAATTAGACACAATGCAATTTTGACACAATGACAGAAAAATCGAGAATTTCCTTTTGCCAGAAACCCAGTTAATGTAACAAGAATGAAGTCCAGAGTGACATCCAGTGGTCAGACCCATTTTATTTCTCACTTTTCAATCCTCTGGGCAAGCAGCAGTAATCCAAATATGGACTAGATTAATTTAATTTTTTCCCCCCCCCCCTCAGCATCTTCTGGAAAAACAGATCTTGAAAAATGCATGTTGCTCAAAAAACTGTTCAGTGTCTATGAAACCATTTTGGCCTCAGGATTGCTTTGAAATTCCTTGGTTGCAATTCTTGCTTTATGTCTCTGCTGATTATAATTTATAGATTGTATTTTTGGACTGATGATCAAAGCCTCAGAGGACTAAGATTCCTTTACTGGCTGACTCAGACCTCCTGAACACTTGCAGAATGAGATCTGTAACTGTGTGTCTGTGCACATCTTTGTGTGCATATTCTAGTAGTGGTCTTTGATGCTTTGTTCTTTCCATTTTATTACACACCTTAGGAGAGAAATTCCCCTAAGGGATACTGAAACATGTGACCACATCTGTCCACAAAAAATCCACTCTGCTGTGAGCATAATGTCTAAACTCTTTGAGGAGTGTCTCATGGAATGGCAGGCAATACATAGCGTAGAAACACAGTTCTGTCAAACAGGCTATTTATTCCTTTGAATGTCATTAAATACTACTTTCTTCTAATCAGATCTAGTCATTGCCATGTGTATCTCCTAACATCACAGAGGTTTTACCCTTATCAAAAGAAGCCAATCTTCACAGATCACATACATAGCTTATCAGTTAATGTTACAATCAGGCAAAGTGATGACAACAGGGGAGTACAGGGGAGACAAGACTTATAATAAATGCTTTGTTATACATGGATAATAATCTTGTATCTCTTAAGAGTAAACTGATGACTGAAAATGTACATGGTAAGAGAGGAAAGTGTTATAGAAATAAAAAATAAGAATTCTGGTGTGTTTAAAACAAGTGAAAATCTGAAGCTATCTCTCTCAAAGAGACATCATCAACCTGTGTATCCTCAACATGACAGTTACATTTCATGCCTTTTTATTCTTTGTCCCACAGCTGCTAATTAATATATAAATTACTGTCTGATACCAGGCTGATGCTACAAACTCACCTGATATGCATTCCTGTTAAAAAAACATTGTCTATTTTATAATTAATTTTATATCTAGTCAATTAATATGGGGTCATTCAATTAACAAGGTCTAGACTAAAAAATAACTGAGCCAAATTATTTAAATAAGGTGTTTTATTTTAGCAACTGGTCTGAAATGAAATTACATTTTAGAGATGTGACAAACTAATTGAAAAACCGGGGGTATATCTGTTTGAGATATTACTTTCCTAAAAAAGTACTGTTTTAATTAGGTATATAGAAAAGCATTCTTCTAGGCAAGGCTAGCAGATAAATATAATAAATGTAACTTTTACTGTAGTGGTGAAATCAAAGTTCATATAAACAGAATTCTAAGCTTGGACACCCATGTTACTAATGTAACTAAATTCCTATTCAGAGTATGCAGTTAAGGTATTTGTTTATTTTGGTGTTGTTTCTTAGAGTTCTATGGAGGTTGTCATGCCTTTTTTTCCCATCACAATTCAAAGAAACTTATTTTTGGTTATCTTCAGAACAGTTGGAGGGCCAATTTCCTATTCCTGTTGTGGGTAAGCTGCCTTTTTGGCAAGGCAATAAATGGCTATTGCAAATTAATTTTGAATATTAAATTTGTGTGTCTGTTGGTTTGTTATCTTTTGGACTGGTAAAATGGTCCACAATGGTTATAACACAAAATATTGCCTTGTATATGGTGCACTAAATAATAGATCCATATTTCTGGGCATGCTTTACCAATTATTTCCTCTTACATGTATGCTTAGAAAAATCAGTTCCCTTATTTTTGGACGGAGGTAATGCCCTCAGGAAAGTACAAAAAACAATTTTAGTCTGCTGTTTTTGTTATACAAAAAATTGGAACACATCACATGCTAAGCACTGATTATTATTTCTGACTGCAAGCCCAATCTAATCTTTCAGACTAAAATTTTTTCTCATTGCGTTTTGTGGCAAAATAGTCATGTTTCATTTAAGGCAGTAATAATGTAAGCCTAATAATTGCCATGACATAAATGTAGTGCTGCATGCGATATTCTGAGTTCACAGAGAACCTTTTATCCTGAAAAATGTCAGTGCATTTTCCGAATTAAGTATGTACTAAGGCTATATTTATCACTGGAAGGGGAAAATACCCATCATCTGTCATTACTAGCACAAATCAAAAGTCAACTCACTACAGCTATGCAAAACACGTAGGGTCTTACCACTGAGGGTGATGACACAAAATTACATTGCATGTTGCATAGTTGAGGAAGTGATGTTTGATTTAGGAGTGCTAATTAAATAAAATGTGAATAAATAAAAATATAACAGACATTTTTAATGTTTGGTATGAGTAGACAGGATTTCATGGTGAGATTCATAATTCTATTACTAATGTAAGTAAAGATATTAGTTATGCACAATGTGAACTCAGCATTCTTTGGGCTGAATATTATGCACTGAAAATCAGTGAGGTATATTCAAAGTTTTCCCTTATAAAAGGATGTCCTTCACCATCAGTTAAAGAAGCTTAAAAATTCCAACTGAAACACAGGTAAATAATTGCACTCCTTGGTGAGCAAGCTGTTATTATTTCCAATGCCAAAAATAGCAATTCAGGCAAAGCTTGAATTTAAAGATATGCCTTACTTCACTTGGTATGTGCAATGTCAAGTGGAGAAGGCAAAGTGTAACTGCATGGATGTGCAAAGTTTCCCTTCTTGGAGCTGAAATTCCTCAGGTTCAAGATGCCTTTGAACCTCGAAAGCATAGAACAGCCCCCTCCATTTTAGCTTATTCTCTCCCTCTTTAGGTCAGTCTTTGCCTGCCTGAAGTCCTCATGTAACAGACTCCTCCAGTACGTTTGTAGTACAATTAACTTTATAGTTGGTAGTACTTCTCCAGTGATTTTCTAATCTCGCTTCAGCTTCCATAGCCACACTCCAGTGGCTTCACAGAGATAGCTGTGATACTGTTTCCTTTTATTCATTATTCATCTGAAGTGGTTTGGGTTGTGTTTGTGTGAGTGTAGAGTATGGAGCTGCTGGTTTCTTAAGGCTCGAATCATTTAAGTCATGAGCTTAAAATTTGAGGACTAGTAAAGGGACAATTGTGTCTTGGGTAAGCTTAAATTGTACAGCCAGTGTCTCCTGCTAATATACAGGAACTGTCACGGTGGGATCCTTCAGTGGACTCTATGGTAACTGGGAGTCTGTTCTATACATTCATATTTGCATGCATTGCATGGTGCAGTAGGGATTTAAGATACAGAGATAAAATATTCACTCAGTTATTAGGACCATAATGAAAGAGTGTTATCATCTGCTTATATTAGGTTTGCATGGCAAGATTTTTGTAGCAGGGCAGGCAGTAGGGTGGCTGCTGTGAGAGGATGCTAGAAGCTTTCCCCATGTGCTCTAGAGTGGGTGCCAACTGGCTCCAAGAAAGACCCATGCTGGCCAAGGCAGAGCCCACCAGCGACAGCGGAAACACTTCTGGGGTAATGTATTTAAGAAGAAAAAACACGGCAGTGCAACAGCAGCCAGAGGCGAGGATTGAGGATATGGGAGGGAAAGAACTCTGCAGACACCCAGGTCAGTGGAGAAGGACAGGCAGAAATTCCCCTGCAGACCATGGCGAGGCAGCTGTGCCTCTGCAGCCATGGAGGTCCATGGTGAAGTCCGTATCCAACTGCAGCCATGGGAGACCTCACACTGGAGCAGCAGGGTGCTTCAAGAAGGCTGTGATCCTGTGGGAGGCTCATGCTGGAGCAGGCTCCTCTCAGGACCTGTGATCCTACAGAGGAGCCCATGCTGGAGCAGGTTCCCTGGTAGGACTTGTGACCCCATGGGGGACCCATGCTGGAGCAGGCTGAACCTGAAGGACCCCATGGGAGTCACCAGCTTGGGAAAAACTGCAGCCTGTAGGAAGGACACCGCTTGAGAAGTTCATGGAGGATGGTCTCCTGTGGGAGAAGTCCCATGCTGGAGCAGGGGAGGAGGAGGAGCAGTGTGAGGAGTCCCCCCCCGAGGAGAAAGGAGCAGCAGACACAATGGGATGAGGTGACCACAGTCCTTTTGGTGTCTCTTTGTGGCACTGGGGGCAGGAGGTGGAAAAAACTAGGAGTGAAATTTAGCTTGGGACAAAAAGAAGGGTGAAGGGAAGGTTTTTGAAGTTTTGTTTTTAATTCTAATTATCCTACTCTGGTTTGAGAAAATATAGATTAATTTTCCCATGCTGAGTCACCAGCAGTAATTGGTGACTGATCTCTCCTGGTCCTGGTCTTGCCCCATGAGCCTTTTTTTACATTTCCTTTCCTGCCCAGCTGAGGAGGGGAGTGATAGAGCGGCTTTGGTGGGCACTTGGCTTCCAGCCAGGGCCAAACCATCATATTAGCAAAAAAAAAAAGGAAACAGAGCATCTGTTTTCCTGACACATTCTTTGTATAATATTGCTGAAGCCCTGGTTAGATGCCTACTCTTCTCCCAAGGAGGAGTTGTTCATGTCTGAGCTTATATTAGACAGCTGAAGAAAAGAAAGCAAATCACTGCATTTGCTAACTATTTCCTCCATACAAATAAAGAAGAATGAAATATTAAGAGTTAAATTAACAGAGATAGTTAAATAAACAGAGATAGTTCAATTCTGAAATAGTTTCAAAAAATCAGAAGTGTGGTCTAGAGTGCTCTTAATTACCCCATCTCTCAAATATTCTTATGCTAGTGACAAGAAACCTTACATTTTATTCTAGTAATCTTATGTCAGAGTAACAATGAAGGCAGAGAAGAGGCATGATCAAAGACTGTAGTTCTTGTGACCTAGAGAATGGATGAGAGACAGTGCATAGCTTTTGTTCCACTCATTGATTTCATGTTATCAGTTACTACAAATTAAAAAAGAAATCACTACAATAGCATCTTATCTCTCAAATTAGTTACTCAATGTGGGGAGTGTGCAGCCACCTTTTGAAAACTTACCAAATTTCGAGGACAGTCTTACCATAATTGCCAAAAAACTTCCAGCACTTCTGCTATAAAATTTTTTGTTTTCATCAATAGTATTTTTGCTGGAAATCTCTGAGTAACATCAGGAGGGTAAGCAGTGCTGAGTAAAAATGAAAATTAAGAGAAATTATTTGCACTGAAAGAAGATTTCTGTGGTGATATTGCATATGTTTGAAGTGTTGCAATGCATATACAGATAAATAAATTACCCCTTGTCCTTTTGGTTTAATAATTTTAGAGCCATCTGAGATAACAGCATGTTATTTGTTTTGGTGTTAGTACACTGATCTCATCGCAACTGTTGTTATTTACCAGTTTTATTTTGGCTCTGAAGGAAGTAATTGACATTACCACAGAAAATGCTTTCTCTGGACATAGATATCTCATCAGTTGATATGGGTGTGAGTTCTTGGAAGTAGATCTGATCCTGCTTTAGTCTTTTCAGAATCAGTTTTACCCTTCTTTATGACCATGCGTAGGCAGTCTCGGGAGTTCCCGGTAACCTGGTGAACTCTGTGATACCACAGTGTTAAAGCAAGAACACACCCTGTGGTGATCACTCCACTGCTGGCTGCTGCTTTACCCCTTTGTGGTCAGGCTCACCTCATCTCTTCATGCAGCAGACATCTTTGGTGTATCTCTCCCATATTTGTTGCCCATCAGTGCACAAATGTGCAACTACTGAAGCTAGATGCAAATGAGTAATGAGATGTCTGTTGGAGCCAGAGCAAAAACCAAACACTGGAAACAAAAGTAGAGAATACATAATGAAATTAAACAGATCATTTCGGTCATGGAGAAATACACATTGAATATCGAAGCCAGATTTTTTCTTTCTTTTTAAATAGTTATTAAAATACTTGTAGAGCACTTTTGAGAAGAGCAAGTTGGGATTTTGCGTCTATTATTTAAAAAAAAATACACTCAGGCTTGCAGATAGTGATGAGGTTTTAATAGGTGAATTATTTCATACTTTCTTCCCTCCCTTCCTCCCTCTCTCTCTCCCTTCATTCCACCCTCCCTCCCTTTTTCTTTCCCTCCTTTCTTTCCATCTTTCTCTCTCTTCCCCTCCCTCTTTTTTCTCCTTCCTTCCTTCCTTCCTTCCTTCCTTCCTTCCTTCCTTCCTTCC
>QUSF01000036.1:319223-575258 GCA_003676055.1 Chloebia gouldiae | reverse complement strand
TCCTTCCTTCCTTCCTTCCTTCCTTCCTTCCTTCCTTCCTTCCTTCCTTCCTCCCTCCCTCCCTCCCTCCCTCCCTCCCTCCCTATTTTAGAGCTCAGAATTAATTATTGCCAGATGGTAAGGCTTTTAGGAATAATACAAGTCCAAGCCTCTCTTACATTTCCATTAAGTATTTTAGTATGAATGCATCCCTGTTAAGGGACCGATCACTGTGGTCAGTCCCACAGTTTACAGGATGTTGTGACAACTGCTCAGGTGAAATAGGGAAAAACTATAAGCAATAAGCTTATATGAAAAAGCTGCAATAGAGCTAAAAAAAAATCACAGATCAGCAATCACAGGAAGTTGAAGGAGAAAATGAGGTCTTTGTATCGAGACCCCTTGGGCAGAGTCAGAACCAGCTTCAAGATCTCTTGATTTCTACAGCACTGTGCTAATTGGCTGAGGTGTAAAACCTTTGAATGTCTACAAGAAGAATATTCTGTGTGAGAATGATAAGCTGCAGTAGTTACAAAAGGAAATTATATTAAAAGTAGGACAAGCATAAAATTATTTTTCTTCATGGATCCCTCAAGCTTGTGATAGACAACAGTTTAATGGGTCAGTCATGAGCATTTTCCGGAGCAGTGTGGTTTAGATAACTTTGCTTAGAGACATTCATGGTCTCATTCATTAAATTATAATTTTATTAATCCTTTAACTCATCCATCTTTAATTATTTCCTTTAAGGTACGGTATCAAAGTGGTTTACAGTTTAAATAATATTAGCTGGAGGAGTTTTTTTTTGTTTTTACACTTGCAGTGAAATTATTAATTCTTAATTTCTTTTATGAGAAATAGGAAATTACCATCTCAGGGCCTTCTCAGCTATGTTCACATTAATGTTTGGAGGTTTATCTTTTCTTCCCTCTCCCCTCTTCATTTGGGGGAACTGCCTTGTCTCTTCTACTAGGTAGTACTATAAAAGTATTTCATACCTGTAGTCATCTTTGTTGTCATTTATTGTTATCATCTTTGTTTTTATTATTACACTATATATTTCTAGAAATTTCCTATTTAGAGCTATATAACTTTTTATGTTTTGCACTCAGATTCTTTCCCAATGACTTGTAAGATTCTATTTGACTTGTTGATGATACTTGTTTTCTGGAAAGACTGAGTCAGAGGCCATACTTGTGCTTTCCATCTTACTACCAGTTTATTCAGTGTTGCTGGAAGTCGGTATTCCCGAGATGCCTTTAGGAACTCTTGGGGTTCAAAGACATTCTGTGTGGTGTAGCATCCCTTTCCAGGTCATTTCATAGTAGGTTTCACAGTGCCTGTAACCTTTCCTTCGTTGTGGAGTCTGCTTAAAGCCTCAGCACAGGATGTGGAGACTCCCTAGGTGATGGCTTCACAGCAGCCTTCCCACTATATTCCTAGACATATCTGCTTACCCACACACTCATTGAATCTGTCACAGAACTCTACTATATTTTTTAGTTATTTTATCTGCAGAGCTGTATTGATTACTCTCAATAGAGTGTCTTCCTCCTTTTACTTTGTCTACTTTACACTAGTTGCCTTGGTATAGATCACAAATGCACCAGTCTTGACTTTTCATGTAATTGCCAGGCATGATTTTGTAATCTTCTGTTGTTAGCACTGGGCCAGGATTTTCTTCTCTGATCACTCTGTCCGAGACGCTGAGCATTCCAGTTCACAATATGTACAAATACAATCAGATATGATATGGTGTTTTTTTTACTAGAGTAGTACTTGGTGATTTATTTCCTTTGTCTGTCTTAGTTGCAGTTGTTTCATGATATTGTTATATCAAATCCACAGTAGCCAACAACTGACAATCTATACCTCCCTCTCAAAATGACACATGGATGTTTGATATTAAAAAAAAGTGAGAATAATAAATGAAAATTAGAATTTCTCTGTTTATTTAGTATCAGCAGTGTTGTGCATCAAAAACTTTGGTTTATAAACAGACAGGAGATAAAGATAAGAGCATTTCCAGAAGGCTGGTATGCAACTTGTTAATGAAGGAAGTAGGAATATGCATGTTACATGAGGCTGTCTTTAAATATTGCCATAACAAAGT
Source organism: Chloebia gouldiae (assembly GCA_003676055.1). Lineage (NCBI taxonomy): Eukaryota > Metazoa > Chordata > Aves > Passeriformes > Passeridae > Chloebia > Chloebia gouldiae. Next base: position 573,166 of record QUSF01000036.1, on the reverse strand, counting down.
TCAAAGGCCTTGCAGAGATTCAATTAATCTTTCTTAAATAACATTGCAACTCCAGGTGTTTGATAACACCTATGGCATGTCAAATGCTTTCTGTAAATGCTCAGTCATTTTTTCAGCTGTAGATACTGCAGATTTTAATTGCAGTTAGGAAAGTTGTCAAGTACCTTTCTTCAAAACTCTGATTAATAGTTTATTTTCATGGATGTTTTTTCTACATCTGTGTATTTGGCACATACTCAGAACTAATAGTACAAAGTGAGTGACTGCATCTGCTACAGCTAATTTTATCAGAAGTAAAGTGGTTCTGAAATTGTAAGGGAGCATCTCTGATTCTAGGTAAAACTTGAAAGTTTTATTCCTTATGGTTGTGGTCACAAGACTCTCAAGAATTCTTGTCAAAAGATTATAGTCTTCTTAGTATCAGGACTCAGGTTTTTCTCAGAAAAAACTATAAACTTTCAACCTGCTGAAGTTAATACTTATAAATTACACTGTGGCCCCCTTAATTTGGTTGGTTAACAGGGGAATTTGAATTGTCTCCATGATGTTTGACAATTAATTCTGGAGAATCTTTTTCTTTAAATGGGCAGAGGACTTGCAGAGAAGGAATTTACGTGTCATAGGACAGGACTGTTAAGTGGTTGTCCTGATCTTTGGATATAACTCCTGTTATGACGTCTTGCAGAATTAGCATAAATTTCTACATACAAAATAGAGCTTTACAAAGATCCACAATAACTATAACTATAGAAGCCAAATATTTATCTAATTAACTTTATTGTAAGAGAGACTTGCTAAACTTTCTAATTTCAAATTTCTCTTGTAATATCACTTTACATTTTTGTAATGATCTTTAAGCAACCTTGTTCTTACATCTCTGCCCATTTAAGATATAGTACTCCTTTGTTTCTTTGCACTCTTCTCAAGAATCACCTACTGTAGTCTAATTTACACAAATGGATTTTATCCACAAATCCAAAATTAAATAGGTGCAGCACTGTTACAGTTTATGCAGTCGCTGGAATATGGTGGTGTTTCTTCTGTGCTGGCTTCTAAATGCTTTAATAATAATAGTTAAATGTAGGAACACCTAACTGTTTCCAAACCCTGAGTCCTAAAAAAAAAGTCTCTCTGCACTGAAAACCAGTGCATTTTCAGTCAGTATAGAGACTGAGCAATTCCACTTCTATTTTACAAAAAAGAATAGGAGATCAGTGCCTCTGAGATCTCTGAACTTACAGTGCTTCAAGGGGATTCCAGGTACAAAAATGGTGAAAGCAGTTGATCAAAATTATCCTTTCTCCCTTACTGGTGTAAGAGTAATTTGAGGTGGCTCAGTTGAGTCTGATGATTAATTTATATAATTTTATCCTCTTCTTAGCTCAAGTCCTTACAAGGCTAACTCAGATCAGTCAGGCCACATCATCTACAGGAAAACAGTTCACAGATAGGGAAGATGGATTTTGTGCTCTGGCTCCGGTCAGTTTGGCCACGAAGGATCTAAACTGTGTTAGATCAGACAGAACTGGGAGATGGAGCTTGCATCTAGAAAGCTGCCTTTTTGGTGTTTACTGTGTCTTTTTGTTTTGTTTTGGGTTTTTTTCATGGTTTTGGTTGGGTTGTTTGTTTATTTGTTCTGTTTGTTTTTTACTGGTGATGGTTCTTGAGCTTTTTTTTGTGCTTTTTTGGGGGAGAGTGACTGGGGAGACACAGTAGAACAGTATCAGTAATTTTTCAGGATTTCTTTAAAATTATGGAGTCCCATATCTGATTTTCTGAGTCAATGCATGTTCATAATACATACTGACTAACTATTTGAAAAGATGTTTTTCAAAAACTAATTTTTAAGATTTAAACTTTGGTCTTCAGAAAACAACATGCTAATTCATATTAATGCCTGAAAAAAACCACTTTAACCTCTCAGAATTGCAAAACACACACAAAAAAAAAGCAATAGGTGTAGTGCCTTGATTTTTGTGTTCTAGTTCCCTTTTTTTTTCTTCCCTACCCCACCCCTATCGCCATGGCATCTTTATCCTAATGCATTTTACTCCCTATATCTCTGTTCATTGAGTGTATAAATTCACCTTTCACTCCCTCTTTCCTTTGCAAACAAAGTAGGCTGTCTCCTTGATCCTGACCCCACATGCAAATACAGCTCATTCATTTCAGTCTTCCTCTTGAGGTGTGTGGGGCAGGCCTTTAGAGCAGTGGAGTAGTTCCCATTTATTCTTTTGTCTCTGATCAACTTGTAGACCTGAAGCTCTGCTGAAGAGTCCCCAGATCTTCCAGCCTATTGAGACACAAGACTTTCCCTTGAAGAGTGCAAATAACTCATTATATACACCTAGTAAATTCACTTAGGCATTTCACAATGACGCATTAACATCCACACTGCAAAATTCACACATTCAATCCTACAGTTCATATAATCCTTCCCAGCAAAAGACATGTGGTTGAACAATGATATTTTTCTGGACTTTTCCCTTACATTTTAAGAGATCGATTTTTAATAGAAGCACAGCACATAGTTACACAAGGTGTTTGTGTTTCTATATTTCATCTAAGATTGATTTCTAATCCAGACTGTTGAACAAAATTAATTTAGAGAGTATATCTATTATTTTAAGTTAGTTGCAAAGTTTGAGTGTTCGATAGTATTTGAGGAGGTGATTCAAGACAGGTACTCAGTGCAGGTTTAGTTATTTACATCATTCACTCACTTCTTTGAAGGACTGAGGATGTAATGAAGAATGGCTGTGCCCTTTCAACACTCACTTATGTCACAAAACCAGTAGGGAACAGTAAATAAATCTGAGTTCTAACAATGTTTCCTGAAAAAAAAAATTGAGATTGGTACCAGAAATTGCAATACATGTGAACTGGCAACCTTTCATAAACTTATATGGCACCTACTTGTACTGCTTTTCATTTCTGAAATCACTGACTTTTCTCTCACTTACGTGAAAAATGAATGAGCTCTTTTAGAGAACACGTGTGAATTTCAGATTTCTGCTCAAATAAATTCTAGAGTTCTAATGTTTTTGTGCACTCTTATTCACCTTATGTGAATAAGGACTGAAATAATCAGGGGTATAATCTGTGTTGTTACCAAAAAATAAAGAGAAAGAAACAAAAAACAACTACAATTGGAACAGCACACCTCATATACCTCTGTTGTTAAAAGAGCTTATTGAAGTGCAGAGCTGTGCCAAACATTAGTTTTTTGGAACCTGTCTCATCTGCTAAGCTTTTTATTTTTTACTTGTCACTGCCTAAATTATATTTGCAATTATTATTTTGTTCAAATTTTCTCCAGACCTAGGATGAAGATTTTGAAATTCATGTTTGGTACAGAATCTAACATAACCATATTTCATTATTTTTGTTTCTACTGTTCAGCATATATTAACACCTTATATAAGTGATATTTTACATTTTTCTCTGTTGACAGAGACAACACATTTGCTTTATCATAAAAGGTCATGAGGTTTTATTGTTTCATCTCCAGCTGTGACAGACATTCACTAAATACAATTCACATATGGCCATTTCCTCATCATTATTAGTCCTCTTTTATTTTTAATTTGTTTATTTACAGAAATACTGATAATAAACTGATCTTGCCGATGAACAGTCTGAAGATAAATGAACAAAAAAGATGCATTTTACTGTCAGAGACAGTGAAATTGCTATCAACCAATGATTTGAAAGGTGGTAAACCCAAAGAAAATAGGAAGATATTCCCAGATACCCATACTATGGCAAGTAGCTAGGCTGCTTACATGACACTGCTGCCAAATACTCTGTTTTGAGCTGTAAATAAATTAATTGTATTTTGACCTTTAATATAGTATGCGGACTCACTCTCCTAGTTTACAATACTTAAAACTTTACAAACTGTCTATTGCCAGCTTCGGAAAATTTCATTTGGCTTTTTTTTTGTTTTACTGTCTTCAATGACCTTGATGGAAAAGAATACTCCAGAATTACTGGTTTTTTTTGAAGTTCGTGTGGTATGTATAGGTAAAACCAGAAGATATCAGGAAATAAAACATTGAAGAGATCTGAAAATTAGTAAGTTTAAAAGCCATAGGAGATTTAAAGAAAACCAGGAATTACAGCCCAAACCCTGTTAGGTTTTCCTTGTGTAGCTGTAAGACAGTAAATGCTATTTTTATTTATTAGTTATTGTGTGCCTTTAAAGTACTTGGATTACTTCTCTGGGGAGAAAGAGTAGAGAACTCAATTGGGTTTTTTAAACGAATTTGCACAAATGTAAATGTAGGATTAATAGTCTGTAGACATTATAAACACAGTGCACATCATGAGTGAGATACTTTCTGGGTAAACCAGAATCTCTTTTCTTTACATTTTCTGAGGACTAAAAGCTATATAGTTCAAAATTTAATACTGCAGCATCGACCTATGCCAGAAGTTTCCTGAAATCTGGTGGTGTGAACAAGTATTGTGACAACCTATCTGTCAAACAAAGGTAAATATGAGACATAATTATATAATCATTCAATTGAATGCATGTTAACTGAACTAAATGAGACCTAATTGCATAAATAACAGTACTGATGTACACTTATTTCTAAATTGGAAACAAAGAGTATTGATATGATGGAAGCTTTGATCTAGCACTTCTGATCACTTTCTAAGTAAAAATATCATCTCTCCTGCATTCACCTAGAAGACTTCCATACTAATCACAGCAGATCTTTCCCTCAGTAATGAAAATTGACAGATTCCAGAAAAGAACTTGCCTTCTTAAAATAGGTAATATCTAAAATTTTGTAAAACATGATATTTTCTTAGTTTCTCTGTTTGAATCCACTAAATATACTAAAGTTTCTCTCTTCTTGTTACCTAGAACTGAAATAACTGTGATATGAAGTTAGACAGGCATTACCTTTACAATTAATTCAGATCTGGACTTCTATTTTAAGGCGTACTAGAAGTTTAAATTTTCTGTATTATACAAATAATGTTCAGATATTATATAAAGTCATGCAAACACAGTATTTTTAATCCAAAACATATTGTGGAAGAAAGCCTGGAACATTGTTTTTTAGATCTTATTCTCTAGTCTACCTTCCAGTCTTACTAAATTTGCTGACTTTTCTTACAGTATGCCATTTACACAATATTTGTCCTATGCTAACTGTAATTTACTTATGTAATTTCCCTGCTGTCCAAATGAAGTTGAAAATCAAAGGAACCTGTAACAGATCAGAGCTCTTGGGAGCACATTTCTGCTGCTGAATAAAATAATGTGATTTGTTTAAGTTTCTCCTGAAGTCAGTATTGGTAAATAACATAGAAACCATTGCCTTAGATTTCCATGTCCCATGAATTGAGGTAAAAATGTTCTGAAAAATTGACAGTTAATTTAAAGGAACTAATTTTGTTTCTCTTTTGCATTCAAGGGATTTCTTTTCTGATTCTGTGTTAATGAGGTCTGCTATATGCATATGAAATACTGACAGAAAGCCCAGCAAATACCTTTCCAAATTGTCACTAGAATCTGTCCAAAGAGTATGATAAACGTCAAGTATCGATCAAAAAATAAAAGGCTCTGTCAGATAGAGGCAGATACTGAGATGCCGAGATTAATGTTATTTTATATGTCACATTCAGACAGGCTCAGGGGGTGAATAGCTATTGTGGATACTTAAAATGGCCAGAAATTCTGGCTATCTACTCTTCCAGTTTTAATCTACCCGTCACATTCATTTTTAAGGATAGAGAGTAGAGTAGAATTTCAATCTTTGTGTCCAGATTTTATATAGTTAAGAGTTGGCCTGGAAGAGCACAGTATCTCTTTAGTTCTGCCTTGGACATGCTCATATTCTTTTAGCTAAAGGTTTGCCCTTTCTCTTCACTTGCAAGTTTCATTTTTTTTTTCTTCACTTGGAGTGAATTCCAGCATCAGTCTCTCTTATTTCCCCTGTAAAACTGTCATGTCTGACAACTGAACATACATCTCCAAACAAATTTCACACATTGTAGGTAGAGCTTGCTGGCCTTGTAAGACCTGTAGTTCAGGAGACAGATTTTGGTGGTGGTCTATCTGAACAGAGTAGGACTGAGAAATTGAGAAGTCAGACTTCTTTACATTATTTATAACTTTCCTGCCTACCACCAGTCATGACTAAAGGACCTTTCCAGATCAAATTTTTAGGTAGATTGGTTGTCTTGTCTTGCAAACTGAAGTGTTGTCTTCTAGAACTTACTCTTTTTTTTCCCAGAATGACTGCCTGCAAGGTGTTCATATTGAGCTAATAGAAGTTGTAAAGAGGATATATGTTACTTGTGTAGGGTCCAGAGAACAACTGAATGGCTTGGATTGGAAAGAACCTTTAAAGATCACCCAGTCTAACTCCCTTGCTATGGACAAAGAGATCAAAAATATGAGGAATAACTCTTTTTCTCTGTCCATACTAAGGTATCTGTAATGATATCTGTAAATTCTAGTTATTCCAAATTTAAAAAAATATGACTGTTATGAAGAGACATTGCCCTATAAAATATTCATTATTATGTATATAATTTAAATTCATGTAGATTCTGTGATACTTTAAGAAGCTACATCCACAGATTTCTTTTCCAGCCCCTTAAACTAAACTCCCCTCCATAGAGGATCATACCCAGGGCAGTGTTTATCCAAGTGTGGAGCTAAATGTCTGCAGTGAGCACTCTTGTATGCTTCCCTGTGCCGTTTTTAAGGTGTTCTCTGACAATCTTCGTTTTTATTGCTAAGTTTGACCTTATTTTGACCGGCGTGGAAGAAAACCCTTTGCTTTGAGCTTTCCCTGCCATGTTGGCGTGTCTGCATGTACTCTGATTCCCTCCAAGTTGTCAGACTATCACTTGCTTGATGTTTTCAGGTAGTGGTCATGTCAAAATACTTTTTTATTATGAAAATAGGAATGGTTTGACTTTTGAGAAAAAAAAAAACACATGTGTTTTGATAAGAAGGAAAAATTTTAGATTGTATTTTATTTTCCATGTTTGCTTCTGAGACAGAATTGAGTATATTTTACTTGGATAAACTTGGAAACAAAATGACTGCCACTTTGGGTAAACAAAAGAGAGGAATTTAATTTTTTTGTCTTCAGAAACTTGATATATCTTTAGTTAACTATTTTTCCCCCTTTAATATTTCTCAGGAAAAACAAAGAGAAAGAAAAAAATTTCTGATTTCCTTTGTGACCCCTAATGATGCCTCCCTAGAAATAGACTTGAATCTTGAAGGAATCTGCTGATCATAGAAGCATAGAATATTAGAATAATTTGTGTTGTAAAGGTCCTTGAAAGGCCTCCTACTGCAAGCCTCCTGCAATGAGCAGGAACATCTTAAACTATATCAGGTGCTTAGAGCCCCATCCAACTTGACCTTGAATGTTTCCAGGGATGGACATCTACCACCACTCTACACAACCTGTTCCAGTGTTTTATCAGCTTCCTTGAAAAAACATTCTTGCTTATATCTAACCTAATATACAATCTATTACTCAGTTGGAGCTGGTTCAACAGTGAGTTTGCTTTCCTTCTGACCCACAGACTCTGCATGCTTTATGTCCATTACCAGCGACATATTCTTCTCCCACAACTGTGTTAGTCTTCCCCTAGGTCTAAGATAACACCCAAACAACAGTACCACCTTTATCGTGTCTCAAGTTCCTGTAATGCCGGCTTAACTTCCAGTCCAAGTTCCAGGTATCTTTGGAGGCATACTTGGGGGTGGGCACATTCGGGGTTCTGTCCCATAACTTCAGGTGGTCTTTGTCTGACCAGTAATGTGCATGCAAGCAGACGCTTCTTTTACAGTTTGTCAGAAGGGGAGTTTTTGTCTGTCTGCATTAGCCACTAATCAGATATTGCCTCCACCAGGCCTGAAGTTAGTGCCATCTTCTCGTTCCATTCTGTGCTTATGGCAAAGTCATTCTGTGGCCTTAACAGTGTTTGAGACAGGCATCTGTGCTCCTTAAGTCCTTACACCTTCTTCTACTGGTGACCCAGAGCTGGACACGGTACTGCCAGGTAAGTTCTCATTAGAGCAGAGCAGAGAGGCAGAATCCCTTCCCTCACCCTGCTGCCCATGCTGCTTTTGATGCCTTTGCTTATAGAAATGTGGTATCACTGGAAATTATAAAAACTTAGACTAAAAAAAAACATTGTTTACAAATGCTGTTTAAAGAAAAGTTGATTCCATCCTATTCTTCCTTCTGATTTTGCTCATTCATAGGTCTCTGTAAGTTCTTCCAGGACAGAGATTTTTCAGCTTTCAGACCCTGCAGAAAAGCAATGTAGATTTCTGGATGCATTGAGATTACAAAGAAGAATGGGACATTTTCAGCTCTGACACAACAATTCATGGTGCCCATCGGTCTACAATTGAAAGGCATTAAAACTTGAAGGTTCTGACCCAGCAAACATAAAACTAGTAACTTTTTGATAGTTTAATGATTACAGAATTTAATGTCCTTATTTATTTTATGATGAAATATGGCATGCTCTGTAGTCACCCTCCATGTAAAGTGTAAAAGTTTAAAGTGTATATCCAACAGCGACAATCCTGCCAAGTCATCTTATATTATCCCTATTCTGGAAGGAATCAAGAGCTGTCTTGACAAGAGCTTCAATAAATCACCCTCCAGTCTCCAGCAGTGCAGTAGAGATGCTTATGCTTCTGTTGTGCGAATTTCACTTCTGGCAGCTGGGGTTAGAGATCACTCTTAAAAGTTGTCATGCTCTTTCCTTCCATGGAAAACAAAAACTTACTCAAGGTCTGGCTTCCTTTTTCTGCTCTTTGTTGCAATACATGGTGTCAGGCTATTTTTAGAATTACCTGTTTAACTTTGTCCTTTGAGATATCTGACTGAAAAGAAAACAGCAATGCAAGAATAATTCCTCATGATAAACAGTACATGGATCATTTTGCCACTCAGTCATTGATTTTCAAATCTTTAATACTTGGAAGATTTTTGGGATCCCCTCTGTAACACTTCCCACCACTGTGTATTTCTTGAGGGTGGGAAATGGACTACTGTTAAAAGAGCTGTCAGTTTGATAGAGGGGGATATAACATTGTGTATGTAATGCAGATACAAAGTATTTTGGCACAAAATTATAGCCCTTCAAAATATTCTACACTTTTTTCTTAAGCCTCTAAGGAGTGGTTTTTATTTGCTTTGTTGATGTTAGATAACTTTGAATTGCTTTGAAATAGGGATATCTGCATTTTGTGGTAACCCATTTTGTTTCTATATTTTTTCCCTTGTTGTAGACATTTGTTCTGTTTTTCTAACAGCGTAATTTAAAGAAGTGTTTCTGTAGGCCTTTAAATTAGTTTCCCAGATTTACCTTTCAGTGGTTGCTGCCTTTAGTCTTAAAGATAAAGAAAATTGTAATTCAAACTTTCTCTCATTTGAAGGTGTTTCCCTGTCCTTTTTTTTTCTTCTTCATGGACCCATTGTGTCAAGTAGAGCACATGCTGGTTCTGCACTCTTCTTACCATTGCCAACACCTAGGGGGTCACTTCCTTCCCCTCTTCAGGCTATTTTGGGACCTCACTTCTCTTGACTTCTTTTAAAGTTGACCAATGTAGGTAAATTCAGTCACTTGGCTCAGAAGTCTTGGATAGGGAACAGAAAACCTGACTATATGAGTCTAAGGAGCCAAGCTAAAACTATGAAGGATGCTCACCTGACTTGTTTTACTTTCCAGTCTCTGGAAGGCCTGGTTCTGAAATAAATGGAAATTTTATAATAAGACACTTCAAGAGTTTTGTAGAATATCCAGCAATGTTGTATACCAGCTCCAGATCTATTCAGACAATTTCTGCTACATTTTCGTTAGGAACTTTATAATTTTTTTTGTATTTGTGGTCTTGCAGACAAGAAGGAAACAGAGAAATAGTAAATTTCCCAAAAGGAATGCAAAACATCTTACATCTGAAACGGTTTAGGCATAATTTATTTAGGTCCATATCCATACTGGATTGATATTTATGTCCTTATCCATACTGGAGACCATTGTAAAATTCATGTTTATTGACTTCACATTTTGTGAGCCTGAATTTTACTTATCTTATGATAGTGAATCCTGTACATCATGCTGAGCTTAGAAACTGGTTTCAGAGTCAACAGGATCTGAGGATTTGACAATAAATAGATAAATACAAGGTAAAGTCACTCTTATGACAGATTCTTGGACAAAGAATTCCTGTGAATTTGAGTTAGATCAAAAGTTAACAGACAGTCACACAGCCAACTGAAATTGTTGTCTCAAACAAATACTTACACAGCTTCATTGCCTTTAGGGAATATAAAAAGAAAATTGATAATTAAGGCAGTTTCTAAGCCCCTGGAAAAGGGGAATCAGTAGTACTGATATTTGGGGTGAATAGTTGAAGTCCAGACAACATCCTAGCAACTGAAATAGTAACTCATAAAATAAAGTACTTGACTGAGGTACTTGTGAGCCTCCTGAAACAGAGCTATTGGAGTTTGCAGAGTGGAAGAATGGCAGACACTGAATTACATTTGTGTTTGGCAACACATGTGAATGGTGTTTCCTACATTCTTGGGTCTAAAAGGTTTGTTCAGGTGACAGTAATGCATTCAGGGGTGCTCTTTTCTTCCTTCATTAACTGGGCCAGCAATTATCCTGTTTGTACTTGTTCTTGTATGCATTTGACCCAAAAGTGAATATAAGAGACCAAGCTCAGTGCTTGCAGTGCAGCCACCTTGGAGATGAGTGTCAGACTGCAGTGAACACCTGGGTGTCTGAGAGTACAAAGTTAAAAAGAACCTAGAGTACCTGATCCCATAGCTTCCTGGAACCAATAAATTTAGATTCAAATTCCCTAAGGCTGAGGTGGATATTGAAGTTGAATTATTCATTTAGAGAGGGGAAGTGGCTGTACTGCCATAGCTCTTTATGAATATTTTTTCATCTGATTGAATTTGACAAAGTCTGGCCCAAAATCACCTTTACACTCTTTTGAACAACTTGGGGCAGGGGAGTGAGGGAACAATACTAAAATTTGGCTACTTCATATTGACATCTACAAATATCCTATGTCCCGAAAAGCAAATGTAAAGCATAAAGTTGGAACAGGAAAGAAATGAGACAACTGAGGAAAGGAAATAGTAAAATAAAAAGCTATATGGAAAAAAACAATGTTTTGAAAGAAAATTCTATGGAGAGGTATTAATAAGAGACACAAAAAAAGAAAACCTGCAGAAAAATTTCTCAACTTTTTTTTTTTTTAATTAAGAAGTTGAGTGATGTATAAGTGAAAAGAGAAACAATGAAGTGACAAAGCAGTGGTCATCATAATGACTCTCTAGCCTATTCACTACTTTTCTTAAGTTGGAATAACTCAAGGAAAGGATTGTGTGGTCATGTACAAATGATCATGAAAAAATGAAAGAAAAAGACAAGAGGTAAAAGCAATTTTTTTCAGATAGCTTTTTGTTTATTTGTTTAATTTTAATTTTTAAGACAGCATGGTTCCAGATTTTTCTTTATAATTTTTAGAATATATTTAAAAAATCATCTTATCTTATGATTCATTATCACCAGATGATTCAACTGCTTACTTTTACATCTATCACCTCCTCCTCTACTATTTGAATAAAAGACTCAGTGTAGACTTTGATAAAACAGAGCAAGAGAGTAAAATTTAGACATTTCCTTGCTAGCTCTATGGATGCTCCCAAGAGCTATTGCATGCAGAGCAGCAGCTGGATGTTCATCGTGCTGAATCAAGTTTAATGAGGATGGAAACTGCATGTACTGCTCTAGAAATTGCACTGGGAGCAATCTTCAGACATTTTCAGCACCATAATATCTTGCAGAAGGAATGAAATTGAATCTGTCAGTTCTGCTTACACAGATATGAAAAGAGGCTTTAATTGTTGCTTGATTAGATTTATATTTTACCTACACTCCTTAAATGTACAATATTTAAGGTTATCTGTACTCTAAGAGAAAAATTCTTACTTCCCCCCAGTAAAAGACTACAGTCTTTTACTATTAATTTGGTGAACTTTATCTAGTGAAGTATTTCATGCAACAACACCTTGTGAAGGGATACATTGTACTTGGTTCAAGTGATACAGTTGTAAATTACTATAATTTCCTGGAATTCCTTTGTAATATTTGGTGTTAATTTCTTGAACTAATGCTTATGATAAAATTGATGGTGTAAGATACTGCTGGTTAAATTGAAACCAAGTCTGTTCTGCCTGTAGTGGAGCTGTTAATTATAGTATTTCAAGCCCCACAGATGATACTACAATCACAAAAGCTCCTTCAAATCATCTTCTGTGAACCCATTTAAAATTGATTTCTAAAGAATTTATTTGTAGGTGGGTACTTGAGGTAATAGCAGATTTTTTTTTCCTTCAAGTGCATCTAGTGTGGTGTTATAAAGGCATGGCTGTGGCAGGATTTTTTTTTTTTCCAGAGGCTTTTAATTCTTTTATGAAAAATGTGCTTGGGTTGTAGATGGGCCAAATCAGTTCTACTACTAAGGGTTTTCTTTTTGAAACAGAACTAGGATAATCCATGATGTGTCTAAGATAAAGGATCAGTGTTCAAAACTCTGTAGAATATCAACAGATCTTCACTTTCCCATACAAGACCCTTGTGTCCTGTACTGGAAGTTTTACAGATGTTTGCTATTTAGTTGAAACATCTAAGAGAGACACTTATGCACAGTCCTGCTTTGAAAAGTTGGTGTTCTGTGCTTATACTTTTAATTTTAGAAAATGAACAATACGAAAGCGTTAAGATGGAGAGAACAATGTCACTACAAGAAAGTAATTAATTTAGCTCTAGGCAAAAAGCATTTCAACAGAAAAAAATGTTTTAAGTAAATGTTATATTAAATTCATAGCTTTGGTTTTGTTCATAAGTCTCAGTATCCTTTCCCTGACAAGAGTTTAAATTAAGAATGACTTGATTCAAATACACTGAATTTCACAGACACGAGTAAAAGAAGACTCCGATTGAATAATGATTATTTATAAGAAGTAAGTTTAAAGTATTTGGGGAATACAGACAAATGGGAGTAAATCTTTAGTTTCAAAACATAAGCAGGGACTGCAACTGATGTTTTAGGTATCCTGAAGATAAATCTATAAAACTTCACAAATATTAACTACAAATATAAAATAAGTGCATACTATTTAGCTAGATGTTTGTGATAGGAAGGAATCATTATGATGAAGAATCTGTGTAGGAGGGTCATCAGGAGAAATGTGTGGTTTGGATAGTATCCCTCACTTTTCTGGTTGTGTCCTTTGTAACAGTGCTGTGAGGCAATAGTCATGGAATTTTATTTGCTATTGTCTTGCACCGGGGTCTCTTCTTTTGGGTACAAAAGTGGCAACAAAAACTTAACTAAATCAGATCATTTGCATGTTTTGCTAGCTTCCACTTGCAAAGTAACTACATTAAAAGTGAGACAACTGAAGAATTCTCTCTTAGTTTTTGAAAGAACATATTGTTGGTCTGGCCAGACAGAACAGGGAGAAGAGGGAATTGTTTGCTTTGGACAAGGATCCCTTCCTAAAGGCATGTCCATGTTCTACTTAAATGCAGAATCTGGAAAAGAAGTAATTTGCCATTCTTATATTTGGAGTATTTATTTTATTTTGATGAAGCCTTTTGCAGTGGGCTAGAGGGAAAAAAAAAAAAAAGCTCAGTGGGATGACTTTTCCAAGTTTGGCAAGTGGCAGGAACATTGTGGCATTTGTTCCTTAACATTGAAGGAAGAGTCCTTTGCTCCTCTTCCTGTGTGGGAAGCAACTGTATTACTAGCAGTGTATTTTTTAAAAGCTAGCAAGAAAAACTGCAGTTTCTTACAGAGAAGGGAACACAGTGTGATGTGCTGTCACATTTCTGTGCCACATTTTCCCAGAACTGCCCTGCTTTGCCAGCAGGACAAGAGGTTCTCTTTATTTAAGGATGCTGTGGGTAGGCATGAGAGCAAGATCTGTCTACATGCTTACATCTTTATAATGCTCTTCAGAAAGTATATCTTGGAAAAACAGAAAACCAGGGAGGATGGAAGCAGACTCCAAAGTTTTCTTAACTGATCAACTAAAAGGACATCAGGTGTTTAGTATTCATTCTGAAAACTGACTTTCTATGTTTCCCTTTGGTTTGAATTTTGCTATAAGAGATTTATCTACTAAATTAGATGGCAAAATGAAGATCTGCCAGACTTATATTACATATACACATACAATGGAAATGAAAAAATGTTGAATTCAAGACTTCTGCTTTTCATAAATGCTGCAGTGTAAGCCAAAACAGTGATTTTTTTAAAAATCTATAATGCTGTAGAAATGTGTTTTTAAAAATGTTGTTAAAATTGGCAAATATCAAATAACTCTTTGTAAGAAAGGTACAGTAAATTTTGGTAATTACTGACATGACATGAGCTCACTATATGTAATTTTTAATTTTTCCTATCCATAGTAATTTGCTTGTTGTGGAACATACAAAAGCCACTAGTGTCTTGAACTCTTAGCTATCCAAATTTGAACAAAAACAAAAAAACAAAAAAAAACCCCCAAAACAAAACAAAAAAACCCAACACAAACCAAATTAAAAAACCACAAAAAATTAAAAAAACCAAAACCAATCAAATAAACGAAAACCCAAGTGACATCTATTTGAGATAACAAAATACCCTAAAAACTTTTTAAGTTTATAAATCACTTTGTAAAGAAATAGTAAATTGTGATTCCCTCTGAAAAGTATTTTCGAAGCTCAGTAGTGGCACCAGCCTCTCCAGCTTTCCTACTCACTGATTTACATAGAGAATCTTTACTTATTGCCTCTGACATCCCATGCTGGATTCAGTTACATCTGGGCTTTGCCTTTTCTAATCTCATCTCCAGATGCTCAAATAATGTTTCTGCATTCCTCACAGACTCTATCCATATACTTCAAATGTCTATTCAAGAACAATGCAAACATGACAAAGGCACAGACTCTCTCTGCCACGAATGCTGGTTCAGTAGTGATTGGAACACTCCCTTCTTTGTGTTGTAAATTTTCTGTTACAGTTCAATGTATTTGCATATTCTTGCAGAATAATGTATTCTGCAAGAATATGTAAAACTGTATTTTGGGGTGTAATATTAAAAACGTGGCTAACTGGCTCCTTGTAATTTGCTTATTTTGGGCATTTTGTATAGATATCCAAGGAAGCAGACTGTGATTTTGGTAGGTTATTTGAGCTTTCACACAGGTGAAAGGTATTGCACAGTTTTTATAAAGCAATTTTTATAAGGTAGGTCATAACTGTCACAGTAGTTATGCTCAATTTAATAACCGAACAGGTGTAGAAGCAGAAGGTACCTTTAATTTAAAAAAATATGTGCTTGGACCATGTGCCTCAGTTCAGGCATCTGGTCATAGTTAATAGGAAATTTTTTACGGAAAGCCAGAAGCAATTCTAGGCTATTAACAACCAGGTTCCACAGAAACTTAAATGCATTTATATCACACACTGTCTTGACACAGTTCTGGAGAGTCATTTACTGCTTTACAGGAGTTACTGTTATGTCCAGTTGTAGTCATAGCAGAGGACTGCATGGTGTTTAGATGAGGTCTGATTTCCTCATCCTGAAAGGTGATCTCCATTTACTCAAAAATTTCAGGCAGCCTCTCTGATGACTCTCCCCATGTGCAGCTCTTTCTGGCTTACTTATTGAGAAATACTTGTGCCCTGCAACAGGCATTTTTCTTCAAAATTGTATCTTTATTGGCTGGCCTTTTCAAAGCAGAAGGGAGGCTTCACTAGGATGGAAGCTGCAGAAAGAAAATGTTATTAGAGATGTGTATTTTGTGAGGCTTGGGAGTGGGAATGCTTTCCATTAATTTCTAAGAGGATAACTAGGACTTTTCTGATTTTGTAGCCAGACCTTAAATAAGACCTTAGGTTTAGCTGCTTGGTGGTTCATGTTCTACCACTGAACCTATTGTCTCTTGTTCTGGTTCCCTTCATTAATACTATACTTTATTTATAATTTTCTAATTCAGCTTTCAATAAAGAATCAAAAATGTAAAGATAGGTGTGGTGCAATAAGATTGAAGCTTTCATGTGGCTCTGGAATTCTAGTTGCCTGCTCTATGCCACTGTCTTGCCTAAGGTAAGTCAGTGTTATATTCATGGAGGCAGCAGTAACATGAATATGTATATTGTTGGGTGTGAACAAGAAATGCTGATATAAAATATTCATTTGTGGCAGTCTGGTATCTGGAAAAAGAAAAACATACATCAAAAATGAAAAAATGTCTTTGTCAGTAGTTCACACTGCAAATTTCAGGCTCTATCAGGAAAATGTAACAAGGACATATGTGGACAGCTCTACCTGCTGCTGAAGAACTATGATTGCTTCGAAATGAAGTGTGTCCATATGTGGTTTTGTCTGTAGGTCTGACCAGAAAAAAAATATTTATAAACAATAAGGTGATTATTGACTTTTTACAAATTATCAAGCTGGCAGTTAATGGGTAATTCCAAGCTCTCAGATGTCTGTATGTCCGCATCTTTTTTTCAATGCTGGACCATGCTGCTTCCTGCTTCTTTAATTGCCCTGTAGCAAACATAACTCTCGCTGAGGTACTGATTCACCTGTGGTGGTATCTCCCCCTGCTCTTTTGGGGAAGACAAGAGAGAATCCACCATTACCCTACTACAAATTTCTAGATCAAAAGGACCGAATTAACTTCCTGAAATCTCACCTATGGTAATTTGCCTCCTCAGAAAGATTGGAGACATACTTTTCTTTTATAATTTTCTCTCAGGTCTCTGGAGATAGCTCTCTTGTCGCTGCTGCAATTGAGATTATCAGTCTCAGACCATTCTGAGCTTTCCATCCTAGCTTTGTGATGCACTGAATGCTTAATCTAAAACAACTAGATTTGAGGTCTGCTTGCTTTATTTCCTTACAAACTGTTGAAAAATCATTAGCCTTTGGGTACATGGAGCAATGACTCTTTTTTCTGTTCTGCTTGTGTAGTTATCTGTAACTATACCAAATTATAGGAGTGATTTTAGAGGAAGTATATGAAAAAAAACTTCCTTTTCTGTGATGCTCAGCATGTGTGTCACCTGCTAGACTCATTGGCACTGTGCTGTTTGTCTTATTTGCATATTGCATATTTCAAGTCCCAGGAAGCACTAGTCAAGAAAAGAAAACATTGTACGTGGTGAATTTACTCCTAATGGTGGATTATCTTGTTTTTTCCAGCATTGGATGAGACAGTAGAACTAGCTCTAGAACTGAAAGAGTGTATGCCACAGCATCTACAATCCTCCTCTGCTTGTTTTGCTGTTCTTCTATTTTAAGTTCCCAGTGGCCCTTACTTCCCAACTCCCTCAACCTATGTCTCACATGGGCATAAATGTGGACATAAAGCTACTGAGCTGCAAATCTTTATAAGATCCTTCTTAATCAACAAAGAAAAGTTGGGACAAAGTGACTAATGTGTAAAAGAAGTTAATGGGTTCTGTTATGTCTTTTTTTTTTTCTTTTGTATGAGTCAGAAGCAATTTAGTGAGAGATCAGAATGTCCCAGAGTGAAAAATCCCTGAGGTAAGTATGAGCAATTTTTAATGAATATTTCCAGGTAAACTTCTATTTTTCTTTCTTAAACATCTGAAAATTCTTTTAATCAATCCACACTTAATTTTTCTTTGTAAAGAATGCAATAGTATAAGGGAGAAATGGGTATGGTGGTAGGGACAAAACTCCAGGCTGGGCTTACTGAGTGTAACTTTTAGGAAAATGACAGTTGGAATAGTTGATGGTGGATAGTTTGCTTTGTTTTTTAGTTTTGTTGTTTTTTTTTTTTTTAATGGGGGTGCCTGGTTTAGTTTTTGTTGGTTTATTTTATTTTACAAAGCAGTATAGTAGGTTTCATTGCCAAAGTTGGAAGGCATTTAGGAGAAGGAAGTTTGATGATCTGTGACAGTCTAAAGGATGTTTTTAAAATATATTTATGGCAACTGATGCAGAAACAGGTGGTAAAAAAGCAGAGCATTATTAAATGTAGAATATTATGTATGTTAGGAGCATGGAAAAAGTACCGTTTCTTTATCAACAGTAATATTATGAAATGGCCTTACAACGAGAGCTGTAGATGAGAAGGCTGTGCTTCTCTAAGGACACATCCCATTATTCAGTCAGGGGGTTATGGGATACAACATCTATGATAGGTACACAGGGCCTGGGTACAACCTGATGGCTGCCCTTACCAAGCCCTGTTCCCTGTCATGTCAGCATTAATCCTAGAGAAAATCAGAGCTAACCAGATGTGCAGATTTGAAGGAATCTGCTAACTACACTGTGACTTCTTCAACCACCAGCTGGTCTGCGAAGTCAGCCATTGGTTTTCTAAATCACTATTTCACAAGGTGGTCACAAAAGGTCAGTTCTTGGAGTAGCTGTGTTTAGATCTTTTTATGGGAGTTGGGGATGAGACAGATTTTATTTGTTCCTACTTTGTGATCAATAAGTTTATATAGAAATAGAAGGAATTCAGAATTTCTAAATAGTTTTTTCTGAATGACTTGAGATTGGTGCTCTGCAATCCCTTGGGAACAAGTTGTTTATTTGAATTGAAGGCGACACCAAATGTCTACAGCTTCTTTCATGCTGTAGTCAAGAGTCCTTATTACTCAATTACATGCTTTTAGGTTCATTTGACATGAATGCTTTTTCTTCCATCTCACCACATTTTTGCCTCCTCTTATTTCTGTTGGTTTTTTTTTCCCAAGAGCTTCTGCTTGGAGTTGCTTTTGCAAATCTATTTTCTCTTGCAAAATCCATTTCTTTCATAGTTCATTTTCTTCAGTTCATTTGTGTGTTTTCATGGTAGGTCACAATTTTAACTAAGGCAGACTGTTTAATCAAGTTTCAGTCTTAAAACCAAGACATCTTCAGCCAAGAAGGTTGTACTTATATTACCAACAAACTATCTCCCACTGCAGGGTCTGATGAAAGGACTAATAGAAGCCTGCTAAGTACTATAAGTATTAACTTTTTTTTGTCTTGAAGGTTTTGGGTCTTGGCTTGACTCCAGCTGTTGGCTACAAATTTTAATGTTCTCAGTTATGGTTCATTACATTCTTTTTCACACACCCCCCCCTTAAGGAGTAAGTATTTGTCATTGTAAACTGCATAAATTTGGACTGAAAACAGTAAGTCCAGTAAATAAGTTTTCCATATGTATCTGTTAAAATTTTGTATTGCAGTCATGTGTCTTCTCTCTCTCTCTTTTTTTTTTAAGAACCTGAACACAAAAAACACCCCATCTGACAAGGCACACTCTGGAAAATTGGTTAGAAAAATGATCTAGAAGAACTACCCTTTTTATTGATTCTTTGTGATCCAGGCTTTCCAATTATACTGTAATAAGAGATACTTCAAATCTTTCATAAACCAGCAAAGAGTACTCATGTATGGGTTCTTTTTAACATCCTTTTCTTGAAGGTGCACATTTCCTGAGGCTTTTCTTGCCATTTTTGAGGCTTTCCCTGCCATACCATTCTTCATGTAGCAAATGTCATCAGACTAGTCATGGATCTAAATAATCTGTGACATTACTAGGATATTATACAAGCCTATTCCTGTTGTTACGTTTCATTCCTGTCCTCTTCTAATTCTTATGTGTGTGCATGTGCTATTTGTATTCTCAAAGTGCAGTGAGAATACGTCTTCCTTATTCATAAGGCTTCTTGTGTTTTGCTGATGCTATGTAAGCTTTACATAGTACCAACATCTAGCTATAATAAAAATTTGCCGGAGTAAATATGAAAAATAATTTAAGGAAGAACCATTTAAACTTCTATTTCTGACAGTAAATTCTGCTTTTATTCCACTTTACCCATTTAACAAAGAGAACATTATCCTATTACCCCTAAAGGATATAATCCCTAAAGGAATTTTCTAGGGCTTTGCATGAATAAATGTACATCTTACAAAGGCTCATTTACAGAAATTCATAACTATACACTAAAGGTCATTCTTTGAATAAATTCAAAGAAATTATCAGCTATATGGATCCTAAAATTTAATCTAAATTGATCCAAACGGAGTGGCAGGAACCTGTGCCTGAATCAAATGCAGTCTAGCCAGGATGTTTTAAAGGATGTGTCCTATCTCACTGTTCTGATTTTGGCTCAGATAGAGTTAATTTTCTTCCTAGTAGCTGGTTTAGTTCTGTGTTTTGAATTTACTGTGAGAATAGTATTGACAACACACTGATGTTCTGGTTGCTGCTAAGCAGTGCCTACCCTAAATCAAGGCGTTTCAAATTTCCGTGCTCTGCCAGTGAGTAGGTGAACAAAAAATGGGGAGAAAGTAGGTCCAGCACAACTGACCTGTGCAGACCAAAAGGGTGTTCTATGCCATAGAAAGTCATGCCCAGCTTATAAACTGAGCATTTGTCTGGGAGCTGCAGGTCACTGCTGGGGGCTGGGCCAGGCATCAATCACCAAATGGTGACCAGGTGTAGTGTGCATCACCTTTGGGGTTTGAGGGTTTCTTCCCTCTCTCTCTTTTTCATTATTGTTAATATTACTTTGGTCATTGTATTTTATTTTTTTACATTGCAATTTATTTCCGTTATTAAACTATTCTTACCTTAATGCAAGTGTTTTATCTTTTTCTTGCTCTCCTCCCCATCTCACTGCAGACAGGGAAGAGCAAGGGTAGTCAGTGAGTGACTCCGTGGCACTTTCTTGTCAGCTGGGGTTAAACCACATTTTGTCTATTTATGGAATATTTAAATTTTCTTGTCCTGCTAGTTATGATCTACAGATGATCTTGTTCCTTTCTCTTACTCCTTAATATGTGATTTCATTTATTTCTTTTCTTAAGCAAAATGTTGTCTTTTGAAGACCAGCCCAACAGGTGCCAATTTACTTGACTTAATCTGAGCTTGCATCTATGAATCACCTTCTAGTCACAGTTAGATCTCTCCATTCCCATAACTCTACTGTCCTTAAGCAAAAAAATTAAACTAGGCACTGAAAATTCTGTCAAACTTCCTCACACATCTTTCCAAGTTTTTTATCTAAATAATTTATATGCAAGCATCCAGTAGACAAATTGGATACCTTTGCAAAATATTAATCTTTGATTGACCTTGTGTAATACACTTATTCCTCCTAACATGAACATAACATTTTCATTTGGAATCCATCTATCTATCTATCTATCTATCTATCTATCTATCTATCTATCTACCTATCTATCTATCTATCTATCCTCATAAAATTCCATACTAGGCACTTTCACTTATTCCCTGAGAAGTGGCTTCAGGTGATCCCATTTCTAATGCACACTTGCCTTTGCATTTCATTTTTTGCAGCCTCAGTTTGGGGTCCAGTACTCAAAAAACTTTACTTTAGCTATAGGTATCGCAGGTTGCCTTTGTTTTACCTCTGAGAGTAGATTGACGTGCCATTAAAAGCAACTAAATTATTTACATGCACTGTAAGACATTCTTCTGTAGGGAGGACTTATTTAAATATTGGACAATTAGCTACTTTCTGGTCTTATTTAATGAAATTACCCATTGCCTCCTAATAATTCTTGTATCAGAATTATGTAGGAGAAAAGTTTGCATTTTGGATTATTTTGAAGGCCAGATTTCCACTGTGTTGAAGCTAGTATCCAAGATCTTAATTTTGTTTGAATTAATTTCCATAAAAGGCTGTACCCAATAAGAATTTCTTTCACCCTGTGTTTCTACACTGTATTTCTATGGCAATATTGATTATTATTTAGATATAATTGAAAATCTGACAGGCAAGAAATTAAAGGGTTTATGCAGTTTCTTTTTCAATTGTGCTATTACTGAGATAATAACATTGCAATTAAATGTAATTTGAAGAGTTCATTGCATTGGATATTTTGACCAAGGCCTTAAAGGATTTATTTGTGATAAATTGTTCCTTGTTCAAACGATTACATTCTTGTGTCAGCATGTCTTCTGTTCTGTTAGTTTATGAAAAAATAGCAATGTATAGAGTTGACAAGTATTAGGAAAGAAGGACAATTCCTTTCACTTTTTTAAAATCTACCTGGTATCTGCTAGCAGACCTATCTTTCCCATCCCATACCACTGCATATTTTTTGTAGCTTAATGCCAGGGTGAGATGCAGTGCTCTCAGGAAGCTCACAACGCTTGAATGGCACTTTGGCCTTGCTGAAGCAGGAGCCCTTACTATGCACCAGCTTGCTGGGAGGGGAAACAAAGCTGGAGACCTGTCTGTGCATTTTGCATGAGGCTTTTGAGGAGGCAGCAAAGTTTGAGGGGGCATTTTGAAAACTGGCCTTTATGTGCCCCCACAGGAGGCCTGCAGGAGGTAGCAGATGTTGCCCAGGAGTGGCACACCGACTGTAAGCCTGGGAGCTGCTGTGCCTGCGGGCAGCTGCTGTGAGGCCACCAGCCCCGTGAGCACATCCTTATCTGGGAAGCAGCTGCTGCAGCAGCTTCTGCTTTCTTCTGGCTGGTCCCGTTGTTAGCAGGGGAAAGTACATGTTGCCAGAACACCTCTGGATCGTGTAAGAGCTGAGTGTAGAGGTTCTAGAGAGAATCTGTGTGTCAGAGGGTGCAGAGTGGTCCCCTGCTTCCTCTCCTGGCAGCTGCATTGAATGCTCATCCTAAAAATCAGGCCAGCACTTCTTGTTTAAGATGAGGAATGATTATGTGCAAGACAAAGCATACAGCTGTGAACTAGTCCCAGAAGTATTTCTGTCAAAAATCATCAAATTTCTATATTTTACAAATGCTGTTTTTCTTGTCAGCCTTAAGCAGTATAAAGCTTTTAAATGCAAAGAATAAAATGGTGGTGAATATTTTACAGACTTTGTACACCATTTACTTAGAGAATCCTGCTTGTAGTTTTCATTCTTTTTCTTCCAGGATTTTTGATTAACAGCATAGACATC
This sequence comes from Chloebia gouldiae, assembly GCA_003676055.1. Lineage (NCBI taxonomy): Eukaryota > Metazoa > Chordata > Aves > Passeriformes > Passeridae > Chloebia > Chloebia gouldiae. The sequence continues at coordinate 550,163 of QUSF01000036.1, read as the reverse complement.
ATGTATCTCTTGGTGTCTATTCTTGAGTACTTGGTAACATTTCTCTATTCATATTATATATTATGTTGAAAATTAGTCCTTTGCATTTCTCTTGTATTCTTTAGTAATTTTGAATTCCAGATAAATGTGGCAGCTCTAATATGCACCAGGGTAATGAATCTTTCCATGACATTTTGATGAGATGTCAATTTAACTGTAAGTTTGAGTCTTTGGGCTCTAATAAATGGGTCCAACCCAGCATAAATAAACAAAGGTGTTGTGGCTTTTCCTTACTGTGTTAACTGAGAGGGATCATGAGGTGGAAAATAAGAGGGCAGGCAGTCTGACAAATTGTAAAAGAATGTGAAAGAATAGAAATCCCTGTTTGGAGTTAATCAATGGTATTCATCCAACTTAATGTCACTGAGATGCTTGTGTACATAGAAGTGAAATCATAAAGCCAAACCCAACAGCTATTTGAGAAAAGAAGCAAACAGGAAAGTGTTCTGGTTCTTTATCAGAGTTTGAATTTCTCATGGTGTATTGAGATCACCATTACTTTGAGTGAGTACTTTTCTCCTTTTCATGGTCTAGTAAGAGATCACAGAACTCTAGAACAGTTTGGATTGTGAGGGGCCTTAGAGATCTCCTAGTTCCACCCCCCTGCCATTTTCAGGGACACCTTCCATGAGACCGGACTGCTCACAGCCATATCCAGCTGGGCTTAAAACATTTCCAGGGATGGGGCATCCACAGCTTCTCTGGGTAACCTGTTCCAGTGTCTTACCACTCTCAGAGTAAAGAATTTCTTCCTAATATCTAATGTAAACATGCTTTCTTTCAGTTTAAATATGTTCCCCCTTCTAGTATGAATCCATGCCTTTATAAAAGTCCCTCTTCACCTCACTTGTGGGCCCCCCCTAGAGAGCAGAAGGTGCTCCTTGACCTCCCTGAAGCCTTCTCTTTTCCAGGCTCAATAGAACCCCAAGTTCCATAGCCTGACTAGGACTGGTGTTTCAACAATCTGATCATCACTGATCTGATCATCACTGTTGCCCTCCTGTGCACTAGTTCCACCAGCTCCATGTCCTTCTTATGTTGGGTGTCCCAGAGCTGGATGCAGCACTGCAGATGGGGGCTCACCAGAGCAGAGATGAGCAGAATCTCTTCCCTTGCCCTGCTGGCCACACTGGTTTTGGAGCAGCCCAGGGCATGGTTGGCTTTCTGGGCTGCCAGTTCTAGGTCATGTCTGCCTTCTGGTGCACCAGCACATCCACCTCCTTTTCCACAGGGCTGCTCTCAATCCATTTCCTACCCAGCATGTTCTTGTGCTTGGGGTGGGTTTAAGTTTGTGTCCTTCCCCTCAACCTGCTCAGGTTAGTATATTATGCAATATAGATCCATTTGTCTGTCGAGTTACATTTTCTCACAAACAGCATATCTACATTATTTTTTATTATTTTCAGCTGTTATAGGTATGACACATCACCAGAAAAAAACTGAGGTGTATTGTCTTAACTAATGCTGATATCAAAAGTAAGGAAGTTTTGATTTTTTTTTAATGGAAAATAACTACCACAAGTACTCTAAAGGGATGGATATGAATCTAAGTATGGATTTTTAGATTAATTTTCCAGGGCAGTTGTAGCAAAAGAACACTTCAGAAAATCGTAATCTGTGGTATACAAAATAGTTCAAATTATTATTTTCTAAGGCTGTGTGAACTATAAATTTTTAAAGATTATCAAACCTCCAGACAACTGCCAAATAAGCCAATATGAACAAGTACTTACAGTCATTTAGAATTTCTTTATTATTCATGAACATATTTAACAATACCTATGCAACTCATATCCAGGAAAAATCAATGCATCAGAGTTAAAAGAGAGCTCCTTTTACAGGCATTTATTGAATTAGTATGTCTGTAAGTGGAATGCTCAGAAACAAATGGAATAGACCATACCACACAGAATATAAGAAATTCTTACTGCTTTTACTGCAGGGCTCTAATCTTAATCCAAACATCTTTTATTTTGATTATTTGTGACAGCTGGTAATGAAGTATATTTAACATGAAATTGTAAATGAAGTCTTTTGTGCACAGAAATTAAAGACAATTTTTCACATCCCCAAACAATGTGGAAAGAATATGGTATGTACAATATACATAAAAAGGAACATTTAAGATTTATCTTTCCTGATGATAAACATACTTCTTAGAAAAACCTGGGGAAGTGGCATGTCTCATTAAAACAGATTACTTTCTATAAAAGGAAAATAGGAAAGGTACGAACATAAAAAATGTAGTGATAAATAGAAGCAAAGAAAAAAAGATCAGTTCAATGAAGATCTTTAGCAGAAATAGGAGTTTCACGGGATCACAGAATGGGTCAGGATGGGGCCAGAATGAGTCGTCTAGTCTGATTCCTCTGCTCAAGCAGCATGATCCCAGAGCATGTTGCACAGGATTTTGTCCAGATGGTTCTTGAATATCTCCAGTGAGGGACACTCCACAGCCTCTCTGGGCAATCTGTTCCAGTGAAGCTTAAACTTCTTTCTTATATCTAGGTGGAACACACTGTGCATCAGTTTCTATCCATTGCCTCTTGTCTTATTACTTGACTAAGAAGAGCCTAACTACTTGGAAGCCTTTCTGCAGATACTTATAGACCCTGGTGAGGTCCTCTTTCAGTAATTTTCCTGCAAAATTACCGTTTTCTCCAAAATTTAGAAGTTCTTGTCTAACAGTTCTTCAGTAATTAAATGTTTAATTTTTTTTTCACAGCAAACACTTCCTAGTGTAAGGTCTTTCACAGAGTAAGCAAGTATTAAAAAGCTGACATTTAAAAGTGTACTGCATTGTGCATAGTATATTGCATGACATTGATGAGATTTAATTATCATGAAATGAAACATAGTCAATTTAATAAAAAATATTTTGAAAAATATATTTATTTTTTAGATGTCCTTTGGAGAGGGATTTTTAAAAAATTGCTTCCTTTTTATTCTGTTAGACTTGCTATTGCTGGCAATAGAAAATGTTCCATTATCAACCCCCTTGCAAACTCTCCAAAGTCTCAGTAAGTCAATTTTGATGATGATTATGATGATGATGGTGTGGTTGTTGTTGTTGCTATTATCAGTTTCATCGAGTCACTTTTTTTACTGGAGAAATACGTGCTCCTCAACATAGTTGCTTCAAGGGCTGGAGGTGAGGGAACTTTTTTCCCCGATTTTTAGGCCCAGTTTACATCAATAGCTGGCAAAGAAAAGATGCTGAGGGTAAGAAAAGACTACTGGACTGCCAATAAAAGTGATCTCAGGACAATAGCATGTGAAAAATGAAATTCACTTTACACACCACCAAATTATATTTCCACTCAGTTTCAAAAGTTTGGGAAAAAAACACTTTTACTGTAGAAGAGTGTTAGTAATTCCTCAATATCTATTTTTTTTTCTGTATCTATCGACACTTTATGTTTTTGTTGGTTTGGGGAAGGTTTTTTTTAAGCATTTCATCCCTTTGTTCCATTAAGAATGTGACAATCATTAATTATTTTAAGGATCATTTGTATTGTATCAAGGTTTTTAAGTCTATGTTAGTATATATTTTCTTGAAATATACAAAACTCACCACAGAGACATATATACAGTGAATTTAAAATTTTAATTACTGAACTAGTTTATCATAAGTTAACTCAAAATTATTGTAGCACTATTTTAGGCAGGCAATTAGCTAAATCATTAATTAATGATTAATTTACACTGAAAATCACAGATTACTAGAGACCCATACAGAGTAATGATATGTGAGGTTTCCCCTCACACCAAAAGAGTAAGGTGATTTAAATGTCTTACACCAAAATATACTGCTTGATGAGATTTCACTTGAGTAAAAATTCAAAGAAGGAAAACTCAAACTTGAAATTTATCATTCTTCAGATCCTGTATTTTAAATATTTTAATAGAAAATAGAAACACTTTATATTATATTATAAAGAAATATATAAACCTGTCTACTACAATTGATTTTGCAGTCTTGCCTGAGGCTTGTTGGCAGCTTAGCAGGGTTTTAGATTCCAAAGTTTGTATTTCTTCTTTCCAGACACAATCACAATGATATGATAAGTTGCATATATCTACAAAGTGCAAGAGCAGTTGGTAATGTTAAGTCACTAGCAATCCTTTTTGTCACAAAATATTTTTATAGGATTATTCTGTCTTGTCAGGAGAATTTCCACTTTGTCTTGTAGAAGTTTTATTGAAGTTAGACTTGTTCTAAAATTATTTGAAAAATATAGTTAATAAAGTGAATCTTTTAGATACTTTTATTTCTGTAATCTTTTTTTGTCTAGGAAAAAAAAAGCCACAAAGACTTCCTTTCAATTTATTCCAGGTTTTCACAGACTCCACACAGTTTCTGACAAATCATTATTACAACAGTCTATGCTTCTTTCCAGAAATACAGCTCTCCTTATTTCTCCTGCACTATTCATTCAGGTAGAAAAGGTTCCATGGTACAGCTTTCACATACATGTTCATTTCTCACTAAGGAATTACATACGCTTTTTGCTTTTTCTGTGTAACTCTGTGCCATGTTCAGTTGAAGCAGTAACGTGGAGTGTGCAAAGGAGCAACTGCTATAGTTACTCTTTTAATGGAGTCATCTTCCAATTAATGTGACTCTTGGGGATGATCCTGTACAGGGCCAGAAGATGGACTTGATGATCCTTGTTAGTCTCATCCACCTTGGCATATTTTGTGATACTTCTGGCAAAACTGGTAGTTCCCTTTCTTAAACTAGGCTTGAGCTTCTTAAAATTTAAAACCTTACATCTGGACACCAGTGTGGAGGAACATTTTTGATTCTTGATGGGCTGGTTGCATGAAGTGCTGTGGGCCTTTATCTCTTAGCCACTGTGAGTGCATTCTGGTAAAGAAGATTTTGCTCTGATAGAGGAAATCTTTATTCCTCTTTTTGGACAAAGATCTTTGTCACTATACTAGTATTTTCATATATCATTATAATTCCATAAGAATCTAAGTAAATTCTGAAATACTTTTTCCTATTAAATATATATAAATAAAAATAAATAAATATGTACTATGTATATGTGTGTGTGTGTGTGTGTGTGTGTGTGTGTGTATACATACACACATGCACACACACACATATTTGCATTAGTGTTACACATGTGCACATGTGCTGGTTTGACCATGGCTGGATTTTAGGTGCCCTTGCAAGCTGTTCTATTGCTCCCCTCCTCAGCTGAACAGAGGAGAAAAAATCAACCAATGGCTCATTACAGTTGAGATAAGGACAAAGAGAGATCACTCGGTAATTACTGTTACAGGCAAAAGAGGCTCAGCTTATGGACATTATTTAATTTCTTGCCAGTCAAAGAGATTAGATTCCATTAACCCCTCTCTTATTCCTGGACTCAATGTAGTTTCTAAATTCTCTGTCTCCTTCCCCTGGGCAGCACAGGTAGATGGGGAAGAAGATCTGATGTCAACTCATAACACCTTATCTCTGCCACTCCTTCCTACCCAAGGAAGACTCCTCATCCTGTTTTCCTACCACAGTGTGGGGCCTTCCCATGGGAAACAGTCCTCCACAAACTTCACCAACTCAGGTCCTTCTCACTGAGTGCAGTTCTACACAAGCTACCCCATTGTGGGTCCCTCCCATGGGGTCAGTCCTTCAAGAATAGGCTGCCCCAGTGTGGGGAACTTGTGGGGTCAAAAGTCCCACCAGCAAACCCACTCCTGTGTCGGCTCCATTCTCCACAGGTCCTTCCAGGACCCTGCTCTAGTGCAGGCTTCCCATGGGATCATAATCTACTTTGAGCATCCCCCCAGTTTGGTATGGGGTCCTGCACAGTCTGCAGGTGGATCTCAGCTCCCCTCAGGGCTGCAATGACACAACTGCCTCACCATGGGCTCCACAGGATTCTCTACTCCAGCATGGAGCACTTCCTGGCTCTCCTTTTCCACTGATCTTGGTGTCTGCAGAGTTCTTTCTGTCACATATTCTTACTTCTATGGCTGCTGTACTGCAGCAATTTTTTTTCCTCCTTAAATACATTATCACATCACTGTCACTGATGGTCTCAGCCTTCTGTTGGTTACACTGAAGGGAGAGAACACTAAACGAAAGGAAGAGTTGCATGGGTTTGTATGAGGTAGATACAGAATCCTTTTCTTTTCCTCCAGCACTTCTCAAGTGCTGAGTCTGCCACAGTAACAGACCAACTACACAAGATGTTAAATCTGAGACAACAGTGGACATAACCTGAGGGAGAAGTATCAGATGTATAATACACTAACTTGTACCATATAATTGTCCTAGAAACAAACTTAGTCTATTCCTACAAGTTCAGGAAGCAAGACTCTACTGCAGCGATCATAAGCATGTCCATGCAGTATCCCACAATGCTATAAAATTTTGTCCATCCTACTGTCATACTGGCAGAGCATAGCAGTTTTGATGCTTTCTGAGAAAAAATCCAGTTTGTTGTCTGAAATGAAGCATCAAACGAGAGACCGCAAAGAAAAAAAGCCCTGGGCAATTGCTCTTAGTTATCTCTCATATGTGACAAGATGGAATATTATTTTTGAAGTGTAGGACTTGCAAAATGATGGTTGTGTCTTCTCAAAAGCTTTGAAAAGGGCAGACTGTGATTAGGTAAAAAAATTAAAGTCTTCCTGTTCTGAGTATGCAGAAATATTTACTGGTTACTAAATTAAAGTAGTTTTACCATGTGTAAAGTAGTTTTAGCCCTGTGTAGCTTGGCCAAAGTCCAGGGTTTTGTCCAGAAGTAAGGGTGTGGCACAAACTAATTTCTACTTTTCAAGTGTGTTGCTTTATTTCTTGGTTTTCTTTTTTTTTTCCATTTTGTTTTGTTTTGTTTTCCTGGCTCAATATACATGCAGCGTGCCCGGGTGGGCAGAAAGAGCGGCGGCATGCTGGCCTGTGCCTGGAGCAGCGTGGCCAGCAGGACGGGGCAGCGGCCGTGCCCCTGTGCTGGGCACCGGGCAGGCCTCGCCCCACGGCTGCGCCCAGCTCTGCTCCCTCACTGAAACAGGGCCGCCGAGGGGCTGGAGCCGCTCCAGCCAAGGGAACGAGGCTCCCGGCAGAACCCAAGAACGTCTCTCCTGAGGCGCTGCTGGGTTCTTTAGCCTCAAGAAGAGGCTCAGGGAGGACCTCATTGCTGTTTGCAGGTCCCCGTAAGGAGGCTGTGGTGAGGCAGGGCCCGTATCCACTGCAGTGCCTGCAGTGGGAGGGCAGGAGGAAATGGCCTGAGGCTGAGACAAGGGAGACTCAAATTAGATCGTATAAAAGAATTGTCACTGTTAGGGTGGTCATACTTTGGAATTGGCTGCCCAGGGAAGTAGTGGAGTCACCATGCCTGGAGGTGTTCAAGAGGCATCTGGGTCTGGCATTGGGTGATGTCATTTAGGAGTTTAGGTGGTTGGTCTGGATAATCTTAAATGTCTCTTCCAAACTTGATGATCCTATGAGCCTATGATTGTTTTATTTCACTCAGAGGTTTTGGGCATACTAATTGCTTTAATTACCAGATAACAACCATAAAGGTATAAATATTTAAAAACAAGTATACATACCATATAAATATATAAAGAAGCTCTTGTATGTGTCATGCAGTTTCAACAGCTTTCTATGTCTTGTTGTACCAAATAGTTGATTTATAAATTATCTCTCTAATCATTTTGCATAAAAATATTTCCAACTTAAAAGATAAACAAGGCTTTTTTTTAAGGAAAATTATAACCATGAATACATGGACCACCTGGCCTACAGATATTTTAGCAGTAAGTACTAGAATATTAATACCTTAATCAGTGATCACTCACCCTTTAACAAGTTATTCAGGTTTTTGGAATATTAATATTTGTGCTGAAATCTCTGCTACCATAACTGTAAACACTCTTTTGATTATTTAGGAGAATGTACTGGGAGCAGGGCAGACGCTGAAGATATTCAGCTCATAAAAAACTTACATAATTCTTCAGGTACCTCTGAACACAGACACAGACAAGCTTATGTAACTCAAAGCCAACTCTGTTGGCAAAAATTCGTAAGATAATTTAATATATATCAACATGCAAACCACTATTTCCCTTTGTACATTATTTCATGGCAAGACCCCTTCCTATTTTTAGGGGTCTTAATGTAGTTTTTGGGAGTGTGTTTTTTGGAATAGCTGTGCTCTGTAAAAGGTGAATTTCCTTTCAGGTCAAATACAGCCTAAAACTGGAATATGTTTATCAAAAGGTGCCCACAGAAAATCTACTAAATGTCATCAAATATGTACTGGGACATTTTTGAATGTGTTGCAGAATGTCAAAAAGTTACATCTTCTAGGCTTGCTATTGGATCAGCTTCACATATGTGACTGAAGTGAGAGCTCAATGCAGTAAATGCCTCACCAGATCCTTCTATTGCTTGCCCTCTAATATAGGTAGTGAATCAGTTAGTAAAAAGCCAACAAAGTATTCTCAGGCAACATGTAATAAAATATTTGCCTGAGCTGTGATATAAACAGACATAAATCAATAAATGCTGTTATTTCCAGGGTATTAGGCAAAAAGGCACTAAGGATAAAAAATTGTAAGTATTTTCAGTATGACAATGGATATGAAGGAAATATATTAGGTAATGTGAATTGCATATTTCACAATGAGAGCTCACTAGGCAAATCATAGCATCAAATAGTCTCAGCTTTATTTTTAGCTAGTTTTGAGCTAAGAAAATTTGTATTTATCTAGCTGGATGATAAAATGTGGGAAAAAAATGGATTACATGGAACTAAAATACAGCCCTAAGCTAATCCAAGGTAAGGTGGTTCTTCATGACAGAGAATTTTTCCTATTGAGCTTTATCTTCTTCTGTGCTTCCCTAGTAAGGAAAAACAATGCCCAAGCTGAATCTTAAGAAATACCCACTACTATTCAAATCTGATGTGCTCTGAGGAGTTCATCTGAGCAAAGGAAATGCTTTCACTTCTCATTCTTTAGTTGAAGTCTGTTGAAATCCAAAAAATAATCACATTGTCTTGCATTGCTTTAGTTCCTGCTTTTATTGTTCAGAGCACAGAATCACAAATAAGCTAAGTTGGAAGGGACTCACAAGGATCATCAAGTCCAGCTCCTGGCCCTACACAGCACCATTCCCAACAGTCACACCATGTGCCTGAGAGTATTGTCCAAATGTTTCTTGAACCCAGACAGGCTTGGTGCTGCGCCTGCTTCCCGCGGGAGCTTGCACCCATGCCCAAGCACCCTTTGGGTAAAGAGCCTTTCTCTAATATCCAGTCTAAACCTCCCCTAACAAAACTTCAGTCCATGCCCATGGGCACTGTTACTGGTCACTGTTGCCCTGATTTTTAAAAGTGCTAACTTTTCTTTTATAGTTTTTTTAAAAGTTTTAAAGTTCTCGTAAAACTTCTTTAGCCTTCTAATAATGTTTACACATTTGTGAGCCAGAGTTCCCACACCATTTAATGTATAAATAGAATAGTTTACATATTTCTCTGTGAGTAGAAAGAAATGATTGATTGATCTTTAGACCAGTGTAGTTAGAGAGGTAGTAATTCCATCCTCCAATCCACAGTCACCTTTAGAATTCTATAAATACCAGATATTTGAATAAAACTAGGTCTTTTTCTCTTTTGAACTTACCAAACTTCTGTGTACTCGTTCTGTGTCCAATAACGACAGGTCACCACAGAGAAGCGATCACAGAGAAGAGTGTCTGCTCATTCTCTTACCCTCATGAGAAAGTTGTAACTGCAGTGAGGTCTTCTCTTCTCCAGGCTGAACAAACCAAGTGCCCTCAACCACTCCTTGTAAGGCTAATCCTCATGGCCCTCCTTTGGACACACTCTTAATAGTTTGTATCCTCCTTGCATTGTGGCACCCAAAACTGCCCCCAGCACTCGAGGTGAGGCTGCCCCAGTGCAGAGCAGAGCAGGACAATCCCCTCCCTTGCCCAATGGCAATGCTGTGCCTGATGCCCCCAGAACACACTTGGCCCTCCTGGCTGCCAGGGCACTGCTGGCTCATGTTCAACTCACCATCAACCAGGACTCCCAGGTCCTTTCCATGGCACTGCTCTTCAGCCTCTCATTCCCCAGTGTGTCCATGCATCCAGGATTGACCCAGCCCAGGGGCAAAATCCAGAACTTTCCCCTGTGAAATTTCATATAGTTGGTAATTGTCTAGCTCTCTTGTTTGTTGAGGTCTCTCTGCAGATTATGATCTGGTATATACAGAAAATCAACAGCACTTAGCCTCGGTTTTGAGTAGTCTCCCTGTAGAAAGCTAATCAAAGAAATCCTGCTGTGAAGAGAGTTTTAGTAACAAATAACACATCAGAGGGTGCTGGACCATGAAATGCAGAAAACAGCTTTGGAATATAAGGAGGTATCTTAACATGATCTGGTGCTAAGCATTTCATGTGGTTCAACCATGGCGTCATACAAACTGCTTGGTAAAATCTGAAAAACAGATTTAAATGAATGCTGGAGAAAAATTTACCTGTCCTGATTTCTGTGTAAGCAGAAGCATCTCTGCTCTAATTTGATTAGCAGACTTTTATGAAATGCATCTGCTGTGTTTCAGTCATGTTAAAATACTAAGGCATCTTTTATCAGAGTATAAATGTAGGGCATATTCTATGCTGCTATTATTAGGACTTCCGACTGATTCTGACATACACGTCTTAATATATTTTCTTTGATCATCTATGGCATTTTTGAAACTGCCCCAGTGTACCATTTTTTCCCCTTTTTTTTTAAGAAAACTTTTTACTAGAGATTTTCCTTTTCTCATCTAGTGTAAACTTTTCTGCTTGAAATCATGGCTGGAGCTAGGGGAAAATTTGGAATTTTCATTTTCTAGAAACATTACTAATTCAATGTTTTAGAGAGTCTGGTCTCTATAGAATCATGAAAACCATGAAAACCGCAGGAGAAAAAGAAGGTGAAAAGTTTTGTTTAGAATTCATGTGAAATAAATACCAGTTGTGGGTTTTTTTGACTGTCACATTCTTACTTTCTTGGAGGTGACTCAAATAAGGATTTTGTGTTTTCTAGCAGGGAATGTCGATGCACCTAGAGTATGTATTGGAGTTTAGGCATCCAGTGCAATCCCAAGCAGCTAAAGAGCTAAATTGGGAGTGAGAAGAATGATCTAAAATGAACCACTGTGCACATTTTCTGTGTAGTATCAAATGGTCTTGGTTATGTGGCATTCTAGACTATTATTTTAATCAGTGCTGAACCCCCTAGAGGTTTGAAGTTTTTGAAATTGGGTTTTTATTCAGCTGAACTAATTTTCTTTGAATAGTAGCTTCTATCTCAAGAAGCAAGCTTTTTAAAAAAATTAAAATGTGTTTATAATATGCATGGAGAGCCTGCCTCATATAATCAAAAGGAATCACTTGAAATTTCCTGTCATCACCATTGAAAGATGTATCATGTTCTTGCCCTAGATAAGGGTGATTTTCTTCTTCCATTGTAATGCCTATTGTTCTTGTCTTCTTTGCATTTGCTCTTTGCTCAGTAGACTATGTTATTTTCTTTTTTAAAGTGTCTTGACTTGTAAGGCCCTAATAGAATTTATGCAATTTGAATTTGCTTTTTGGTCTTAAGAGGTGTATACATCAAAAAAGATTTTATTTTCTCCAGAGCTTTTACATTGTTTGACAGCTCACAAATAATATTCTAATAAATAACTAGTGTTATCTGACACTGATATTTTCACAATGTGTTTCTAAAATAAAACATAGATTACATTTGCAAAATAATTGACAATTTGTTTATGGCTGTAAATATTTGCTGACTTTTACAATTTAAGAACAATTAACTCTGCTTGGCCAATGTTTCTCAAACAGTTGCAAACTGTGAAGTCCCTTTTTGAAGCCACATGTGTAAACAGGGAGGCAGTCCTGTTCTGGGAGTCCGAGTGACTTGCATATATGAAGTCCAACACTAGCACTGTAGTGCCATCTGCTGAAAAGTAGTGCGGACCCACTGGTACATAAGGAGAAGTTTCCAAATAGCCCTTTCTTTTTTTTTAAATTCTCACTTATGCTTCTCTTCTTGTCAACATTTACCCCTCTCATACTTACTTATCATCTTTCTTTTTTTCATATACCAAATCTCATTGGGGATCTCAATCATAAAACCATTTGTGCTGTGATGTTCAATGGTGTTTAAAAGGCAAACTCAGGAAAGACAGGACACAGGCTGAAAATATTTCATATTAATCTGCCAGAAAAGCTTTTCCTGTAATTTCATTGTGCTCTGAGATACCTAACACAGATTTAGAAGAAAACAGGCAATGTAAATTAAGAGGTGGTTTCTGTTTTCAACATCCTTGGTTTTGTAGTTTGTTACCACCACTGTGGATTTCTTGTCCGAGATCTATGCTTATCTTTTAAGGGGTTTTTTGGTCTGTGCTCCATGAAAGCACAGATTTTGTTATAGTCTTTGCACTCAGTTCTTGATACTCTTGTTTTTCAGCTGGCCACAGCTACCTTGCCCCCAAAAAGCATAGCTTCAGTCCAGCAGGGACCCCCCAGTGCAATGCCAGGAGTGGGGGAGTAAGTCTGGGTGTGGGCACTGACCTCCTGACACAGTAGGGGCTGAACCCTCCCATATAACAGCCTCTGTCAGGAACGAGACAACAACCACTACCAGCACATGGTGTGTGGCACGGTTCTAAAGGTGTCTCCAAGGCATGATTTTTAGTGATGACTCTCTAAACCTAAGGAGAGTGACAATGTCAGTCCTGTGGGAACAGCTCAGGGTCTCCTTTACTCAGACATTCAAAAGTTGTTTTAGCAAAGGGATTCCCAGGCATTGCTCTCACCATGACACCTGTTATAATATTCTTAATTATCAAGAAGATAACCTCCTCTTAATCAGTAGCTAGAAAAGAGCTGACAGTGAGCTTTAGGTCGATGAATAGACTTTTTAGATGCTACAAGGAAACAGAGTGGAGAGATGTGCTTATAACAAATTGCTGGGTGATATATTTAAATGTTTGTAAGGGATATTGGTGGTCTTAAAAATATGAAGGACAGTGCTTTTGCTATTCATGATCTAACAATCTTAATCCCTAGTTAGTAATAATGATTTATGTCTGCCTGTATAATTTCAAATGGAAATATGCAAGGAATACTTTTCAAGTCTCTGTCAAATAGAAACACAAGACTATAAGATTCAATTTATTGGAAAAAAATACATTTGTGCCAGTTTAGTAGCAGAAATCAGTAATTTTCAAGACTTAGGCATCCATAAACATTTTTGTTTAAATTTAATATTTCCAAATCAGAGGATAAATTGTAACGACAACAATGGCATAGAAAGTAATATAAGATAAAAGGCATCCAAAAGGGTAGGCAACATTAGAAGTCTTGTGGCCAAATACACCTATCCTAAGACCAGGAAACAATGTTCCATCAGTTTTGTTGTAATAATAATACGGATGTAAAATTTTCTTTCAACATATAGGCAAAGAGTACTGCATTGTTAAAATATACCAGTGTCTTTTAAGGGTCTGAATGATAACTAGAGACATAGTGGTGTAGAAAGTCACAAACAGCAGAAAATATTTGTAGAGGTCGATTGATAACTGTAGTGGAAATTGATCCTTTGGGTAGCTTCTGATCATGCTGATACCTTTGGAAGGGCATATTTCACATGAAAAAGCTCAGCCTCTTTGTTAAAATGTCTTTATGGCTTAACCTGACCAGAGACTCATGTTCTGATTTCATAGTAGTTTATGGAAAGAAATATATTTTCATTCCATAAAGATAATAAAATTCATAAAGATAATAAGCATGTGCTTGCATCAACCCTACTCACAAAGGTCCTGGTTTCTGTGGTAAGCAATACATGTTCACCTCCTTTGTCATCTCATTTGAGAAACATGAGGTAATGAAGGCAGAGGAAGCTGTTTGACTTCCCAATCCTTCCCTTCATGTTTTAACATTAGGTCACCTAGATTCCAGGTCACCTTTTTGTACCATTACCTGTAAAACCATAGATTTTCTCTCACTCTTTGCCAGCAAAAGTTAGCAAAATATATCCATGAACAATTATGGCATTATCTTAAAATATTTTGCTGGAAGGAGATGGTTAGTTTTAATGGCTGTGTCAGCAGATGGTCACTGTCATTTTGTTTTCAGAGCCTTGTTTTTTTGTGGTGCCAGTTAAAATTGTTTGTTCAGTTGTTTGCATTTAAATAATACTTCATTTTGCTGCTCAGAGATCCATAAAAATGGATCACTGGGAAAAACGGGTGTCACATCAATGGCCTTCTTATCTAAACTCCAGAAGTTTTTTAACTCAGCCTTCTCAGGCTAGTGCTAAGCCTAGCTTAGAAACTTTGTCAGAAGTATCTTCATAAACAAGTAAGAAAAAGAACAATCCAAACTTGATATGCTCTATATCCCATACAGCTGGAGTCAATAATGTAAACAACTTATTCTAATTAATTTACTATCCAACTAATAAGGGGGGGAAAGTTTCACTGAGGAGACAATGCATATTTTATCTCCTGGTCTTAATACTAGAGTGGCCAACTAAGTTTACAAAATGTCTTCCAGTTTTCAAAAGCTGTCATTTTAATAGTAGTGGTTGATCAGTTTTGGTAAAATATATTAAGAAACTTAACTAGATAAGCTACTTATTTTTGATTCTTGTTTACTTTATGTGCAGATATGTATACTTTGCTGAGTAAGCTTACAGTCCATTTTCTGATCCTTCAGCTACTGGAGAGTTTTTTATGATCAGATTTTCTTAATGAGAAAAGTTCTTGCTCATAACTGGTAAATTATATGATCTCTTTTTAGAAGCAAGCCATCTACAGAGTTAGTCTTTTTGTCATCCTTGTGTGGCTTTACTTCTCAGGTGCACTATATTTCTGACTTTAAAACCCAAATTGTGCTATGCGGTCAGGAAGGGTCCTGATATGAGTCAGGACAACTTAAAAATAAAGGGAAACAAGTGTTGTTAACTTCAATTTCACAAGTGTATTTAATTTTGGGTTCTAGTTTCTTTTCAAGATGAATCTCTTCTAGACTCTCCAGTGTAATAAGCCTGAATGGGCAGTTGTGGGTACACAGGCAGGTACGTGTCATCAGCAGGATCTGTGGTGTGGTTCTGCCAAGAGGTCTGTCCAACACAGCCACAGCAGGGGCACATCTCCAGAGTGTGTCTACTGGCCCAGATCGCATGTCCTGTGCTTTTATTTTCTTGACATTTTTTAGATCCTTTCTCAATGTTTGCTAGATGTCTTTTTGAATTTTGTTAGATCTTTTCTTGTTCAGGTTAAATGATAATTTATCAACTTTTTTTTCATAGTGTTGCCAAGTATCAAATTACCCAGTATCAGAGAAGACTTTGACCTCCCCTTCACAACAGTTTATGAACTTTTCTGTTTGCCTGGGGCCACAGACTGCATCAATCTGTATCTTTTAGTAGTCCTGTTTGATTGACTTTGCCATTCGAAAACTATTAAGAAAGAACAATAAAAACAATGGGTTGTCAATTGATGATGGCAAGAGAAAGCGGAGTGTGTACATAAAGCAGGAGAATTGCCATATTTGTGCATTAATGAGATTTGGGCGTTATGAGGGACAGGGGATGCTATAGATGGGTGTATAAGAGCATGAAATAACCAGTGCAATTTGGTTTGTTTTACATATACTAAGCACTGTCATGTGTTTGTTGTGGCAGTGGAAGGTTTGAAGATGTGTGCTAGCACACACAGTGTGCTTTGTGTCCCAGAGAACTTCGCACTCATACACTCCACTCCAGCCTTGAGTCCCCGCTGGAGGTTTGCACACGTGTGGAAGCCACAAAGAACAGGCCTTTCCATTTCCACTGCTTTTCAAAAGGAATATCATTCATACCCACTGAAACTGGTTTATATCCCAGATTAGTAACGGAATTAATGAGGGCATTCACTTCAGAAACTCACTGCAGGTCTAAGTGCTAATGTTGTTACATAATAGTGGCAAAATATAGAAATATTTTCTATCTTTTAGTTAGTGTGCTTTGAGAAAACAGTGTTTTCTGGGGTTTTGTTTGTGAAGCTAACCTTGAATAACGTAAATTTCTGGAAAAAAATCAACAATGTGTTTTAAAGTTTAACAATCAGACAGGTAGTAAAGCTATTCTCCACACTAAAAGAGGATGGAAGCTTGCTGTTTCTCACTGAAAGCTAAAATAAAATATGACTTTGGTAGGCTTTCAAATTAATTGAAGAGGGTACTGTTCAATTGGTATCATGAGGCCCCAAAGGCTGTTTCTGTTGAAATTGCTAACAGCATGGCAGTAAAGTTATTTTCTTGCTTAAGTACTCAAAAATCCAATATTGTTATTCATCCATCAGCAATCTACTGAAAGCATGTTATTTAATGTTTGTAGTTTGCTTTTCATCTCCAGAAAGAGACTGTTTTGCAGTCTCAAGAAGGAGGTGGAAGAGAGCTATTGTGAAGGAAAAATTGCACTTCTCTTGTCTGCCCTAGGAGATACAGCTTTTTTAGTAGATCAACAGGGTTGGTATGACTTAGAATTGACCCATGCTTAAATGCATCAATGTAAACTTATGCAAAAATGTGTGGTACTTAGCACAGTGCATCTCCACTGCCCAATCACAAATACTTTTTATAAAAATTGTAACGCAGCTGTTCAGTGGTGTGGAAGGTGCTGAGAAATAGTAGGAAGAAATTCAGAATTAAAATTAAGCTTTATTGCAATTTTTCCCTTTTTGCTTAAATGCATATAATTACTAATGACCTACATTTTTTCAAAACTGAATTTTACAAATTACTGGTACATCATTTTGGCAGTGAGATAAAAGTTATACCTATTAGCAAAACAAAGGCTACAGATGAACACCATCATGATTTTTGCAGAACATTTGATGGGGTTCTTTTTTGCCCGATGCATTCTCTAAATTCTTATTTTACTTTTGAAAAGTGAGTACAAATAATTTGGTTCAAGCCCTTATTGTGAAAGTTCAGGATCCATGATTTTCAATAACCAAGAGGAAAATGAGATCCTATAGAGACTATCAGTGAGCAGAGTAGTCATCAGAACCAAGTTCTCATTTAGGATCTAGGATATCCTTCTCCAGCATCTCTTTTTTCCTTTCTTATGAGTGGTCTTGATTTTTCGCCTACATATAACACCTGTAATTCCCACAACCAAACTTATCAGTCCTCCTCCAACATAATAGTCTGCTGAGGTTTTTAAAAATCTAGTGAGGAGTAGGATCTCATTTAATTATCTGATAATTGTTTCACGTGCAGAGCTCTGCTACACTGCAGACTGTATGCAAGTCCTCCTCATCGTCCAGGGTCAGTGACCTAGAAACAAGAGCTCCAGTGCTAACAGAGGGACTTGAAATGTCAGGAGTTTCAATATAGAGAATGCAACAAAGTAATAACATGGAGGTTTTTTCATGTAGCTTGATACTTACCTTTTGCTTCCGAAAAGGATCTCCAAAAAACTCCTTTTTTTTTTTTTTTTTTAATTCTCTGGAAGGAATAGTTTAGTAAGAAGCAACTCCATAGGGAAAACTGAGAGTAGGTATTAAAACCTTCTTTTAGGCAGTTCAAATAGGCAGTTTTGAAGTTTCTTAGGTAATGATATGCATTTATATGTTTCCAAACCCTAGACTTACAGCTGGCCTTTATTCCTGGTAAGCATTAGAAGAGAAAAATTATTAATAAATTGCTGACCTGTAATTCAGATGTCTTGACTCTACATGTATGTATGCTCTAATTAAAAGTTTGATTCAACTCATGCTGATGCATTCAAGCAAACATTCTGCTAGCTAATATGAGTACTAAGGTTAAATCAGCCCAAAGATTGGCATGGCTCACTGCTTGAGTGTTTGGTCAAGATAGTATTACAACCCATACTTTGATTTCAGTGATTACATGACTGTCAGTAAGTTTGCAAACTTAAATCATGCTTTGTACTTCTGCCTGTCAGACTTTTGGCTGCACTAACAACATACCCCTGAACAGATTCATGGTGGAGAAACATTACACTCCTGACAGCCACTGCCTGTGTGTCAGTCACAGTCTTGGCCCTATATTGCTCCTTCCACCACAATCCAAGTATTTCTTCCTTGTGAAGATCCTCCATGGATAAATTTCTGCCACAGTCTCAGGCTACTCTTTATTCTGGGACACTTAATTTTTCAAATCTTTCTCTGTTATATCAGGATGATTTATTGATTTATCCAAAGAGGTGATATCATACACCCAGTGACTTCTGGAAAAGGATACAGTGAGGCATGCTGTGCATACTCAGCACATCCCCAAAAGTATTTGTGAAATCAAATTTTAAAAAACCAAAACAGGTACTTGGCCTGAGGTCTTTAAATTATAGCTGTTCTTACTGTGCTACGCAGTTTTCTTCATATCTACAGATGAGAAGCTCTGTTTACTAGACAAACCACTTCCTGTGATAGCATAGGTGAGCTGCTATCACCCTGCAAATTATATCACACCCTTATCACATCGTGACTTACATCTCTGCAGATCAGTGACAGTCACTCCAAAGCCTCCACACATCCTGTGCAACTGAGCCAGGATGATGAAAAAGTAAAGTAAAGTAAAGTAAAGTAAAGTAAAGTAAAGTAAAGTAAAAAACCAGTGAACAGAAGTTAAGGGAAGATACTATATTTTTTTATTGAATTACAGGACATATTCAAAAGGATGTTTGGAGATCATCCAGTTGATTTCTCCTGCTCAAACATGGTGAACAAGC
The DNA here is from genome assembly GCA_003676055.1 of Chloebia gouldiae. Lineage (NCBI taxonomy): Eukaryota > Metazoa > Chordata > Aves > Passeriformes > Passeridae > Chloebia > Chloebia gouldiae. Next base: position 531,360 of record QUSF01000036.1, on the reverse strand, counting down.
AGGTTTCTTAGCTCTGGGTCTAATCAGGAGCTGAGTATCTCCAAGGATGGATATGATATAGTCTCTCTGAACAAGCTGTTCCATTGTTCAAATGCTCCAATGTTTTTTGCTATGTTAATATGTCAGTGAGGGCTCATTGCCTCTGTCTCTGTCTATAAGCACCACTGAAAAGAGCCTGGCTCCATCTTCTTGTCACCCTCCTTTTGAATATTATACATTGACAGGACACTCTGGGTCTTCTCTTCTAGAAGCAAATAGTCACAGCTCTCTCAGACTTGTAGGAGAGATGCTTCAGTCCTTTTTTTTTTTTTTGCCCTTGAATATACTCTCTCCAGTATGTCCATGTCTTTCTCAAATTGGAGAGACCAGAACTGAACTCTGCACTCCCAAGTGTGCATCAGCAGTGCAGAGGACACAGACAGGATTACCTCCCTCCAGCTTGGCAACACTGCCCCTTCGTTGATGAAGAGTGATGAATTTTACTTTGCATTACAAATGTGAGATACAATTCGGCTTCCTTAAGCAAAGAATCTTACTGCCATATTTACCAAATGGAGAAAGAAGGTGTCTGAAGGCGATATAAAACATCCATGTTAATTTAAAATAAACACTGCAGAGTACCTGATGGCTCTGTGCTTTGTGATGTTTGTAAACATATTCTGATTGAATTTAGTGTCTTGATTCAGTATTACATGATAATGGTATATGAATGGAGATGAATTTTTGACCATTGAGATAAAATACTCTGCAGTTGTCCTTGTAAGAAGAAAGGCTGAAGAAAACATTTGATTGATGTATCCAGAAAACAACTTTTTCAGACTCCTACCTTTCAATCACAATTCTACTTATCAGGAAATACACATAATAGGTGAAAAGGGGAGTTTCTTTTACCTAGAAGCACAGAAAAATAATTAGATGCTTAAATAGTAAGCCATGTACAGTGCCTCTTTCTTGGACTCATGCTAGGTTTTATTTGTTGCTAAAATGGCATATGGGATCCATATAATGCTTGTATAGGAAGCTATCTTCTGTCACAGAAACTGTCCTGGGCCAATGTGTGTGAGGTATATGAAATCCAGTCATGATCTGGATTCCATGTTCTTTTCAGGTTAATATGGCCAATAAACTCACAACGTGGGTAGGTCATCAGGTTACTTTCATCTGGAGCAATTCAAAAGACTACATATTTTAATCTCTTTATTCAAGTGGAATCAATGATGCAGCTAGATTTTTATGAGTTTTAATATCTCTTTCTTGGAGTACATGTACACTATATATATATGCATAATATGTAATATATTATATATGTCTCTTTCTTATGACATATCCACTCCTAGAGTGGCAGGTGAGCAGATTTCTACATGACCAAGTTGCCTAGTATTGAAGAAACTTTTTTCAAAAACCATATTGTGCATGTTTATGGTATTTGATGTGAGCGTGTTTCATGATGTGTCCTCCATGATGTAGAACCTGTCAGTGACACAGAAGTATCCCTATAAAACATTTCCTTCCTCCTCTGGGATTCCTATTGTTGGCCAAGCTCTTATTTGTGACTTGTTAAAATAAAAAAGAGATTATTAGAATTTTTTATGCATGCCCACGGCATAAACATTAAAAATACACAAGTGTCAAACTAGAAGTCCCTGAAAACTGGCTATGACTCCAGGCCTTTGTCTAACTTATGATCGTTTACAGAATAAGAGTGCTGAGATAATAGGAATACTTCTATAACATGGAAGAGCTGAGCTAATAGAAATTCAAGGTCAGAGAACAGGATAAATGTGGCCCAATTAGCAATAAACTGTGTGGATGGACGTGACTGTGTGTGTTTGTTAAGGCAAGGAATGCCTGTAACAACAAACAGCTCTTGTATATACAGGGACCGGCAAGAAGAAAGCAAGGTGCAACCAAAAGTAATCAAGTGAAATACATGTATCCAAAAGAGGTTTCGGGAGACAGATTTGTGGTTCAAAACTGGCTGTGGCTGTTAACAAAGATATCATATTGCACGATAACATTTTATTATATTGCATCAGTGGAAAGAGATGAAAATCAAGTTCAGACCTTTGTTTTGGTGATGTCAGTGCAGTCTTCTGTCCCTACTCTCTACATCTGCTTGTCTTTCTATTTACTGCCTAGACTCGGCTGAGCTCTGAGTCCCTGTACCTTTGTGTGAAGTACCTGCAACAACTAGATTCTGTTTCCAGACAGTGGTCCTATGAGTTAGTGCAATCTAAATTATTAATAATGCAATTAATATTGTGAAACTAAATTAATATACTTTAGACACAGTGCTTCCTGTCTATAAGGCTTTCAAGAAATGGTATCCCCAGCTCACTGAGGAGAAAATGTGAGATAAGCTGGTTTGCTCAGTGTAGCATAAGAAATCAGCCAGAGAAACTGGCTCCCAGCACTGTTTTGTGAATGGCAAGAGGCACAGATGTGCTTTTCAGAAGATACTGCTTCTTGTATGTTCCTTCCTATACAAGACTGCTTTAATTTTGATACAGTCTAAAAGGAGCTAGTAAGTTGCTACTTTCTTCCATTCTTCAAGTAGTGGAAATAGTACTTGTCGTACTAAATATCACTGAACCATCTTCCATTTTACTACCATGTTGCAGATGATCACAATGACTAGAGAATTACATATTTTTACATATTATTGGATAAGAAAATCCTTGTAGGAGATTTTAAATCACCTGAGAAAATTGATATTATAAGGTACAGGAAAATAAAACATCTTTCATGGGTTTCTTTCTTTCAGAAACGCTCATATTTGGATATCACTTTCAGGAGAAAAGGGAAATTACTGTAGATGGTATAGGTGTTACTGTTAAAAACCATATTTTTATCACCCCAAATTCCAAATTCTATTTGTAAACTCTTATATCTATTTGGTGTTTATCATTGGAGAGAACAAATAAAGAAGACCGTGAATAATTTCAAGCTGCTAGGGTTTGCTTGATGATTTCCTAAATTATTATCTATAATGCATGCATGTTTTCCTGCCATCAGTTGATGGGTATATAAATGAAACCTGCAAATGGAAAATGCAAAGAAAGAAAGTCAAATCATTCTCAGCTCAACAAGCACATTGACAGGGGAGAAGGCGTAAGAGTAAAGTATTCATATTTTCATATACAATTTTCAGCGCCTTTTTGGGTTTTTTGATAAAGTACCATATTGATTAGGCAACAAAAGTAGTACTATTTTATAGGCAATGAGAAGGACAGGATGCTACTTTTCTCCAGTGCTTTGGCCATAGTCTTCAGAATGCTGTTAATTAGTGAGACCTAAATTACTCATAATTTTCACCTAAAAAAGCAAGAAATTTTGTATTTGCTTGGCATAGGAATTCCATTGTTTCAATAGCAACTAATGATAAACTATTTTTGATTAGCAAACTCAAGAAATAATAGATATTTAAAGTGAACAATTTAATTATTTTTCCAGAGAAAGATGAGAAAGGACTTAATACCACAAAGTAGATACAGAAAATTATGTGCAATATGTTTGCATTACACACCCTGACTTTAGGTAGTAAAAATCTCATAAAGACAACTACAGCTTAAAATTTGATTACTTTGTCTACATTTTATATAATTACTCTTATGTGGTATTTTTTCAGAAAACAATTAGTTTTGACTGGGGTTCCGGTCTCCATTTTTGTACCAAAATGGTACAGAAAACAGAAAGACTAGGCCTACCTAGTCTTTCCCCTAGGAAATCCTTTTGTGGTTTCCACTTCCTTCTCTATTCTTGTATACTTCTGGCAGATAGAAGAGGGCAGGAGGGCTGGTGAAAGTAAGGGAGATTACAGATGAGGGTGAAAATATTTGCAGACCTGCCAGTGTTGGTAAAAAGTCCCAGTGATACTCTGCTCTTGGAGAGTTTCCCATGAATAGAAAAATCTGGAAGTGGATGCAGAAATTGTTATCTGAAAATTATTGGAGGAAGTTACTGGAATTTTTTTTAAAGAAATCTTAAGTATTGCTTCAGTATCACAAGTTCTAGGTCCTGTATCTCTTTGCCAAAAGAAATTCTGAGGCAATGCTTGTGTTTGCAAGCAGTCCTCCAAACCACTACCATCATATCAAATATATCTTCCAGTTATATTTTGATAACTTCTGGGAATTAACTGAGGTTAGAGAAAGAGTTTGCTTTAATTGATAATTATGATTTGTAAAAGGTGACATTTATATTGTTGCATGGATTTATCTCAGGATGAAAAGTAGGTCATGGTAAACAGAAGAATTCTAAACCTCAGTTAACCACAGAAATGTGTGTGAAGTGGGACTTGAAAAAGAACCACCCCATTCAAAATGTGTCTCTGTTGTTGTAGCCATTAAATCCTGTGTTTCAAGTGAGGAATTTTAAAGCATATGGCAGTAAGCTGTTTAACTCCCAGGAAACTCAAACCTCTGGCTGTTTCAGTAGCTCAGACTGCTGGAATTGCAAAGATTTTTGTCCTTGCTAAGGATGAGCAAAAGTGTCTTAAGTGGTTCCAAGTAAGTAAGAAACTAATTTTGCAGTTAAAGGAGCATGCAGAATCCTTTATGCTTTGGATCAGAAACTCACTGCAAAGAAGAATCTAATAAGAAATGTCCTTTAGTCAGTGTAAAGAGTGGCCAAAGGCTCTACTACTGAGATTCCTGACTGTAGATGAAACTACTGGTGAAACTTCTGGCAGTTCTGGCAGACCAATATTGATCAGGTCAGAGCTAAAGACAAGATGTTCCTTACCTGGAGGAAGAAAGTAAAGAGCTGTAGAGACCAGCTGCTTTGAGGTACTAGTCCAAGTTAGGATGGGGAGTTGCTGCTGAGCCAAGATAATTTAGTTTCCCAGCTAGGATACAGTAGCAGTGGGACAAGATCTACCTGAGGGTTATTTTAATCACCTGTTTTTGCTAAATAGAACTAACTTGACTCAAGCATAGCAACCTAATTTTATCAATACCATAAATAGACTGGTACTAAAGAGCCTACTCTCAATTTTCAGTGATGCAGTCTAATAGAGTATGCTAGTGATTCAACAAAACAATATAAAGATGGTGATGCCCCAGTTTTTGTTAACTAAGATGTCTTCTAGTTAAAAATTAAAAAAATTAAATATAAATTACAGAGAACTTTAAAGTTACAGTATCTTAATGTAATCTTATTTCTTCAAGTAATGTGTTCTACAAGATACTTTCAAAAGTAAAATGGCCTACAAGTCTCTCTCCTTTTTACTCTGTATATATGTACTTAATGATGGAGTGTGTCTGCTGCATTGCATCAAACAGAAGAGCTCTCTTTGTACACAGCTCTTAAGAGACCAAGGACTACTTGTCCATGGAAATCCTGCTTAAAACACAAGTGACAACTGCCTCTGGAATTTGAAGACTTTTCTTTGCAGTTGGTAATCTTTGCTAACACAGTACTCCTCTCCTGTAGTGTTACAGAAACTCTCACTCATATTGCTCTGGCCTGTGCCTAAATGAGGGTCTCACTGCCCAGCTGTGTTTGGCAGACATGAAGGTGCATCTGCACCATCACAGAAAGGCTGGAGAAAAAAATCATCAGAAGTGGATTATCCACTATCCTCTACACAGCAAAAAGCAGTATTTTTGCATCTAATAAAACATAAACTGTGTATTGCCATAACTGTGCCTGCTGTGTTCGCTTGGTGGTAGAACGTATCACAATCCACAAAGTAGAGCAGCACAGCTATGATAATCCATTGTGATTGTTGTTCGTATAAAAGTTATTTAATTTTTACTTAATCCCTCCCTTGTGGTCACCTCATCTTTGTCTGTGAACCTAACCATAACAATGCTTAAAATCCCAGATTTGTTTGGAGATTTTTTTATTTTGCATTCTAATCAGTTAATTGGGTTGAAGACTAGATTGTTTTTCTAAAGGGGATTAATTTAGCTGAACCACTCCAATTCTACCAAAAATACCACCCCTGGTGACAGCTGATGAAAAATCTGCATCACTGTAATTTTCCCACGAAAATACACTGTTCAATTTCTATCTGCACAGTGGAACAGTCAAATAGAGCAGATTGAAAAGATTACCTTGCCAGCAAAAGCAGGGCAAACCTGTGGTTTGAGTGACTGTAAGCAAGCTAGAAATTAAAGGAAAAATGGGATACATAAGGAATATTACATGATTTCATCAAATAAATCTGACTAACAAAATAGTTTTTAGCTCCTCCTGTTACCAAATAAACAGGGAGACTGAAACCGTGTTTCAGAGCATTTAGTTTTATTATAAAGCAGACAAATTATCAGAAATATAAAAGGTTGAATGTAAATATCCAGTGAACATATCTAATTTGTAATTCTGAACATCTGTGTTATAAACCTTAATGGAACAGACAGCACCTTAAATTATTTAAGTTTTATAGAACAGAAAGAGGAAAAAAGACAGGGCAAATTTTATGTAAAATTTGAGGGAAAAAATCAGCTAAATAGCACTAAACATAAATTTTCTTTAAGAATGCTTTTAAATATGTCCTTTCTTAAAGATAAGCTATAAAATAGCTTTAAAAGTAACTGAAATTTTAGTCATGAAGAGCATGAGAAAATTATTTGCCTGATTTAGAAATGCCCTCACCTAGAGATATTTTTCTTTCATGCAGGAGAATTATATTGACCTAATAAGAGTATTTAAAGATTGTTTATAAGTCTTGGCTTCTGATTGATATGCTAAGCAAAAGCTCTTGTGTGCCAAGGTACTCAAGCCACGGATTTTAAATTTATTTGACATACAACTTTCTTACCAACAGAATGTAAAAGAGAAACAACCAAACCACAAGCAGCGTTCAGTCCGTTAACTTTTTGCAGAGCAAAACAGACCCTTGGTTTGCTATTTCTTTTCAGTGTGAAAATTTAAAACCTGCAATATGACCTAGGGAGGCCAGGAAAGGCATTTAGAAGCCCGTTCTCTAAAGAAGCATTGATAATGCAGCATACTTAAAAATTTTCTTTGATGTTTTGTAGAAATAACATTGTGATTCCTGCAATACGCTTTAAGTAGTTGATTCTATTTGCTGCCCAGTCACCAAAACCTGGTTCATATTTAACTGCACAGACTCACAGTGATAATCTTGCCTCTGTCAGGACTGAAGATTGCAGTTACCAAGATCTAGATTTATTACCATAGAAAATAACTACTGTTCAAAACTATATGTTATTAGCATCACACCATTAGCACCAGTCTGCCTCAGGCAAGTTACATTCTCCTCTACACAGATATAGACAGAGACGAAGTTATGTTTGTAGGTAAGTACCCAGCTTTCCAGAGTAAAATTCCATCACTGTCTTGCACAATCACTGCTCTCTTTGGTTTGGCTGTCCTGTCATTTCATATTGCCAACTTGGTTTGCTGTTGTGTGAGCTACCAACTCAGGCCTGCACAACTGCACCTGTGTGTGTGTGCTTGTTTTCCATGGAGTATGTTGGAAGCTGCTGATAGCTGAGGCAGCATCTCTGGCAGACAACATTTATTCCTTATAGCCTTTAAAACGTGACGGAATCACAGCAAATTTACATACCTCTGGCTTAATAGCTTCAACATGAAATAGCTTAAAATGAAATAGCTTAAAATGAAAGAGCTTAAAATGAAAGTTGACAATCCTGAAAAGAAGCTCAGAGATAAAACAACCCCCACGCGTGTTAGGGAGAATAGAGTGCTATCATTCTGCTCAAACTGTAGTCTGCTATCCTCTGTGGCACTCATTAGCAAAAGCTTTGCTTTGTGGACTATTAGGTATTCAGTGGAGGCTGCTAAGCCATCAGGAAATGATGCATGGTGTGACCAGGGACCACTGAGCAGAGGTGGTGTTTAGCCAGCTGTGGGCTGCCCGTGTTGCCAGCTCAGAGGCTGATAGAACAAGTTAGAAAAGAACAGAACAAATACAGTGCGAGACAACTGAACAAAGGAGGTAGATGGCTTAACTAGTAAAACCAGTAAGGGGAAAGCAAAAGAGATGCTGAAAATGTTCTAGGGAAAGATGAGGCATAATCTGTTATAGGGGAGGGAATGAATGAAAACCAGGATGAGGGGAAAATGCTAACAAAAAGTGCATTAAAAAGAAGTCTTAACTTGATACAGTTGCTTTGCTATAGAGTGTATGAAGTAGTATCCCATTACACTTAATTTAAGCTGCAGAAACATAGTCAATGGAAAATCATCAAACTAAAGCTATTTATATTCAAACAAGTTTTTTCAAATTTGTGAGGCAAGCTGGTTTTGGTGCAGACTAAGACTTTGTAGGAATTTTTTGACAGGTTTGTTCTGAAAAAGCTTGAATACTGCAAGTAAGAGCTCTTATTTGTTTCCATGTGTGCCTTATATGTTTCATTACAGTTTAATGGATTAGCGTAAATAATAACCCATGGCAATAAATGATCATGCTATTTAGGAAAAGTACTTGTTTCCCTCCTTCAAGTGATACATTTATCACCTGCTAACATTTATTAGTATGTTTTTAAAATTGAAAGAAATTGTTAAATCCAAGATTGTATTTATGATATTGCTTAATCACTCTAGCAGACTGAGGACTTCAAGGAAAGCATGTCTATTAGGAAAAGTATTTAGAGAAAATTAATGCTATTTTGAGGCCAAGATTTTAGAAGACAGCACTATTGAATTTGAGTATGCATCAAGCACTGTCAAATCAAAAACGCAACAAACTGTCTTGGAGAATTGTTTTTGACTCAACAGAATTTTATTTCTCTTGCTCTTAAGGAAAAGCTGCAAGCCCATGCATGTGTTGTGCCAATGATGTGATGATTAAATTGTGTGTCTGATGTGTAGAATAGCAGCCTCCTTCCACATGTCCTTGGAATTTTCACTGTAGGTGGAAACTTGTCTCAGTGAGGAGATTCCAACCCAGTGTTTGCATGATGTGTTACAGTGAGAAAAGTCAGAGCTGAAATACCAGTTCCACAGGGCATGGAGTGGCTACCACCCATAATTTCAATGGGTATTGCGATCATTCAGGATTTTCCAGACCAGAAACTCTAGGATAACAAAAGCAGTGACCTTCCAACTAATATCCAGTATTATTTAGTGTTCACATGAACAGTTGATACTGCACACAGTTGACTCTTACATTGTATAAGAATCATAATTACTGTTATTGAACCAGAGCAAAATTCACTTAATACTCTCACTTTTGACTGCACAGAGCTTTCTGAAGTCTGTGCCAGAGATAATTAAAGAATGGTTCAAAGATAAGATTCTAAGGCCTTGGAAATATCTGGGAAATAAGCTGCTCAGTTTTTCTTTACTGCCATAATGTATTAGAACTGACACTACTAAAAGTGGGTTCCTCTTTCTGGTCCAGTAGACCAATTGAGATATTCATATTTTGCAACCCCTGATTGCATAATTATTGGCATCACTCCTTCACTTACAATTGCTTTGCAGAAAACCATATGGTATTATGTGGAGGCATTTAATATCTATGTTTCATATGGAAAGTGCCTGTGAAGATATGAATGAGAAGGATAAGCTATGGACTTAAGACACAGAAAAAGAAGCAATTTTCACGTACTGCTTTATGTAACCGAATTGAAGAGAAAATTTAAGTTGCTGAAAAAGAAATCAGCAGTAAAAATAAAATCACTGACTTCCAGTGGTCTTGATTTGAATTTGACTTAATGGTTTTTATTTTCAAGTCTAAAATTGGTCTTCTTCAATGATTGTTAATTTATATTTTGCTGCTTAAGTCCTGATCCTTTGATTAGCTGTAATTTTGAAGGTATTTTTTAATAAAAAAAAAAAAAGGAATAGTTTGCTGATTCACTAAGATGCTTAAGCATTTGCAATAGACCCATGCTCAGATTTTGCATGTTCCTTTTTAGCTGTCACTGTTTGGATTTTTTTAAAAAAGGACACTGGCACCCTATTTCTACATGTGCATTATGCAAGGCTAGTTATACATCTGTTTGACCAATACCAATCTTTCATCATGGAATTAGGTTTTCTAGAAGTACACTCAATAGTCTCAGTTAATTGTTGTATTTTGAAGCTTTTTAAAAGCCTAGTTGGGTTTTAAAACCTAATATTTTCATCTAGGTTTTCTTCAGTTGCTGGACTACTTTTCTTCCCATTTAGTCTTAATTTTTTTTAATTCTAACATAATGTCCATCTCTCATAATAACATACTTCCTTTATAGTGGAGATTATTTTAAATAGTCTTGTGACACAGGGAGAGGAAAATTAATGTGAAAGATAAAAGTGCTTACAGCATATCCTCATTATTTTTTACTAACTTATGTAATTCAGGGTGGAGGTTCCTGTTCACAGTCTGGGCATTCACATTACTTATTTTGTCAGTGGTAAACTGTAGCTCAGATCTCCATTGAAGCCAGAAAAGCAGCAAACATGAGTTTTTGCTTGTGACAATTTATTTTACAAGCCTGAAGCTGGTACTGGATGGTTCAGATACATATCCTGCTGACTCTGCATTGGAAGCAAAATTGCTAATATTATTTCTTAGCTTCTGTACTTGAGGCCAGCACTCCCACCTATAATAGACTACATTTTGTGGTGAAAATCTGAGCTGTCAGCAGAGTAGTCTGAAGAGAAGGATGTGACTTTTTTTCAATGTGTGAGATTGTTAAAAAAATAGGACTGTGTATATGAGCAGCAGTAAGGTCATGAGGCACTTATGATAAACTAGAGATTAGTAAATTGCAATAAATTGCTGAAATTTTTCTATACATAACTCTTTAAAGGCCCCACTAAAATGTGATGCCTTTGCTACGAAATAAATGCCTTTTTTATGATTTCAGATCTTAAAGCAGCCGATCACATCCCTGTTACTGCATTTGTGTCAGTTTTTTTCAGAAAGTTATCTGAAATAGAGTTCATTTGCAGCAAAACAAATTGATGTGTCCTTTAGCTTGTTACATTGTTGTAAGTTGGAGGATGCTGGTGGAGGGAAATAGGAAGGATTTGGTATCCATTAAAGTTTCACATGCTGTTGAGTTAACCTTAATGCACAGTGTAAGACAAATGAACCCATTTATCTAAATATGCATAGCTGGGCAGAATGTCAGACAGGGGCTAAGCATTGTGATTTCACCAGATTTGCTGGGTAGAAATAGACTGTATGAGGTCTGATTAGATTACTGCATTTCCACAAAAGCATCAGATACCTTCCTTTTCAGCATGTGAGGCAGCCTCCTTCAGCTTGGCTCCTCTGACCAGCAGCTGCAAGAGCACAAGGGTTCTGTCATGCAGCTGTACACAACATGAAATTGAGTAGAAAGAGACAGGATAGAAACCATCCCATACAACTGGAAAATAGCTTCAAAAAAATTTTCTTCACTGGCAATGTTGTGAGTTAGATGTAACAGCTCTAAAATACCTACTGCAGCATACTGCATTCCCACAAATATTCTGTGTTAAATCTGTAGCTTTCTAAAGGGCCACCATAGAAAGATAGCTTTGGACAAGTTCTTTTTTCACTTGTTTGTTTGTTTGTATGTTTGTTTCTCTTGGTGTTGGCTGCTTATTATATGCTGCTTTTAAAATGTTAAGTGAAAGAAACCTAATTTTAAGAACATTTCTGTGATTTCTGGAAAACTTCTTGATAGCTAATTTGGAACATTTTGATTTTAGTAGTAACATAGGTGTTAATAATAAGCTGAACTAAAACTTCTGAACTAAAGCATCCCAAATGTGTTGCTGCTTTAAATGTTGAACCAGGTTTGATAAAGGATTTGTGTTTATTTTTCATAATTCTAAGCCAAAAGAGTTGATTTCTGTTCCAAAAATAGTTACAGACACATGGAGTTCAAGTTGTCCCCTTGCAAGATTCATCACTTTTCCCTTTGGATCTTTCTGGCAGTATGTTGAAAGTGTGAAAATGTGTTTACTGCACATCCTGGAAGTGAGAGCCCAGAAATCATGGAACACAGGGACAACCCTGACACATGTAGAGTCCATGGGGAAAAAGATGTTCATCCCATCATTAAATAAGCACTGAAGGTTAAAAAATAACTTTTAGTTTTCCCCCTTGACACAAATATAAAATAATAGTTAATTTCTGGCTGCAGTTAGAATAAATGCATAAATAAATACAGCCTCTTTTTTTTTTTTTCCCAAGCAGATTACCTGAAAGGCCCTGCACAAAAGCTGTGTAAATCATAGATATTGTAGCTCAGGCCTAGAAGATTTAATACAGCAGGAAGAACATTGTATATTTGGTTGCAAAGAAAATTAATTTTGCAAGATATTAAGCCTGTCTAGGTAAATAGTTGTGGTTTGTATGTTATGGATCAAATTCACTTTTCATGTACGCACACAAATCCCACTTCAGTCAAGAGAGATTGAAACTGAATTTGACTTACTGTGTTTAGATCCAGGTGCCAATCATTTATACATTTAATCACAAAAGAAAACCTGTGATTGAACACTTAGGATAACTTTTCAGTCTTTTGATTAATATTAATAGCAAAGATGTGTTTGTGTTGAAAACTAGAGTAGTAACCAGTTTCTACATGTTTTGTAATTATTAGTGAATTATCTGAGGTTTTTAAACTTTTCATGTTGTGCTTAGATTCAAATCATTATATGGAACATTTTAACATGCAGTGAAATGGATAACTAGCATTGCAGAACAAATAGCTGTAGAATATGGCTGAAAGCTATAGTCTGAAGCTGTCCTGATTAATTGTTAAGTATGAAGTTAATGTTTTAAAAAAACTGAAATATGTCAGACATCAAGAAGTAATATAGTCTTGCCTGCCTTGTGCATTGAAATCTATGACACCTAATGTTTTTGGAATACATAGTTGGATCATCTGTGGTTAAATATCAATGCATACATAAATATGTAAAGCCCCTCAAATTCTATGATGTTTTTTTGCACTCTATGTGTTGCCATTTGGTAGTAATCTGGCAATCCTTTGCTACTAGGAAATTCCTTCTCAGGATTTTAAGTAAACATTTGTGGGTGGGGAATGAGTCAGTGATAGATTTTTCTATGTTTGGAGATGGTACATGTCTTGAAGAATTTATGCTAAATATAGTCACCTCACCACTTTCCATGGCACTTGTACCTGTACTGTTCCATTTTACAGTCCTTCAGAATGTCACAACCATAGATACCTACTTGAAATAGTAATTTTCAAGCTGGGTTTTATCCACTGGAGACTTCTGTGAAGGTCATGTTGGTTTAAGTCTTAAAAAAAAGCCCTCTAAAAATATTTTTGTACATTGCCTAATTGTTAACAGTAATTGAGCTCCTTCAAATGAAATTATACAAATCTACATGATTGGCTGCAAATGCCTGAGATAGATATGGACTTGATAGCTACCTTTAATTTCTGACAGCAACTCAGTTGTGTAGCATCGGATTGTGTGTAACATCTGCAGATAGTAATCACAGCCTTGGTCTTCCTCTTCTTTGTTCCATGAACACCCCACATAAAATTTAATCACAGATTCTCAACCTGGTGAAGTCCATAACAAGATGGTCTTCCTGATAACACAAACAATAACGAAACAGCAACAGCCCTTACACAGGCATGGAAAATGGGCCTTCTGAATACTGACAAAATATTTCAGGATGAAACAATGTACTTTGTATTGTCAAGCCCTGATAATCAACATTTTTTAACTTACATCGGATTCAAGGTTCTTCATCTTGGACAGCATTTAGTGGGGGAATTATAGGGAGTGGAGGGGTGTTCTCTCTTTACTTTACAGAATAAACCTATAGGTGTCCAAACACCAACAAAATCGTACTCAGTTATAACAAAGCTAAATATGTATAAGTAGGGACATTCTTTTTCAAACCTGTCATATTTGCTTTTTTTCATGGTTTGCTTTTTGCATTCATTTATCTAAGGATAATAAGTGGTCTGTGCTTAATTTTAAGACTCAGGCATCTGAGGCTTGCAATGAACATTGGTCGATGTTCATATCTGCACAGAGAAGGGTTAAGTTACATAAACCGTTTAAAAATCTGCAAGTTACTGGATTTAAGTGTAATTATGGATAGAAGTGGTAAATGTTAAATTAATGATAGCAGAGTAGAGTTATAATTGTGGAGGGAGGATATGTACATTTAATCATTTCTTGCCTATGAAAAAGTTCCAATTAAACAAAAATCCATCACACTGTTCGGGGAATTGTTCTTTCTCCATTGTTGCTATAAAAAAGAAGTTTAATTTATGGGTAGGGGTAAGAGAGAAATCTGCATAAACTTGCTTGGAAGTATACCATGGGACAGAATTTGCTTTTAAAAGATTAATAGACAATCTTATTTTTTTTATGATACTGACAGAGGAAAAATATTGAAGAAAAAACATAAGTGAAATTTCCAAATTGCCACTCAAAAATCTACTCTGACTCAGTTTGGAAAGCTCATAACAGTGGCAAGACGCTGCCAGTGTTAGGCAGCCTTTTGGTTGCAGCTGAGAAGAGACTTCAGGAAGTATTTAGGAAAGAGAATTATTTCTAAATGCAGTTGTTAAAGAGGAGGGTAGAAGTAGGTTTTATCATTGTGTTCACTGTGTTCTGCCTAATAGAATTAGACCTCTGAAAAAGCAGCTGTGGAGTGCATGTAAAGTGGTAACCCAGTATTTTGGTCATTTTGAAAGAAAGTACAGAATTATTTTGCTTTGCTTTCCATCAATGGGCTCCATTTAATCATTGCATAAAAGTGTTCCAGGCAGTGCTCTGCTTTTGTGCTTTTGAGCCAAATAATTTTTACCCTGGAAGATCCCTCTGTTGTTAGAGGGAAAGTCTGCTTGATGGTGGTCTCCAAAAATGCTTGGTTTGGTGTCTTCAGCTCTGTTAATGTACTAAAATGTTAATATTACAATGTGTGCTTTGTGGTAAAAATGTCAAGATACCATCAAAAATCTAAACTGAGAACAAATTGTTCCCATTGCAAATGTACATTACAAAATAGCAAGTCTGTTGGGCATATATCTTTGTAAAATATCCTCTTGTCTTTGTTCTCTATATTTTCCCACAATATCTGAGGCCTAATACATTTATGAGGAAGCTCTAGGGGAAATGAAGTAATAACAGTCTGAATAAAATATTCAGAAACTTAAGATATATTGTGTTAGTTTTCAACTCCTGTGACATCCTTTCATTTTTTTATTCTGTATTGTTACCTCTTGTGAGTTTTTTTCCCTATTTTAAAAAAATCAGATGTTTTAGCTAGCTGTCTAAAATTAATGCAATATAGCAAGCCAGGTGATCTAGATCCTGTTAGCATTGCCTTATAGAATAAGGCAATAGTCTTATTCTTCATTAAGTTGTGAAAAAGAGACATTTAAAGCAAAGGGAAGCTCAGCTCTGAGGTTGTAGCTTCCAGGTTTTAGACTTTTCCTTTGGCCATGAAGTTTTTAGAGGTATCTTAACTTTTTATTTTGTGTGATATAGACAAAAGAAGTACTTCTGTTGTAGAATGCAACTATCTGTGCCTAAAGGAAGCCTAAACCAAAGAATACTGTGAAGTACCTTTTAATATCATAGCTGAAATTTTAAATATAGTTTATTTGGACAAGCAAATTGTCCATCAGCATTCAGACTCTTAAAAACTGTGTTTTAGTGCAAACAGACACATAAAATTTCTTGTGTTCAAAAAATAACACAAAGATGAGAACTTTTCACAAGCAAACCTTGTGCTTCTGAGGCTTGCAGTGTGATTTTCCTTCCTTTACTTGAACATTTTCCAGGCATGGACAACCACAAAATCCTGACACTTGGGAGAATCCATGGGAAATTTTCATGGGGAACCATTTAGATTTCTTCCTTCTGATGAAGGATCCAACTTTCAGAGGCTAATTTTAAATGTCTGCTTCAAAATATACTACACCTAGAGCCATGATGCTGAATTACTGGTTTACTGGTTCACTGATGGTAAATTATTGAGTTTAATCTTGCACGTTTCCTTTGCTATGAAGTCTTTGAAAATTACACCATGCAGATCAGTAATTAAAGAATGGGAGGCTTGAAAGATGTTGCAGAGTGCAGATGCTTACTGCATATGAGTGATTTGCACTCTAGTAACATTCTAGTAACATCTAGTTAACACAGAGAATAGGAGATCTATATCAGATCTCTGTCAGATTTGTGGTTGTAATGAGAAGTTTCCAATTCATGGAAATGGAAATTGGCCACCTTCACCAGCATCATCCCCAGAACCAGCTTTGAATGTCTCCAAGAGCTGGAGGAGCAGAGAAAACCCAGACCAGTTATGCTCCTTCCTCAGATCTCTTTCCTTCACTGCCACTGTTGATTTGGGGTTGCTGACCTGATTTGCCTGTTCTAATGCAGAGTTCTATGCCCTTGGAGCTGCAACATTCCCAAACCATCAATTAGTTCTTCTGTTTTCTCTGTGCATAATTATGCAAGTGCATTATACGAGTGCACTTTAAATCCTCAGAAACGAAGGGTTTGTATTATTTATTTTTTCTTTTGAAAAAGTGTAAAATTGCTGCAGAAATATAAAAGAGAAAAAGAGAATAATATTCCTGGTAGTGTTACAGTGTTGTCCTTTGGATTGCTAAAAGTTCAGGCTTCCCTCCACATCAGTAGCCACTCTGGCTTGACCTGTCACATCTGGCTGCAGACTTTTCAAGCAGATGTGGCTTATTTGAGCCTCATTCCTCCTATGAATCTGTAAATTCTGCAGGCTGAATAGGATGAACTCGTTTTTAGTGGTCGTATCTCCTGTTGCAGACCCTCTTCTGGAAATGAAGTAGAGACAGATTAATGTTGTTAATGGCAATTTAATCCACAAGTGTTGCCTGTCAAGGCCCAAGGGAGTGACACTAGAAAGCACTAAATGCAATAAATGAAGTCTGATATATAATGTATTTCCAGCATTGACATAAAAGCAGAGAAGTTCAGGGCCAAACTCTGCATTTCAGTGAGGCTATACCACTGATTACCATGGCTTTGATTGTCAGAAGCAATAGTAAAGTTTGGCCAAATGCAATCCTCATGTAATGCTTTTCAAAAGATGAAACTAAAATTTGGGTCCTCCTGCATCTCCCTGTGAAATCCACTTAAGTAATCTCTACTACATTATTTTTTCCCCATATTGGTCTAAAAATGGTGTAAAAGATCACTAAATTTTGCTGCAATCCTTTTGTTACCACTTCCAGGATTACTTTTGTTTATGAGATTAGAAACTGTTCGTAGAATATGAACTTCTAAACTTGGAAACCTATCTTGCCATAACAACCTTATTTATTTGTAGTTATTGTGAAGATGGTAAGCATAGCAGAGGTTGAGAACAGCGATAATAGCTAATTAAGCATATTTAATTTTTTTTCTTTGAAGCTGGTACTGAGCATCTTTCACACTTAGCAGCTCCTCGGGGTGCTGCAGCCTCTTACCTCCCTGCACTCCTGGCCAGGGCTCTGTGCTAAACAGCAGCCAGAGGAGTCCCTGCATAGCTCTGAACTGAGCCTTTCCTCACTGCCCCTTGGAGCTCAGCAGGAATTATTCTGCTTGGCAGAAAAATAGGAGCTGTTTTATCATCTCACCTCTCATAGAAGCAGAGGTTTTTCCAGGTGTTTTTGAAACAGTTGCTTTAGGTGAGTTATTTTCTTTTATTTTGTCCTCTTTTCCAAATCTTAATAAAAATTAGGTTTTTTTCTTTAAGCAAGAATTTCCAGTGTGCAGACAGTGCAGTAAAATTAATATGACCTATTACATTTAATTAAATTTTAAGTTATCATTCATTGAGAAGTCAACAGGAAAAATTAATGAAGCAGATATGTTCCTTTAGAATTGAAAATTTTCTAAATAATCTTTAAATAAATTGAGTGAGCCACCAATATTTTTTAATGAGCTACTGACATTCTATAAGTTTTTACAATCCCTCTTAATATTTCTGCTCAACTGAAAATAATACTGTCACATTAAAAAGCTCCTCACAAGAAAACCTAGGGAAACAATTGAACTTAAAATAAAAATTCCCAAATGTTCCATTACTTTTTTTTTCTGCTTTTTTTTTTCCCTTTTTGTATCAGAAAGAGGAAACAGTGACAGATTTTGGTTATATATTTAGTAAGGTACTCTTGATGATGGTCTTAATTTATTTTTTCTAAAAATTAAACCAATCCAAGATAGTGTTTTTAGGATCATTATAGTTTGTAAATTTACTGAACCTGAGGTATCTCTGTAAATTATAAAACTTCCAGCTTAAAATGCATAAGATAAAAACACTAGAATAATGTCACCCTAAGTAGACCCATGGAAAAGGTATTTATTTAACTCAATGTTATTTTCTTGTGTGAGAGAACAAAAATTAAAGCAATTAATCCACTTCACTGAACAACATTTAGCAGAACTTGGAGGCTTCAATTAACCACTGTTTAATAAAAGTACTAATCTCTATTAAATTAGATCCTTCAAGGGTTCACTTTGAAACAATGCATAAACAGTAATAAGAAAGTCCTGATACCAGGGCCTGCTGGGGCAGGTAGATGGAATGTGCTGTGTAGTCAAATTCTAGGAGGTTTAAACAACAAAATACAAGAAAAAAGGACAAATTTCTTAAGCCTTTTTAAAGTAAAAAGGGGTCGCATTGTTTTCTTCCTAGTAGCTAGATTTTAATATTCAGCATAGTAAAAACAAAAAGTATTTCATTAAAGTCTCTATTTCAAAGTCAAGTCAAAACAAGAAAGTAATTGAAAACTACTTATATGCCCTCCTTGTGAATGACCACCCATCATAAAACTTTGCAAATAATAAGACCTTAACTGTTTTTTCTCCTTATCTGTGCTATGAGAATTCATTAAAATCAGAAACTCTAATTAATCACAAATTGCATGTTTTGTTCCTTCCAAAATTCTCTAGAACATTGCAAGCTGCATTCAACATAGAGCACTGGAGAGCAGTGGGGATTTTTTTCCCTCAGTTACCTGAATTTTGGTGTATAGCATTGAATAACCTTGTAGAGTTCAAGTCAATTACTATAAGAACTGCACTGTCGTTAACAGACAATTTTTGATTGGTATTGATTTAAAGAAAGGCCCATACCACCTTGCTTTCCTAAGTGGAATATGATCTCAAGGAATATGATTGTTCAGACGTGCTTGTGTTCTGATTTCTGTCCCTGCAAATCTCAAAGTCTCACAGAATGGAAAAGTAAAAAATAACAAAAAATAACAAAAAAAACCCCAAAAAAAAACCACAAACCAAAACCAATGCAACCCCTTCAAAAAACAAACAACAACAAAAAAAAACCAACAGTGAAATAACTCCTAAAAAAAACCCAAATAAATTGCCTATTAAAAGATTTCATATCAGTCACTTTGTGACAAGGAATTTCAATTCTAATTCTGTTACCAGTGGATGAGCATAATGGCAATTTTGGCAATCTCATCTAACCCTTCAGCAACCCCTACCAACTTTCATGGGGTGACAGGGTGGAAGTTGCACTGCCATGCCCAGTGGTGTTAACATTTAACACTACATCATCTAAACTATCCTAAATCATCTAAGCTCTTTTTCTCTTGTATACTTTCCAAGTAGGAAGGGTCAGCTCTGACAACCTAGACTGACCAGCTGACTTAGAAGCCACACCAATGCGTATTTTCTTAGGGCCATAGCTTGTAGTGATGTCAAAAATGGTTTAAGGAAGTCATTTGGCTTTTCTGAGAGAGATGGAAGATGGACTGACTAGCCTGCAGAAAATATTTCAATACTTCATAAAAAGTTGTTCCATAAAATCTGTCTATTCACATAAAAATATTTTACTGGATTTTGGAGGAAAAACCCCAGATCTACCAAAAAGTAGAGACAGTTCTCTTCTTCCTGTCTTCATGCTCAAATGCCTTCACAGTGGCTTTCCGAGATGTTTCCTGTGATGGTACAAAAGTAGTCTTAATTCTCTGCAGGTATATCATCAATCAATAGCCTTTACCATGACTATTAATTTCAAAATTTTATGTAGAAATATAAAATGGTGCTCAGTCCCAAAGAGTGGGGATATTAGAGGATGAATGTTCACAACTTTTTTGCCTTTGAGTCTGAGTCCTTTTCCAAGCCTTCAGCAAGATTATTCATGCTTGCTGTTTAGTTATGTATTGGTGTAGTGGGGATCCTCCAATCCAATTGTGTTTGGTGCTTATGCATATATAGATAGAATTGCAAAAGTTATTGCATGTAAGGAATATTAAATGCCAAAGAAGAATGATTTTTTTTTGTTGATATCCTTTCTGGCAACTAGTTAACAAAACTAGGACAAAACATTACCTGTTGTGGCTAAAAGCGCAAGAAATTATAGTAGCAATGTGACAGCTTGGGGCTTGTTTCCCTCATTGTTAGACTCCAGTACTTCAAATTTTCCAAAGTCATGAAAGTGTGGGTTGTCCAAAAGGAAGAATTTGCAGGATTTGAGATTTAATGAGGCCCACCCAGGTTCACTATAAAATTCTAATCCTAATATTAATTCAAGGATTAAAAATGAAATTTTTAAAACAATAGGACTGTCTTAATAGTCTTGTTAAATCAAAGTGAGAACAGGCTGAAATAAGGCCTTTCAGTAAACCTTTCAAACATCAAACAAAGCTCATTATATATATTAAAACAGAATGTAAAATCCACTGAAATGTTTTCTATTATCTATAATGTAGGTCATAATTATATGCTGATACACAGCATGATTAATATGATTAAATTTTTATATAAATTACCTTCAAAGTAATTTCTTGCACAATAATTTAAAATTCAAATCCTGCTTGAGATTTTATATCATGTATTTTCTATATGGAATTCTGCAGATTTAACCAAGTTTCAAACTTACTGAAACAGAAATATTAGCTGATCCTTTTTGCAACATTCCTTTTAAGGTAAGACCCTCTGTTCAGATCAAACAAGAAACATGAAATGTACCTATATAATTTATATTTCCAATGACTTTCTTCTTTTCTTGGTCTGTGATTTAATAGGAATTTATGCCTCAAGGCTATTATTTTTCTTATCATTTGACCCTGGAGAAAAGTCATGAAACTTTATAAATTCTTATTTGGTGATTGCCACTTTATTATTAAAAAATACTATGTGTTTACTTTTGCTTAAGCTACGTGGTTAGGAATAAACATCAGAAGAAAACAGGAATAATGGATTTATGTGTGGAGAAAGAAAAAAATGTGATAAGACTAATGCATCTTAGAAAAATGGGTGTGCTTTTACAGTCATACTTGAGTCACAGAACATTGGAATAACTTGCATTGAATGTAACTTATATGATTTTACTTCCTTCTCCAATCAAGGAAGTGCATGCTGAGGAACAACCTGTGAAATTGCACAGTCCACAGGGAAAACCACAAATTATTATTGTATACATGGATGTATATGGCAAAAATATACCTTGCCTCTTGTGCTTATGCAAAATTGGGCTCAAAATGTGATAGACTTATGTACTTTCTAATTTTATCTCTCAGCAATGTTTCCTGTTTACAGAATGTTATAGGGCTCTTGGATCAGGTAGTCAGGCTTTCGTCTGAGAGGGAGAAGAGCTGTCAGCAATAGTCACAGCAGTCTTTTTTTCTCATTTGAAGTTGAATCACACTGATGATGAATAGAAAGAAAAAACAGTTGCATTTCAAGGGGAGTAAAGGAGGAATGATCTGCACTAGAGCGTCAACCTAACCTGGATGAAAAATATTGTACTGTAGTAGACAAAGGCCTGTGAGTTCTCTCATGTAGTAATTCTGAGAAATACTATAAAGACAAGGAAAATTTCTTGACATGAAAAAAATAATTCTTTGTCTCTTGACCCTGAGAGTTATGTGCATGATATAGAATTCTTATGGGCTGAATATGATCAAAAAACAATAAATGTGTCACTAGTTTTTGCATTAATCATTTTTACATGGATGTAGGTTACAAAATAATATCTAAACTAAGACCTTCTTTGAAAAAACTACTGACATATGTAATTCTATAAACATTTGGTCAGAGGTATAGAACCTTTCTAGTTTCTAGTTCTAAAGTGGTCTGCCTAAGTGTTTCAGATACGCTGAATTATGACGTTTTAAATATGCTGCTTGCATTATCACACAATTGCACACTCTTCCCTCACAACAGCATTGTAGGTTTAAAGCAGAAACAAAATGCATAAAAACAGTTTCTCATACTGTTCACAACAGTTGAACCAGGCTTTATCTGATAGTGTTTCAAGTTGATTGTTCAATCCCATTGCTTCAGAAACACTTGTATCCTCTAGGTATTTTGAACTTCATATTCACAGCTATGTAAATTTGCAGTAGACAATACAATGAAACCATCTTTTTGTAAGAAAGAGGTATCTATATGTTATTACTATACTCCTGATTAATTCAGGAATTTAATCATTGGATGATACTTTAGTTGTGTTTTTCTTATTTACTTATTTTATTTACTTATTTACTCCTGAACTAAAACATTGCATTAGGCAAACCATTGAAACTTGGATGATATTTTTCAGGAAAATCAAATATTAACAGTCTCTGGGATTTAACAGGGGAAAAAATGCTAACTATACAGCTAAGCCTAGATTACAATAATTCTGAAATAATAATGCCAAAATCACTAGGAAATAAAATACTATAATGCCAAACTTCATGGGAGTTTTTCTAAAAGAAAATTAACATACTGCAGAGAAAAACTGCCCTTTCTCAAAAACAGATTTATGAGAAATTTGCTGTGTGTTTGCTAATGCAACTGGCAACAATGTATTTTTAATGAATAAGTTTTTTCTTTTGGTTTCTGCCTTACCCCTGCCCAAAATCAAAGGTCACTAAGTGTTGCATGGCAGCAGTTCTATCTAGCAGCTCCAGAAATTCTCTGATATTTTCCTCCACATTGTGTCAGACAAGGCAGAGAAGGAAAGTCTACAGTGGAAGGAGAGGAACAGCTGTTCAAGCAGTTGTGTAGATGGATCCATACCTTCCAGAAGGAGGTTTGGGGGGAAAAGCTGTTGTATTCCTGGCTGCAGGAGCTACTGCAGATGCTGGAGGGCTGTTCCCTCTTTACCTGTTCAGTGATGCTTTTGCCTTCTTCCTGAGGTGCAGCTGCTCGTTTTGTTCTGACCATATGTGAGCAGGTACAAACAAATTGAAAATAAAGCATTTACTTCTTGTTAAATATCATATTTCTGAATGCTTTTCTATTCACACTTTGTACTAATGTCAGATGTGATTTGAATATAAAATCTCAAACCTAAAAACTTGTCTATACTCCTTCCATTCAACATTCTCTTTAGTGAAAGACAGCTGTTTGACTCAAAGTCAAAATATCCATTTTGATAATGTGCTAGAAATGTTTTCCTTAGATCTGATGACAATATCAAGATTTGCTAAGATTTTTCTTAGTTTTGTTTCAAGTAATAAATCACTGGCATCTTTTACCAGTTATTTAATATGGCAAAAATATTTCCCTGTAATATTTAAGAGTTAGATAAAGTAGTGCATTTATTTTCAGTTCAAATGTCACTGAAATCAAAGGTCACAATGGATCATATAACAAAAATGACATCTGAAGCAAATTTTAAAGCTGTAATTTAAAATGCAATTTGAATTGCAAATGAGGGAGAAATGTTGTAACTTAATTCAGAATATGTCCACCATCTCTTGAAAAGAATATATATAAACAAGCTAGCATTAAAAATACTCTTGTTAGTGCCACCATTTGGCTATTGAAATCTAAATGCTACATCGGGCTTTGCACATGTCTAAAAAATATCTCTCTGTTATTTATTGTTCCCTAGGACAGAAATCAGTAAAATCTGGTGCTTAAAACATTGGGAAAAGAAAAATAAGAAACACAGGTTGTAGGACAGAAAATGAAATAGCTGCATCCATGCAGGATTTGTGCAATTTAATACTCATGTTTTGCATTATAAAGATATCAAGAATTGTCCAGGAGGCTTCCAACGCAGTCAACACACACTGATGAATATGACACAAAGATAGTTACAGGAATAGCTTACATATGTGGTTGAAGCTTTACCACAGTCAGAGGACAGCTAGCATGATGTGCCTAGGAAGGCTGGAGATGGTGAAACCATGGCCTTAACCAAAGCCTTATCACAGAGGATGCCTGTGGGACTGCATTATTCAGGAGGCTCAAGAGGGACTTGGGAGTAAACACAGGCATGTTAGTTAAAATGAAATCTGAACAGGGGCATAAAATTGTTCCAGCTGAACGCTTAGGCTTGGGGAACATCTGGAATCCTCATTTGTTCAGAACCTTTCATGCAGCTACTTATAATTTAGTTTTAATTCCTTCATCAGCTCAGCACCCACACAGCGGCTAACAAAACCACCTCAATCCAATGAAAAAGAAGACACTGTTATAGCTGTCATACATTTATGAGGTAGAATGCCTAGTTCAGTCCAGAATTAGATTCAGTGCATAGCTCCTACATGTGCATTTTAACCTCGTGATTTTTATTAGACAGCATGAGACTTTGCTTAATGTAAAAGGTATTCTTTCCTTAGTTTGAAGAGTTTGGAATAATGTTGTACCCTTTTAGAAGCCAGAAACAAGATTAGTAGTTAACACATAAATAATATACCATCACTGAATGGCAGAACAATATTTCCTGTGTATTTTGCTTTCTAATCATGTATTTGCAGCTACAGACTTGTATGATATAATTTTTATCATGATTTCTAAGCTGCATTTGACATAAATTAGAACTTCATATAGGTTTATTACTGCTTTGTAATAAAGATTTGATTAAAACAGCTTGATATTTATAGCTGTTCTTCACCATTAATATTGTAAATTCTTTACTACAGTTAAGGAAGTATTGGAGTTTAGATAGGTTCTTCTGTGAAAGTATACCACAGTGCTCAGTTGTGATGCATTTTTATGGGAGTTACTAGGCAAGAAATATATACCAAACTACTAAATATCCACTTGTCACAACACCAATCTATAATCAGTCCACCATTGGTGCACACTTCTGATTCCTCCCAGAAGAAGAATCAAGTTGAAAAAGGTTTAGAGAGGGGCAGCAAGATAATAATAGGTAATAAATGGTTTCTGTGTGAGGGGATACTTGAAAAATAATTAATCTGGGGAAAAAAATACTTCAGAAGGTATCTCAAAAACCATGACTGTTATATAATTGGTATGAAGAGGATGGATGGGAATTGAGTGTTCACTGCCTTTCCCAGCAAAGGGAAAGTATGAGGAGTCACATTCAAAACAAACAGAAGGGTTTCCCTCTGCAGCAAGGAGGAAGATTGTGAAGATGCGGAAAGCTGGTAAGAAATCAGCAGGCAAGTTGGTAGGAGAAATCCCATGAAGGGTTACAGAGTGTGTAGAAATTGCAACTATGCAGGAAGTCCATGAGCAGAAAATAATTGTTAGCTGAGAAATGCCTAGAGGAAAACATTATACACATTTGATGTGTTTTCCCTTTTTTATAGTCCCTATTTATGACACTAGTAAAGATCAAACAGAGGTCTAGATAAACCTATCATCTGATCAAGTAAGGCTTTCGTATTAGAAAGGGTTTATTTACTTTCATAAGTAACTTTAAAATCACAACAATTTTGGTGAAATCATAAATACGCATCTGAAGAAACCTCATTAATGAAGTTAATAGGCTTCATTCTTCCTTTTATATGCTAAAACTCATAAGAGGAAAATACTTTGGAAAGTGTTCTTTAGACTATATCCTTCATTTTAATGACATTTTCTTTAAAATGTTACCCTTACACATCTACAGATCTTAAGAAAGCCTGTAGGAACCTGAATCTCTGCACCAATTTTGGATCTAATCATTCTCCCTATGTTTGGGTTTTTTTTAATATCTGTCAAGCTTTTAGTCAATTCATCAGTAGCATGGATAATAATGACATATGCTTGTTCCATATAATGTCTATATATAATATAAATGCACATTTCCACTATAGCATTAGCAGAGATGTAACATTTTCATTTCTGTGTCCTTGCAGTAATAAAAATGTCAGATATAATTACTAAAATCATTAACCATTGAATGAAAAACACCTAATTATTTTAAAATTACTCTATTTCTTCTAAGTACAGTATAAAAATTACATGTGGTAAACAATGCTAGGAGATAATTTCTGCAATATAGTGTAACAATATATGACTGTATTATATGCATTCCTATTCTGTTCTTCATTCAACTTGATTTTCAAGACAATTCAGCATTGTTTTTGTAATAAATCTGATGATAAAGTACTTGAGAAGCCTGTTAGAAAAAGAACAAAGCATACATAAGAACAGCTGTAGTGGGTAAAGTTCAGATTGCCAGCCTCTAAGAGGATACTAGGAATACATTTCAGTAAGAAAATTAAATATTTTTGAACAGGACAATGATTCCTGAGTCAGTGTTCAGACAGGTAAATTCCTAATGCTTCAACAATGACATAAAAGTGCTTATAGTGCTTATAATTGCACGGTGAAATGAGGCTTAGAAATTTGTCCCGAGCACACCTTGTAATAAGGTTAAACTGAAGCATTGCCCTCCTTTGCACTAGTATAGCTATAGAAATTTACAGGTACAGGGCTGTTATTCAAAGACAGTGGATTTTTCCCATTTGGTTAAGGAATACTAATCACATCAGTTTGCAATAGCATTGATGCTGCTCTGTCCCATATCTTCCTCTAATCCTCTCTGTAATTTGCTTCAGTAATAACTCTGTTTTCTGTCCAGCTTCTGTGTCCCCCTGCAAAGTAGAGAAAGGCTTCAAACACCTCTCTTTCCCCAATGAAACCTGTCTTTAAATATTTCTCCTCACGCCCCATGAGCAGTCAGTACTAAGTTCATTGCTAACTTTTAATACTTTGTCTCATAAACAGTGAGGTAGGTGGAAGATTTAAAGAATATGTATGTTTTTGTCATTAAATGGACAGCATCCACCTCCAAAAGCTCTATTTTGCAATTGTACAATATTGAAACAAACGCTTGTCTCTGTGTACTGGCTCTTTATTACTCCTCAAAAAATAGAAATATGTATGGTGCTGGTAGTTTCATTGCCACACAGTCCTAAGTTAAGGCGCCTTTAAATGAGCAAAGGCAGATGTAATTACCTTAGCATGAGTTATATATGCCAACTCTGAAGTATATATCTATAAAATGTCCTAGTGCCACTAGGTGCCATATGGGAATTAATATAACCATTGTCTCTTTTATTGATTTCTTAAGACAGAAGATACAGCTTTTGCCCTTGTTACTCTGCAAGCTGAAACCTGAATCCAGGATCAATCTCCACAGTTTTGTCAGGTTCAAGTACTGAAGTTTCACTTCAAAGTCACTTGAGATTTTTAACCAGTTATCTCAGTCATGAGATCTTTCCTTTCTTTGCCTCACTTTTTATCCGCCCTCTCAACCAAACCAAATCCCCTAGTGTTAAAAAGCAAGTTGTCTTTACTTGCTGACTCCCCACCATATTCTTTCCCTCACTGAAATGTTTACTAGCTTCTTTCCTGGCTCCAACTTTGCCTTTGTCATTCTCCACAGACCATCTTTGGTCTGATCTGTGTTTAAGACATCTGACAAGATAAGCATACAATCTCTGGTTCAGAAACCTCACAGATCTTTTCCAGTTTGCTGAAAATAAATGCGTGTTTGTGCGCGCGTGCGTGTGTGTGTGTATGTGTGTGTGTGTACACACAGAGAGTATGTGTATGTACATTCTTTATATATACATTAATATTTACAAAATACATGTATGTATTTTACACAAAAACTTAGGGAACAAAAGCAATCTCACGGATTTGCCAGCCTAGCAGAAGCTTCTCCACGTGTGTGATGGTTTAAAAGTTGATGCATATTTTCAGCCTTGCCCAGTCTGGCCCATCAGAGCTAATGCACATGCAAAACAGTTTAGTGCTTATATATTCATCAGTACCAAAGGTGGACAGAATATTTTTCATGCATTAGATACACTCTTAATAATAAGGAAACGAAGGGATGTAGGCCTATTTAGGAGTAGATAGGGGCTAATGCAAACATGGTGGTGGGGGCTAAGAGTCAAAATACTTTATGTGTTGAAAACTTTTGAAGTAAGTAACTATACCTATTTTATTGCTAGGTACTAAAATAAAAATGGAGGTGTTGTTCATATGAAAACATTCTTCATCTATGTTAATATCAAGAGGGCACAATACCGAAGTAGTCCCCAAATTTGTAAATATCCTGCTTTTGGTTAAAATTACCAACTTTTAATTATGATGAAAACAATGCAGCTGCTTGTTTCTGAAGGACAAAGGTTTGCATTTATGAAAAGTTATATGCACCACAGTACATCAATTTTGGTAGGAAACAGCGACAAAACCCCAGTTACTTTGGAAAAATGCTATTGTTGATTATTTGCAATATATTTCAGCTGTGTATAGATTTCTCACAGTTGCCCAATAAACACACTGCTTTCATTCTTTGGAGATTAACAGTTTCTCCTGTGTTCTCAAGCTCTTTCCAGCTTAGTACAGTGTTTCTTTTGATGGATTGATTTTCCTGAGTCAAACTTAAGAACTCAGAGCATCTTATCACACTTTGATGAGCTCACTTTCTCAGGGGCAAAATAGAGAGGAGACAAAAAGCCCATCAAGGCTTGTGCCAGTTAAATCCAGGCTCTCAAGGGATTTGTTTTTCTTTTGGCGTCAGATTAGATGTTCAAACCAAACGGTGCTGTGGGGCCATGGGTGAGTGCCCACTGAACCCTTAACAAGGCTAATCCCACAGCAGCACATTCCAAGCAGATAATGGGTGCAAGGGCTTTGCTGGCTCCCACGTCTCCGCGCCTTGCGCGGGGCCCGGGCACAAGCGCGCGGTTAACCATGGCCAGCCGCAGCGGAACGTGGGCAGCGGGCTTTGCTCCGGGACAGCCTTAAACACCAAGTCCGGTACTCAGGTAAAGAAAAAAGAAAGAAAACTTTCTCGGTGGGATTTTGCCATCAGGTTGATAAAGAGAGGGACTTACCCAGGAAGTTAAACTATCGATAAACTGAATTCAAGTATGGCAGGTACTTTATGAATTCACTGTTGACTTAAATTGTCTCATTAACCATTACTGAAGGAGTATTTTAAAAGAAAGAGAAGATAAGCTTCCTGCTCTACTAGTCTTGACAATACTTTAATAGTCTTCTAAACTTTTTATTACTTCACTAATTGGCATTATAAATAAGGGTTTAATGCAGTTTAGTTATGAATACGTTGATTTCCTGAAGACTCTACAGGAAATAGCATAATTTATTATATATTTATTAATATAATATATTATTATATTATAGCTTTTTACTTCATTGCAAATTATATCTGATGTAGAAAGATGACTGGCCTGGGGTAGTGCAACCAGATGCTTTCTTTTAAATTTGGAAGGACAAGGAATTACGAGATTAGTAAATCACATATTTTGTCATCACAACTCTGCCAGGTAGGAGAGTACACTGTTTGCAGTCTAAAAGCTGGAAAGTATCTTATCCTGATGTGAATATAAATTTTATATTATTTTTACAATATTACCTTTGAAGAAATGTGATGAAAATTCAAATATAAACCATGATTTTTGTTATTATTTTTTTTAAATATAGCTGGTTTACTTTTCCACTTGCAAAAACAATATGGGAAAGAGTAGGAAAACAAATTTTAAATGTAATTTTTGTGAGTTTTTATATCTAGTAAAAAAATTTTAGTGAAGTACCTGTTATGGCACCTTTTTGTACTGGAACTTAAGATAAAGTTAACTAAATTATTTGCAGAAAAGGATGGAAAAAGTAATATATTTAATAAAGGATATTTCAAAGTTATATAAATTAAATCTCACGGCAGACTTAGGTGAAATATCAATCTTTTAGCATTCAGAATTTCTGTTTAACTATACTTTGTTTAAGCAAAACATATCTTGCCCAACCTTCTATAATACATTAACCTTCTGTTTGCTACCATGAGAAAAAACAGTCAAATACAGTTTTTATTTAATAGTTTAAATAGAGTTTTTTAGGTTTGTTTTTGGGTTTTTGTGTTGGGGTTTTTTGTGTGTTTTTGTTTGGTTTTTTTTTTTTTTTATGTAAAAGTGTAAAAGTGGTGCTAGGTATCTGCTATTCCTACAAAATATGATGTGTAGCAGATTTTTGACATAAAAATGCAAGGAGACCAAACATAAAATACTGCTAAATAGCACCAGTAGCCACTAGATCCAGCAAGGAATTATGTTCTCTATAAAAAGCAAAAGAATGAATTCTATATACTGGTACTGGTAAATTGTAGATGTAGCTAGAAATTCTTGTGATGTTGTTTTATAGTTTGTGCTAGTGACATTTACTGACTCCAAGAAATTTCTTTAGTTCGCAGTAATTTTCACATATTTCAGAAGCAGAGGACTCCGGTTTTAAACATGGAAAACATGATAGAGTTGACAAGAAGGTAACATTAGATAGTGATGTAACATTAGATAGTGAAAGTAATATGTAGGTGTTACTTATATATCCTTGCATAGTAAAAGGTAACATCAGTAAGTTACATAGGCAATTTCAAAAGCTCTCCTTTCACAGAGGCAAAATACTCATATTTCCTTTAAATTGTTCATTTACTTAATTCTTACTTAATTCTCAGAGAATTTTGTCATAGTCCATAGTTGGTAATTTTATTATTTAAATGTATTAAGTTAATCTGTTTTAAATGAATGTTCAAAGAAAATCTTCAACTCCTCTCCTTATTAAGTGAAATAATAGATCTCTATGTGTGTGTATGCTTTAGAGAGCTTGCTGGAAATCATATTATATGGAGTGAGGATTCCCAACATAATTAAAAATTATTACTAGATATTTATAAATTATTAAATAATTAAAAATATTTAATAACTCTGAAATTCTCTCCTTTCCTCTTTTGTGTTTGTTCTTTTTTCTCTTTTTCTTTCCTACTCATCCCTCTGTTTGAAAATACTTTTTGTGTATCTGACAATTAAGGCAATGTTGCAGGAAATATCCTGCTTTTATGTGAATATGTGATGGATGATCATGAGTGTTATGAACAACCATAGCTACTATTTAGAGGCCACCTGCCAATCATCT
Source organism: Chloebia gouldiae (assembly GCA_003676055.1). Lineage (NCBI taxonomy): Eukaryota > Metazoa > Chordata > Aves > Passeriformes > Passeridae > Chloebia > Chloebia gouldiae. The sequence goes on along the minus strand of QUSF01000036.1, from coordinate 500,337 downwards.
GACTCAATGTATTAAATGTTTTTGTGTCTTGTTTCAGAAACAGATCTTGTTTTTTTTATTTGTTTCCTTTCTTTTTTTTTCTTTTTAATCAATGTGTCCACATAGAAACTGTAGTTTCTGCCTCTGTGTTAAACACTACTCTCAGTGTTCGTGTAAAAATGTTTCAGGTAATTTTGTTGTTTGGTTGTAGGTCTTTTTAGTTAGAGCTGGCTTAGTTGTAGCACTGATATGGAAACAGAGGTGTTTTTAGTGAAAAAGTGTAGGGGCTTTTCTACCATGCAGAAAGGTTTAGAGTTTGAGTTAATACTTCTCCAGAGATTTCCACCTCTGTTGTGAGAATATGGTAACAGCATCAAGGTCGTCTCGCTAGTGAATAAGAAAAAAATATTAAAACCTTGTGTTGGGTGCTCAACTCTAGAACAGAACCAAAGTTCTAATTGAATGTTTTCCCTCTGCAAAATATGCACTGCTTATCTGAAGAGTCCGTGAAATTTCCTCTTCTGTTTAAAGCTTTTCTACAGTTGTACTATAAGTTGTATATAATAAGAAAACAGAGCTCAAGGCATTTCCTTTCTCTTTTTCAGGCACAGAAATCATGGATAGAAAGAGCATTTTACAAGAGAGAATGCGTTCATATCATACCCAGCACCAAAGACCCTCATAGGTAATTGCATGTTACTTATATGAAAAATGAAAGTTGGCTAAAAAAGAAGTCTCGCTATATATATATATATATATATATATATATATATATATAGAATGGATCCAGATATAAATATTTTGCAAACTTATTTGTTTGGAAGGTAATTTAATTACTTCTGGAATGATGGATTCCTATGGGAACTATTTGTTTACATTTCAAAATTTATTTCAGAAGTAAAAAGATGGGTCACCATCTATGTTTAATTTCCTTATCTTCTTAGCTCAATGTTCAGCGCACTGAATATTTACCTAAATGGGATGCATGACACACAACACTGTCAAAAGCAAATAGATGCATTAAACTAGCAATTTAAAATTTGTGCTAATCCATGCAAAAGCTAAATACTTGTCCTGATGTTACTTGAAGAAAAGAGATGTTCTTTAACTTCATTTTGTACATATTTAGAACAAAGCATTATTTTTTGAAATACAGGAGAGATGAAAGTAAACAAGACAGAGGGAAAAAAGGTATATATATATACTTTGTTGTTTCCATACATCAAGGCTTCAGGAAAGGAATCAGCAGAGTTGAAAAGGGGTTGGGTTCTTTTTGTAGTTTGTTTCCTTGTCCAGCTTATACACACACGTGACTCAGGTTTTGTGTTTGTTTAATGTCATAGGTGTTGCTGTGGGCGTCTAACAGGTCAACACATTGGACAGCCTCCAAGCACCTCCATTACTCAGAATGAGAAAAATGAAACCAGGCTTGCTCGCAATGACATCCAGTCGGAGAAGTGGTCCATCAGCAAGCACACACAGCTCAGCCCGACGGACGCTTTTGGAACCATTGAGTTCCAAGGAGGAGGCCACTCCAATAAAGCCATGGTAACCCTGTTTTTATCTTAGATAAATAATGCTGCTAGCTAAAAGTAAGCGTTCATAAAGAATGGACAATGTTCTTTCTTAACTTCATGCTAAAGTAATGTTGAGTGTACAACCGGGATGTATGTTTTTATGTATCACGTGCCAAAGTGTGGGTGAACAAAATTAACTGTAAAAGCTGGAGCACAGTGTAAGAGGAGCTACCTTTATGAAGGCTGAAGGCACATTAATGTGCTGCTGTCTTAATTTTATTCCAATGGCTACTCATTGGTCTTTTTTTGATTAATTATAGAATTCAACTATGATTTCCCATTGCTGGATGTGTCTGCAAAGCTGACAGATTTTACACATACCAAATTCCCATTATTATTCATCCAGACATGTATAGGAGTGTAGACCAGTTAGACTTATTGTTCATATTTCAATGAAATAAGAGGCCCCAGGAAGTGTCTAATCTAGAAACTACAAAATCCCTTCATCAACAAGTTACTCCTTCCCTGTGGAGTGATACCAAAGTGCATTGATCTGAAGGCTTTGCTCCACTAATTTGGAGAAATGTTTCCAGCACTTATGCTAACCCATGCCTGCATTTCTTCTGTGTAATATCACATGAAAGGAACAATCTCGCTGACTCTATCTAACCTGCAGAATGTGGATCTTTGGAAATGGCAGAGCAGTGTGTGCCTAGCACTTCATGGCCAATACACTGCTTTGGCAGTGAGGGCAGAAGCTGAACTGCTGGGCACTCTGCAGAATAACCTGCCCAGCAATCCAGTAATGTCTTCTGTGCATGAATTCTTCCCAACAGGTAACTCAGATCTCATAAAAATCTCTGTCATAAAAAACAGAGATTAGAGACAGTGAAACTGGAGTTGAAGTGACTGTTTAAGTGGCTGGTTCTGTTTGTGCAGATGGATGGCTTCTTTTTATAGAAACTAGAAAGCACTGCTGCACCAAGAAACAGAAGATTAGGAAGTTTCTCAGAGAGTATCACAGACATCATATGCTCAGCCGATAACCATCAACTAAAAACCTGCAAGGCCAGAGGTCCAAAGATACAGCAATGAATGTTATTAACCATATATGGATTCTTTGTATTGGATCAGTTTTATGAGAAGGGATTTTATGAGACGGGATAAGAGCTTTTTCAGTGATGTCCTTGAAGATTGCTATAAAGCAATGAACAGCCCTGCCCAGACAAAAGTAGTCTTGGGGAGTCAAGAAATTATGAAGGTTTTAGGGAAGCAGTTGACACCAGTTTTCTTAGAGGATTTCTTATCTTTGCTGACATTCTGATGTCCTGCATAGTGCTGGAAGAGACAGGACACACTCTAAGATTCATGCTGTGTGCCCAAAGAAGTACAATTGAAGTGCAACTGTAGAGATAAAACTGAAAGTCAGCATAAAGGAAAGAAAAATATTTTCACAGAGTGCAGTCAGGAGTGAAAGCATGAACAATTTAGGGGAAAAAAAGAGAATGGAAAAAGCTATTTAAACTCTCAGAAAACTAAAGAACAAGTTAAAACTTAGGGATAAATAAAGACAATGCATTTATTGCTGGAAACTCTCCAGATTTATTTTGTCAGACTCAGAATCAAGAATCAAGAAGTTGCACATGCCATCTATTTGTAATCATTAAACCCCACCCAAAACATGAGAATAAAACAAATTCTCCATTCATTAAAAAAAATAAACTATAAAATCTCCAGAAATTTGATTATTTCACTGGTGGGAAAAGTGCTTCAAATTAAACAATCCAGTAAATATCTCTCAAATGGGTTTTGTGATTGCTTACCACCATTGAGAAAAATACCTTTCATAAGACCAAAACACAAATAAGGAGGCTTGAGTAACAATTTGAATGGAAACAGATAAAATAATTTTGTTAGGTGTTTGCCACAGAAACAGCATGAAGATGTCATTGTGTTCATATTTCCATACGCAAACATTTTTTTAGGTAGACTATGGTCAAAAAGTTGTCTAAATAGTTGTTACAGTTTTATTAATAGAAAATTAAACTCCTACCTTTTTATCTACTGGGTACTGGGATTTTCCCATAATAAATAAAATTTAACAACTCCAAAGGTTTCTGTGAAAGCCAAGAATTTGCTCAATCAAAGGAACCCACCAAGTTTTTCAGCAGAGGAGGGAAAAAGGAGATTTATTGATAAAATAAGGCTTGAAAAAAAAAAGAGCAAGTACATAGCAGATCTTGGAAATATTTTTGTTCCAGAACTGTACATTCTCAAACACAAAGTCATTGAATCTGATCAGTGGGGAAAAGGGAAAAAGGATAAAAGGGAGAAAATGTGATAAATATATTCCTTTCTAAAAACGTGTTAGTAATTTTTGAGGTACTGGCTACCAAATAATGCTATAGCATGCAAGCTGGTTTTTGCTGGCAATCATGGTAGGCTTATATTGTACCTATTGACTAATAAAATAACCTTACAAAGCAGCAAGATTTGGCAAGCTGACCAAATCAAGGAAAACCTCAGGGAAAAATATTGGCATTAAAATTTCCACCTACCCCCTATATGATTTCCTGAAATGGTTGACCACATGTAAAAATTATTAAGCAAGGGAAACACCAAACTGAGCAGTATTTTCTTGGTCTATGTTAACAGCAAAAGTGTTAAATTTTTCTGAATTGAACTTCAAAGTATTAGATGGGGTTTGTTAATAGGAACCATAACCTTAGGTTTATAATTGGGAAACCAGGAGTCAATTAATGGAACAGACTAATTCATGTAAAACTAACATATAGTTATCTTCTCAATTTGAATTAAAAGAATTAGATTTTAATACAAAATATATAGTAAGTGTAATTATACTTTCCATGATACAATATTATATCAATTGACACCAGACAACAACAAATAGATCTTTAGCCATGGAAATGAGAATTATGCTGAAATTCTAACAAAACACATGGATTTGGAACAAAACAGCAAAAATATAGGTTTACATATTGTAAATAGAATTGACTGGGCCATTAATTTTATTTCCACAGCCACATGGAACAAAAATTCCCAAACAGCCTGACTTTAGCTAATGCCATGGAATTGTTAAAGTATCTTCAATGCAGCTGGACTATCCTCCTTAAAACAATCATGCAAATAGTTAATAATTTGTGTGGGAAATTATATAAAAACACATGGCTGAGATTAGGTAACACTGGTTTACAAGATCAGTTACTAAAAAGGCCCTTTCATCAATTTCGTGCAACTATAGATGATCCTGCAACAAGACTGTATTTAGATCTCTGTCAATCTAATATTTTCTTTACAACTGACTCTTCCCATTAATATGTAAGAAATGCAATTAACTATTTTGCTTGTCTGCATTTATTTTGTTTTTATAGCAGATTTTCAAATTTAACAACTGTAAAAAGATGTGAGAGGTCTGTGGATGTACATCAAATTTATTAATAGGTTTTGCAAATAAAACTGATAAAAATACAGGAAAACTAATAAAACATTATCTGCTTACACTAGTTGGCTCTTTGCAGTTTAAGTAACATATTTATCTAACTTTATACTAGCATTTTATTAAATCAGAAAGCAATTATCATATGAGTGATTAATTCCAATTAAGAGCAATATTCTGAAAATTTTGTAAATGTATTTTGTTCATCAGTGTACCAGTTAAGACAATCTTGCTGAGATGCATTGTGCACTGCACTTTTGAGCAATCTAAACCTATATTTTTTAATACACTTTCTACCTTCAGACACCCACACACCCACCCAACCACACACACACACACACACACTTAATGTTCTCTCATTAACTGGTGGGCCTGGATTGCCTATAAACTTTTTTAAAGAATTGCTCTTTGCAGAACTAAAATTTCTTTCATCATGGTTTTTCAGGGTTAAATGGAAGATGGCTGTTTGAAAAGCCTTTGGTGAGTTAAATAGATTCCTCCTCGCTGAATGCATTTCAATGATACATTTCATATGCAGAGTAAAATTCTAAAATAAGTTTGCAGCTGCAAAAGAAAGGAAGTTTACTTCAGTGTTATCTGCTTAACTTTTCTTATGGTGCATGGAAACATGAAAGAACATCAGTAGAATTCCAATTAAAATTAACAGTTATTTAGACAAAGTTGCTAATATTCAGGTCCTTAAAACTTCATTATTTGGAAGTCAGTCACAGAAAAAGGTATTTTTATTCTTTAAAATACATGGAGTTTTAACAAAATTGTATAAAAAGGATGCCAAAAGCCATCAGGCTTTTGAGAGGGAAAAAAAAGATTACCAGATAACTTGCATAAACCATTAAAAGGCAGCAAATATTTTTCTGTTATAGTAAATTAATTCTTAAAAAAATATTTACAGAATTTAAAAGATGGTGTTCTACATGGAGAAGAAGGGGAAATAACACAGAAAAACCTTTATCTAAAGCCCATTTAAATCAATGAGGGTCCTTTCACTGATTGTTTAGTGGAACTTGAGTTAGGCCTTAAGGGGCTAAGAAGAAATAACTTATACAGAACAAATCTGGTTTTAGTCTAAATAGCATGTTTCTTTGTTTAATTCAGTGCAAATTAAATGTAATTTTTTTAAAATTGAGGATCACACTTAGGGGCAACCAGTCCTGTAGTGATAGATACTTAAATAAGTTACCAAAAAGAAACAGAGGAGCAATGTTAGAATGCAGATCACAAAACATTGTCGTCTGAATAGATTTACTTTCAGAAATACAGCAAATTTTTGAGTCTCTTTAATTTCTGCACTGAACTCTCATCTGCAATCTTTTGCCAAGTACTGTAATGAGACAGCTGTGCTTAAGTAACAGAGTAGTAATTCTATTTCTCAGGAACTTTGAGTTTTGCCCTAGGGCACTGGAGTCAAGCTTGGAAGTATCTGGCTATTTGACTGATGGTGGGCACAGGATTGTTTTAGAGAACACAAAAAAAGTGAAACGACTATTGGCAACAAAACACTTTTTCTGTGTACCACTGTGCTGGTCTAGGGATGAAATGGGCATTGCAGCTCGAGCTTGATGCTTTGTCCTTTCTGTGTTGGTGCCAGCCAGGTCAGTCTGTAGGTTTTGTGATTCAGAACTGTGCTTTTGCTTCCTAACTTACCCTGCTTTGATAACACATAAAAACTGAATTCTTGCATCCTATCCATATACTTCTGTCATATAAGAAGGGCTAAATCATTTCCCATTAGAACTGATAATTTCTACAGATACACCAGGCATGGAATTTCATAGAACAATAACAGAGTGCGTTGGCTTAGATTCAAATTTTCTATCTACCTCCAGAGGCTATAGCAAGAGAATTCAGAAGCAAAATAAATACTCATTAACATTCTAAGCAAAACCAGATAGGGCTAAATATTCTACTACAAGATTGGGAGACATAAATTTTTGTTACAGGCTACAGTAGCTTTAAAGGTGTGATTTATAACTTAATGTAAACTTTTTTAAATGGGACAAAAGAATTCTCTTTTAGTTATTAGCTAACATATTAGGTAATGGCAAAAGAGTAAATTCAAGTATGGCAAACTAAAAATTGCTTCTGTAAGAGCAAAAATTATGGAAATAGTCATAAAAATTGAATGGTATGCACAAAAGAAAAATCATGTTTAGCATCCTTGCCAAAAACTTCTAAATCACTAAATCTTATCTTACTTGATTTAAATTTTAATTTATATGAAAGAAACTTTGATTTTTTTTTTTCCTTAAATTTCCATTTTGTAAAATAAAATTATACTAAGTATAAAGGGGGTTTTCCTGCAGTATGTAAAAGAAGCAGTTGCTTCCAATAAAAAATTGTCTATATTTTAAATAAATGCAAGAGAATACTTATTTTTTAATCACTTTATAGATTTATATTTACTGGAATTCAGAGGTCTTTATGTATAAGAAGAGTAACACATAGACTTAAGAAGGTAGGGACAGTGGAATCACGCATTCTGAGATATTTTTAAAAAAATCTGAAGAATAGGGAAAAAAACAGGAAAAAAGTAGTCACTGTCCAGATTAGGTAATTCACATCTGATGCCATTTGTGCCTGCATCTTAGGATCATCCCAGATGATGCAATGGCATGTTTTCCACATATTCGTATGGTCATAGCCAGTATGAATTCACCTTAATTATGAAATAATGATTTCAGTATGAATTCACCTTAATTATCAATATGAATTCAGTATGAATTCACCTTAATTATCTTCTGAAGACTTGCAGTCTGTCTTCACCACAAAGCAGAGTAAGGTGATTCCAAAGTGATTCCAAACGAAAGACTCCATAGTTTCACAGCAGAGTTTTCATGTAGGCCCTATGAAGGATGCTGTCTGTGAATGCCTCCAGGTGCTCTTTGCAGCCTCAGATCTCCCTTAATACATGAGAAAGGGAAAAATTATCATTCTTTTCATACCCCTCTGATGCCTTAAAAATTGGACAACCTTCAAATCCCAATTTAAAAACTTTTAATGTCTCAATCTAGTCAGTGGGATCAGGTGCTATACAAGACTTTAACTCACACTGAAAATTGACTGAGTAGCTACTGAGGAGGCAGTTCATCTATATTAATAAGCTTGACAGGCATGAAAACTGTGTTTTTTATGTCCAGTAGCTGTTGTGAATTTACCTGGTTGCTGCAGAGAGCATTCCTGATGCACTAGGGTGAACATGGATTCCCAAGTTCTTGCTCAGCTTTTGGTTTGGCTGTGCCCCACTCCACTGATTGTGCAAACAGTCTTCTGCTTCCAGAAATGTTACCAGTAAATGTTTACTGTGAAACAACCCATTCTTGAAAAAATAAATTCTGTTTATTAGCAGTTTCCTCTGGAAAATGTCAAGTCCTTATTTCTTATTCAACTAGAAAGGAATCCACTTTATTATCATATGGTATTGATAAAAAATAGCAAACTTTTGGCAAGAAATACTGGTTAGACATGTCAAAAAGGGACAAAAGGATTACATAATATGTATGGATATTATACGATTTGGCACGTTACAGTAAACACATTAGGACTAGTTATTCCTCAGGCTGAAGGCAAAGGTATACACCTGATGTCTGTGCTGACAACCCATCAAGAGAAAGATTGCTGAAGCAGCTCTACAGGTACTGATTCAATCAGAAGTTTGACAGATGAGTTCTTTCTGCAACCTATTTTATTTTATTAATAGGACCCTTCCAGATCTTAGCAGATATAGAAAGAATTTTTTCCTGTTTCTGCTATGAAATACAAAAATTAGCACATGCACTGTCACAGTTTTTTTGAAACAGCAACAGAAAGAGCAGGAGCAAGACTTGTAACAGAGAGAGACAGGTATTTGTGTGACATGGTAGTGCTGTAAAAATTTTGAATACAGTGTTTATCTTTGAGTACACACAGATGTGTATGATCTCCCCTGGCACAAATTGCTGCATGTGTAGCACAGAATGGCCAGCAACTGGAAATGCATTAATTTGTTTCACAGCCCTTTTAGGATGTAGGGTTTTCTAAGGCAAGATCATTAACCTGTACAAATTGTATATAGTTAGCATTCTTTCATCTGGAAAGTATCTGTTTAGTTGTTTTACTCAGTTTAAATCTATGTATGCTTGAAGAACTGAGTTTTTATCTGCAATTTCTTACATTTTGAGGGTTTTATTTAGGTAATTTGAAAATGAGGTACAAGTAAATACACAGTTGTGACCCTGACTACCTAGGTCATCTTTGGCAGACCTCTTACATTTTTGATCCAGTTTTTGTATTTATAAATTGTAGACATTAATCTTTCAAGCATTGCTAAGGATTTTGAAACAATTCATTTCTTAATTTCCTAAATAGAGAAAATCGTCCAGCCTGTGAAGTGCAAGTGTTCCATTATTCCTAGTTTCTCAACTAGGAAACTAATCATCAGGTTAACAAATAGTTACTGGTTTTGTAATTTAAAAAGTGATATCTTGGGCACAGATAATATACATTAGAAACCAGAAGGTATAAACAATGTTTTTTCTCTACCCTCTCCTATTGCCCTTGTTTCTGCAGTATGTACGTGTGTCTTTTGACACAAAGCCTGACCTTCTTCTGCATCTGATGACCAAAGAGTGGCAACTTGAGCTCCCCAAACTTCTCATCTCTGTGCACGGGGGTCTTCAGAATTTTGAACTTCAGGCAAAACTCAAACAAGTCTTTGGAAAAGGACTTATTAAGGCTGCAATGACAACTGGAGCATGGATATTCACTGGAGGAGTAAACACAGGTAAGAGCAACATTGACATAAAATCAGAGTGGCATCTAGGAGACTTCATCACAAAAAAAAGGGGGAAAAAGTAGGAATAATGAGATTAGAAAACTATTCCATGTTTTATTTTATTAGTAATTTCCGTACTATGTGAAAACAAGAAAATGTGAAGTTCACACCAACCTGCCCGCTGTTATAAAATGGAATAAAGATTTGCTGAAATATGAAAAGGACACTTTGGAGCTGAAAATAAAACCTCCTGCAAGGCAATTGTATTAGTAGATCATCAAGGAAGATTTTATATCATCTGTAAGCTGCAGGGAAGGTCTACTAGTCAAAGAAGTCCAACTTTAATTACACAAAACTGAAAACCCTTTCATCCAGAAAGGACATTTATTTTATTTAATTAGGTGATGCAAAGTATTAAAGGAAAAAAGTTCTGGGTTTTGGATGTGGTGGCAAACTTCTTCCTAATTTATAGACAGCTCAACCTAATTTTTTGCTATTACATTTTCATCAAGAGCAACATCTGCCATTTCCAGTCAAAGAGCATCTGTGATACACCAAACAGGTGTCCTAGGGACCCAAGACAGCATCTGGCCCAGCTCTGCTAGCAGACAGCATATACACTTTGGGAATAAGCTGCAAAACGTAGGTCCCTAGACAGAAAATTCTGACATTGACATCTCAGTTACCGTCTCTGAAGGAGGCAGAAACGGGGAGAGATTCAGGGGAAAATCAAAAAAGTTCTTCTACAGAGAACTGCAAAAAGTTTTGAGCTAGGCCATGAACTTGTAAATTCTTATGTCATTCTCATTTGATACAGTAACAAAGCTATAATTTTTTACCTTAGTAAGAGTGTATCTTCTTACTGTCTCTGGAAAACAAAGTAATCATTCTATCATGTGTTAATTTTAGTGCATGGTGGATCAACTCCTACATGTTTGAATAGAAATGTTTAATAGGAGTCTTGGACTTGCTTTTCAGAGCTCATCAAATTTAAAATAGTACTCAGTTTTATAACAACAGCAATACAAGTAGCACAGAATCATAGGATATGTTGAGTTGGAAGCAACTCAAAAGGATCAAGGAGTCCAGCTCCTGGCCCTGCACAGGATAGCCCCAGGAATCATACCACGTGTCTGTGAGTGTTGTCCAAAGACTTTTTGAACTCTAGCAGCATTGGTGCCTGAAGAAAGCAAAGAGGCATAGCTTTTGGAGTGTTAGATAAATAGACACAAGTGTAATATGGCTCACATCTCTTCAAAATAAGGAATAAATCAGGTTAATGTTGATCTGTGCACTATGGTGGTAATAATATTAGTTGTCAGATACTCTTGTCATGATGATGGCAAAGACAGACATAAGTTTTAAGTTAAAATTACATCAGAACAATGTACATGTTGTACACTTAATGCAGTGAATTACCAGAGCAACTGTAGAAATCAAAATACACATTTTTTTAAAAAAGGACAGATGATAACACTTGTACTTGGCACATGCTCAACTGCTTCCTACCATTTTTCAAATCCTCATATTTGCAAATGCCAAAACAATAAAAGCGAACCAAGAAAGTCATCATAAATGCTGTTGAAAAGGACTGTTTTTCCTAGACAATGCAATGTAGTTCAAGTGGCTCTCTGCTGTTTTAAATACAAAAAAATTTGAAAAGAAATTTTGCAATATCAGTAATCTCTCATTGCAATCTTTAATTTCTGGAGAAAAGTAGTTGACTGCTCAAGGACTAGATTTTCAAACTTCCTACCTGAAAATTATTTGTGAATCGTAAAAGTTGAGAATTTCTCAGTACAGTCTCTTTTGTTGAAGATAAATTTTAAAATTGGGTTTATCTTAGGGAAAATTATGACTGAAATATCCTGAAATACTGCTGTTGGACTAAGAATCAGTGATGTGGGAACGATAGAGCATATCTGACTATAAACATGACTGTTGTTCTGAATATTCATTTCATACTGAAAGCTGATTATTCTAAACAAGAGAATTTTTTGCAGTCTGGACAGATTTTATGCTTTAAATCCTTTAGGCTGTTCCAACAGCCTAAAACTTAGGCCTAACAACTTATTTCATAGCTGGTGGCAAGTACAGGGTTGGGGTTTTTTACCTTCCACCACAGGAAGAATACCAGACTCAAGAACATAGAGGATCTGTTAGGTTGTGGGGAGTTTTCTTACCCTGCATCATTTACAGTTCAGAAAACTAAAACAAAAATCCTAGTAATTGTGTGACTGTGATTTCTATCCAATCATCTTGAACTCGTGAAATTTGAACAATATGGAAATTTAGAATCAGATAACAGATAACATCTGCAGCAAACCCATCTGTCTGCTCCAGTGCAGCCACATCCTAAAAATAGTTCTTAATAGACAGATTTAAAAATATTATTTCATTAAAAGAAGGAGAAATTACACTTGTTCTTTGCGCAGAGATACTACAGAAACACTGCCTAAGCTGGTCTAGGGCAAGCAAGCAGCCATTGGAAGAATGCTGGGAAGCAGGCATTTCTTCTGCACTAGTGTCTCTTCTCTCACTGATTCCCAGGGCAGGTACTAATACTCTGCAAGAAGCTATCTCAGGTGACTGAGTTTGTTTGGAAAGAGTGGCAAAATAGCTTCATCAAAGAGTAGCATAATGATGTTTTCATATTTCCATCCTTGATTGGGAGCATTTGTGTATGAGCTGCATTTCTGAGAGAGCTGGGAGGCGGGGGGTGGGGAGCACAATTAATTCCTCTGTTTCTTTCTGTGCTTGGAAATACACAAATCCTTGCATGCACATGTGAGCACAATTGCAGATAAATAAGCCACAGTCAACTGTCAGCATTTCCATTCTCCTTTCTAAAGCTGTGTATTTTTTTTTATTACTTCATTTAGTAATTTTTGGATTCAATAAAATGGATTCACAGAAATTAATAATAGGAAATAAGAATGTATTCATAGCTTTACTTAATTGTAACAATAGGCACAGGTATTCTCTAAAAAAACAAGTCTATACTACATCCATAGGATAATGAACAAAAAAGACATAATTATGAATTTCTGTGTTATGCTGTTTCTTTGCCAGGGGTGATTCGGCATGTTGGAGATGCCCTGAAAGATCATGCCTCAAAATCGCGAGGGAAGATCTGCACCATCGGTATAGCTCCCTGGGGGATTGTGGAAAATCAAGAGGACCTGATTGGCAAAGATGTAAGACCTATATAGACATAAATGACCTTCAGTATCTATAAATATTCCAGTTATTTTTCCTGTCATCTCCATCCCTCTCCATCCACTTAGCAATTCCTCTTAGAATTATTGTCTGCAGCTAAAAGTCAATATATACACAGGTTTTCCATTAGGGTTGATGGCAGGGTTTGACACATCAGTAATAAAAATTCCTGCACTGTATGTTATTTAAAAATAAATTATAACAGCAATTCATTAAAAGCTATTCTTGAAAATATATCAAAGGTTCATCCTTAGAACTCTATGAACCCAGAAAGATGCTTAAGAAAATACTGATTTGCAAAACTTGAAATCTGATTTATTTTCAAGCAAAACTATAATGCCTTGGTTAAATTCTAAATTTCAGGCTATCCTCCTTAGAATATATTCCCTCCCATAAATTTTTATTGATGCAATTTTGAAAGGTCTTACTGGGTATTGTAGATAAGAGTGACCTCAAGTAATTCACCTTCAGCCACTTTCTGAAGGACAGGGCTGGTGTTTCTCCTATTCTTTCACACCATTCCTCTCTTTTAAAACTCTTTTAAAACACAGTAAGATCAATTCCTTAATTTTAAATACATGAATAGTTAGTCTGCACTGGTTATTTTTTACCTGAAGCTTTTTGGAACCCTTTTTTCCCCTCACTTCTGGTTCATCCCTAAGAAATCTGTCTGAGAAGCAGTGACTAATTATGAGTGGAAGAGATACAGTTTTCAATCTGCATGAAGAACTTCTTCCTCATCATCATTAGCCTAACCCATTCTTCTCTGTATGTTCTCTTGGGAAGAGGAAAAGGATTCAAGTTGGGAAGGGGAAAAGGATTCAAGTATCTCTTAAGTCAGAGGAGTTACAATGATTATAAAGAAAATTATCTGACTGGAGTTTATTGCAATTCACTATGAAAGTACAGCTGTTAGGGGGAGCTGTATTAGCATGGAGTCTTGTACTCATACCACACAAAGAAGCATGATCAGACTTAGCCACAGTAATTCTGAGTCAGCAATGAATTCTTCTGAGGTGCAGTGCAGAAGGTAATTAGCAGAAAAAGCTAAGCACAAGAATGTGTTGCATCTTCTTAAAGTGTAATGTACACATCATTTTCAAATATATAGTCTTTATGGATTAGGCATGGGGTTCTGGAAACATAGCAGGAACAAAATTAAGAAAAAAATAAAATTATCCATGAATTTTCAAACATTCCTATTCCTTTATTACTTTTTTCCTCCTGTTGCAAAGCTACCTCAGTTCTGAGGCAGTCACTGCCTGTTTAAGGGGATCTGGAGCCTTCTTTTTAAGAAAAAGCCAAAAAAAATGCTTGATTTCCCAGGTGTTCCAGCCAAATGGAGCATCTCCCCTGACTTCTGATTTCTTTAAGCAATACTTTCCTCTAAATATCCTTACAATTTAACAGGAAACCAAGAAGTTTACAATAATTTTATTTTAATATAAACTATTAAAAAATCTTTCTGATTAAATCATAAAAGACTTAATACATACTCTGATCATAAGATACAAAATGAAAAACATTTAATATAAAGTTGCAACTAACTTGGATAGGGTCTTCTATTAAGACAGACACAATTATGTCAGTAGGGTCACAATTACAGGGTCATCACTAAGGACAAAAATATTTCAAAATATACCTTTGATAAAATTTATCCTCTCAACCTCCTGGTCCCAAATAGTTTTATAAAATTATTGATCAATGGCATGATGTAATGCTGAAGCATTTCTGGTTTTATCCATCTCTGATGTACATCTAATGATACTGCTTTATGCTTACTTATATCAAATTTCATCTTCCATTTAACTACCTCATCAGGCTGTTTTATGAAGACTTTAGTCCACTGAAATATTTGTAAGCTTTTTACCCTCTAATTAATCACAAATCCTTTACACCTATGTTAAACGGAATGTAACACAACTTGAGGTAGGCCATTTATGTCACTAAATCTTCTTAGTAAGAGCCTTCACAAAATTACCTTTTCCTTCTCACTATTTTCCCACCCTTCCCCCCAGCTTTCCTCAGTTACTTATGCCTCAAAGGACATTCTCTCTTATTCAATGCAGGCAGTTGCTTTAGAAGCATTTGGTGAGGAAGCTGTTTTGGAAGCTTTTTAAAAATCAAAGTGTTCTATATTGACTGACTCATTAGAGGTGAATGCTGTGAAATGAACCGAGAAGGGGAAATGTAAATAGTACCATAAGCATGTAAAATGAATCATCATTAAGCAAGAAACAAAGGCCACAAAGGATTATACAAGGGGAGGAAAAAGTCAACCAGTAGTAAAAGACTTGGTAAACTCTAGCATGTGGGTTTATGCCTATATGCACTATGTCTAGTTAAATTACGATCAGAACTGAGGAGTTATAAAAACATACCCTTTCAGCATCAGAGAGAAGCAGAAGACTGTTGTAGTCATGGGTTTTGGAGGGGCAGGGGGTGCACAGGGGGAGCTGTGGTCATTGCACGTGCCCTGGTGCATGTGGCCTCCCTGTGCCTCATGGCAAGGGAGGACTGCTCAGCAGAGGTGTTCCTCTGCTATGCCTCAGCCTTATGGATCCAGAAGCCATAGCTGAGGGCTTTTTTATTTACCAACCCTTCCAAGTCAGTCAGCCTTTGGGAATCCTGGGGGACTTCCTCAGAGCCATAAAGAAAACTGACCAAGTTAAAGGAAATATTATTGCTGTTTGCTATTTGTTATATTGTGATGATTAAAGATCCCTAGAGACTTATTCCAGTTCTGTAAAGGCAATATAGCAGAAAATAGTGCAACTCTTAACACTCTCAGATTCTAATTTAGAAATAAAGGACACAAGGGAGATAGTTGCCTTATTTCCCCATATTTTCTGATAGAACTGAGAAAGTAAAGTGGCTTGCTCAGTCTTGTAGAAAACCGTGATTATAAACAAGTTTCTCTCTACAGACAGAACCATTCTCTCTTCTAAAAAAGCACACTTTGTAAGTTATTGTAGCATGCATGTCTTTACTTTCAAGGTCTGTTCAGTCCTCATTTTGGTTTCATTCCAAGTCACCTCATAGGACACCAGGGACAAAGATAAGGACTGGCATATCTGTAGCATATGTGGAGAATTTGGACCATGAACCAAAAGGTCCAGGAACCTCTGAATTAAATCAGGATTTACTCTGTTCCCTGGTATGCTACAGAGAAACTAAGCTGCAGAAATGGCTTGAACAACTGCTACTCCTTGAGAAGCAAAGCATGCACCTCTTTCTTTTTCCATCACTACTTTGAGCTCACTGTTTATCACAAGCTCATTGCCTCCGCATAGACTGCTCAGATTCACGCACTGGTTCACATGGCACTTGCAGGCTTGTTGTCATGGTGAGTTACCCTGAGAGATTTTTCAGGTCTCTATGTTGAGTGTCATGTGCCTACAGCGAATCTAAGGAGAGCAACAATGCTTCTCATTCAAGCTCGCTGCCACCTCAGGGTGCAAAGGCAAGGGCTGGGGTCAGCCCAGCCACTCACCTATTGACAGAATTCCCTCAGCCCATGCAGCACGGCTGCTGTTGCATTCATTACACTGTATCGGGAGGGACTGTCTTGAGCACAGATTATTCCTTTCAGCTCTGCAGTGGAAGATGTCAAGGGACATTATTCCCCATTCTCCCTATTCTCCTGTTCTCATTGCAAGGTTGGATGGGACTTTTAGCAATCTAACCTAGTGGAAAGTATCCCTGCCCATGGTGAGCAGTCTTTAAGGTCATCTAAGTAATCTTTAAGGTCACTTCCAGCCCAAACTGTCATGTGATTCTATATCTGTAAAAGGAGGAAGAGAAGACAGCTTAAAGTCATAGTTTTTTTTCCAACCATTTAACTTGCCTGTAAAATACAAGGGGTTGAAAAGAACAGAGGAATGGGAACTACAAGAGTCAGAAATCACAAGTCTGCTGAGTGTTGTCGAAGAGCAGGTAACCTCAAGGAAGTAGCCTCAAAGCCTAATATATTCTTACCTTCCTGAAGATATTGGTTATCCTTTTCTCGGGAAGAGTCTCACATTGTGGTTTGAGAAATTTTATTGTTAAAAAAAAGAATTCAGATGTTGAATTGTGCATGCTGTGAACATTTCAGTTGAAAATAATTGTAGTCTCATTTTCACATCCATTATATTTATTAATACTGTAATTCTGTAGCTAAACACAGAACAAAAGCATAGCTTTTTTATCTGTCCTGCAGCAGCATTACTGAGTCAAAATATGAAGGCTTCAGTGCTGCAACTCATTAGAGCTGCAGATCAAGCTGTCACAGTTAGAAGGTTTTGAGCTGCGGCTCTCAGGAACAAACCACAAGCTGTCAGTAGAATTGTCTGCACAGTAGCCTGTACTCATACAATCAACGGGCAACTCAAGGGATTCCTCTTCTTTAAGGCCTTGCCAGTGCTATGGGCCACATGGTTTCTGTATCTGTAGGAGATAGCTATTAAACACATTCCAGCAGGATACTGATATTTGTTTATCATATGCAGATGTAGAATAAATTGCTAGGAATGAGGCACTAAAAGAAATAGCATTAAAAAAATCTAAGCCAGAGCTATCACCTGTTCTCACAGAATGTAGTGCACTTCCCTTGCTGTTGGCCAGCTGCCCTCTAGGTCTTCTCAGACCTATTCCCTCCTTTTACAGGATAAAGAGCTTACAGAGTACCCTTTGCATGGCAGTTTACAACAGCAAAAGAAGTTTGTGTATTTCTCCTTGCTGGCTAAGAGTTGACCAAAGTTATTTTCACTCACAAGTGAGAATAATGTATACAGAGAGATCTCTGGCTAAAAAATTGCTAACACATGCTATTTTTAAAGAATTATGTCTCAATTAGAGATCTCTTTAGAATTACAGAGGGAGAAAAGCTTGGGAATAAATCAATAACTTATTATATTTCTGTCTGCAAGCATCTATGTCAAATTTTGAGTGTACATATTTGTGCATCAAAAGTACAAGACCTGAAAAATGAGCGATGTCAGAACTCTGACGAAAATTCCTTGCAAATGAAGGATAGCCCAGCTGACTTTTCAAACAAGTCATTGCAGCATTTCTTCAGCTAGGACTTCATTTTACAGATTTTCTGTTTTGTCTCTCCAAAAAGACAAGATGTACATAAGAAAAGCAGAGAATAGTATTGCTAGAAAACCTTTGATGTATCAGTCAGGATGCCTTGACACAACAATTCTTTTGCTGTGTTAGTACAGTCTTACTTATGTCAGTAGACACCCACCAAAGCAGCTGACAGCAATATGTGCCCCATGCTATTATTTGGTCTGTCTGATGGCTGTGAGTGGGGTAATTCTGTGGCATTTTACACAGTCTGCTGCACAATTTCTCCTGATGAAATAAAATCAAAGGAAGTGAAGCAAACTCCCCATTGTACAGAAAATTTCTAAAGTTGTGAACACACATAACTGCCCTTTTTCTGATCCTAGGAATGGGCCAACTGTTTTTCCAAGAAAATTGAAAATGTGGTGTAATACCATGTGTACACCTCTCCAGGAGTGGAACTCACCTGTACTTGTGTATCTCCAGTGCTGGTATTTCTGCATGAGCCAACACTGGAGGCACGATGCTGGGTGGGTCTGTAAAGGAAGAATCAAAGAATTTGGTCAGATTAAGTTGAGGTTTTACACCAACCATCTAGATAGTCAGCACCAGACAGGGTATAGAGTTGTGTGTGTGTGTGTCGTCACCCAGATCTTTGGAGCACTGACCATTGGCCATATTTAAAAGAAGCAGTGAACTGTTGCTGTTGAAGCAGTGAACACTGATACTATTGAAACAGATTACCGTGGAAAACCCTTCAAGCCATGTCTGTATCTGAAAGGGCAGTGTTAAGGTCATTTTCTACTTTCAACATAAAAGACAGTAATACTCAATTGCAGTATTTAATTTTGATTTTTTTCTTTTGTTTCATCTTGTCAGCTCATATCTTGTAATTGATTTAGTTCAGAGGCTCTTTTCTGTTAATTGTACCTTCTTTTTTCCTCTGTGTCTAAAATGCAGGTGGTCCGACCATACCAGACGATGTCCAATCCCATGAGCAAGCTGACAGTGCTCAACAGCATGCATTCTCATTTTATTTTGGCTGACAATGGTACTACTGGTAAATATGGAGCAGAGGTAAAGCTTCGTAGACACCTGGAAAAGCACATTTCACTTCAGAAGATAAATACAAGTGAGTAATACTGCTTGTACTGCTTTATAATTGCAAAAACCATTTAGTATAAAGAAGCAATAATTCTGCACATTTAGCAGAGTGATTATACTGTCTATGGTCACCATGATCTAAGGAAAGCAAATAATGAAAAAAGACAATAAAATTTTATTTTGGAGTGCAATGGGTTTTAGAGTGCACAACACAAATAGCTGGATTTGTTTCATGCAGTATTCGCCAAGTTTCAGATTCCACTCAGGTCTTTGGTAGCCTGTCTTCCTTTGAACTCTATACAATTAGGTTCTCCATCATTTAGTAAAGAATAGGGTGAAATTAGTACAGTTAAAGAAAAGAGTGACAGTACATAAGGGAGAGTTTTTTTATTAAAAACGCTTTGCAGGTTGAAGAGACACTGATATTTATAGGCAGTGAGAGGGTTCAATAAAGTGCTGCTATACCTTTATACTGTGTTTATTAGTTTCTCCTAAGCAGCTGTAATTAGCCAAAGCCAGAAGCTGAGATATAAACTTAGGTGTTCCTTCCACTTGCATCTTTTGCAACCCTGATGATATCACACCATGACCAGACTGAAACTCCAGTTTTTCCCTCAAAGTTATATTTTTTCTTTTCATGTACCACTTTCCTACCTAAAAGAAAAAAAAATAGTCACTTAAGTAAGCATTTCTGCATGAATAAAATATGATATCCAAATACTAGTATTAATATTTTTGTAATATACCCCCCTTGATGCTTGATGTAGTGTACAGATGTTTTGAGATGGGGACTCAATTTCAATTCTATTTTTGGTCTCACAAACAAACATCAGTGCTGTACCTCCATAAGATTTCTTTAGGAATGAAAACAGATTTAGTTTTTCAAAAGTGATTATATGCAGCCTTTCTGCTAATGACTCTCTTTAAACATGCAATTTTGAGGAAAGGTGAAAGTTTTGATGATATAGGCATGTGAAACTGGAATGACACTAGGAAAAGCATTTTGCTCTCAGACATCAGATGACAAGGAATTACAGGCAAGCCCAGTTGGAGGAACATACACTAGAATGTTCGTCATGCTTGATAAAGTTTTCTGTATGATGAATATAATCTGTGCTTAAATTAAAATGTTGTGTCACTTGCAGCCTTCAACAGCACTGCATGAACTCCACTCACTACAGGTTTATTGTTTTTAGGACATCACAGTTAAATTGTTTTTTTCTCAGAGAGCATTATGTAGACATGCACTAAATGTGTGCATCATAAGCAGTGTGCACATGCCTGGAACCTTCCTTAGCAGATGAAGATAGTGTAATCTAATCCTAGTTTGACCAGCAGCAAAAAGGCACATTTGAAAATGTCATATTGTGAAAATACATAAAATTGTGGCATAAACAGTAATTTTTAAGACCTTTAAAAGAAAAGTGGAAGCTTTTACAGTATACAGCACAACATTTTGGTGTGAAAATCTTATCTTAAAAAATGAATCTCTTGAAAGAGATTTAACTAAATTCAGATTTAGTCAAGAGGCTTATCTTTTAAAAACTGACTGATGGATGAAACTACAGACAAGTCAAATACTTGCCTGACTTCTTCAAACATCTAAAAAAAATTGAAGAACCTCTCATCTCTGGTTTCTTTCTGCAGTACAACCCACACACAAAAGTAAGTATCCCCCTTTTCACTTTCCTCTGTGGCAAAGACTCTCCACCATTTAACCACTTGCTCCCTCTCTCTCTTATAAACACAAAGATACTTGAATATCACATTTCCTCAAAACAGAAATGTGAAAAAATTGTTCAAAAAGAAGTCTGCCAATAAGATTTGTACATCTTTTTTCAGTGGCATCCAGAATATTTCTGCGATATTTTGTTTTTCTTTGCTTTAAAAGAGGGTGACTGAGTCTTGCCCACACTCTAGTTATTAGGAAGTTGACCATATGGATGAGAAAGACCACCTGCTTTGTTGGGTCAGCCAAACAGATGGCCAATTTCTGATGCTTTTTTTTACCCTTATTTATAGCAGAGCAATGTAGATCCTCCATCCTCTGCATGACAGGGCATTGCTGCCAAGGGATTTTTATCCAAATGGGACTCTGTGCAGCCACGCATGTATGTCTTTATTTACCATACTGCTTGCAAGCATGTGGAGTGGGGGAAAACACTGACAGCATCACCATTTTCTTTGTGAGGGAACCAGGAAAAGTTGCAATTTTTTATTAATCACTAAAAAAAGAGTCTGCTCTAGAAAACAGAAAGATGTAGGAACTCATAAACAATTGATAACTTTTTCTTTCATAGCCTGCCCCTCAACAATAGTGCTGAAAGTAGATTTTATTCTTATTTTTAAGCTTGCCTGAGTTTTACATGCTAGGCTTGTCATTTCTTCTTATCTAATTTCCTTTGCTTTAACTTTGTTTTTCTCCAGTGCAGTGATAGCTCTACTGGATATTTAGGGTCACATACAGTTCACAAAGGAAAGCTTTAAGCTTGTTTTCACATATTAAAGACACAGAAAATGGCATCCCCTTCAAATAGGCTAGAACAGTGGCAGTCTCTTTTATAAAATTTAAGACTCAATTGGGTCATTAAATATGTCAGATAATTATGAAAGTCTCAGCTTTTTTTATTCCTAATATGGCATCATTATCAGTCATTCAGCAGTAACTGATTTCTTGAATTGGTGTGCTAAAAAATAAGAACAGGAATAATAACAGGAAGAAGAAGAAGAAAAAGAAGAATCTCCAATTATGCCCCTTAAGAACATGAGGGAAAATATTTTATTGAGTATTCTGTTTTCCATTACCTTTTTAGGTTTTACCACTTGTATTGCTCTTATTTTGTCCTCAGCAAATATTCAGGAACTAAGAAATGCTTTTCAGAAAAGCAGAGGGTGACATTTGTGGCCCTTAGGCTGCAGGTTCAGCACAGTCACTCTGTTGTGCAATTACTTAGAGGTTAATTTGATACTTTAGTGCTCAGCACAGGTTTTTCTTATTTTCACAAAGGAAGACAATTTTAACACAGCCCAGCAACCGTCTCTTGAAGTGAGCCTCAAGTTGCCTCAAAGTCCTGGAGTTTCAAAGTGCATCATTTTCTAGCATGAAATGTTGAAAGTAAGAACTTTTCTGAAAATGTTTCAAAATCAAAAGGAAATATTCAAAGTAATCTGATCAGAAATGTTTCTGGTTTCCAATTCAAACAAATATTTGGGTTTCAAAATCAATGTATATTTTGTGGTCACTTAGGATGTGAAAGTGTAGCTACTCTATTATTTCCCCATCCTGTGGGAATACTAGTGGTCAATACAGAACAAGAACTTTATGTGTCACCAAACAGATGATGTAATCTATAAACAGAGAAAGGAATAAATGAAGCATCTAATTACTGGAGATTACCTATTGCAAATTCTGCAATTATAACATTCCTGGACACTAGCAAACTATTTTTCCAAAGTGCTGTAGAATGGCCTGGTCATTTGCTAAGATGAACTCCATTACCATTTCTGCAGAACGTTGCTGAGCAATGCAATCGGTCATAGTTTGAAACAAAAATATAGAAGAAATTTGTCTACAAAATGTGTGTTGGAAGTTTTAAAAAGTCATAAAATATTCATTCATGCTACTCCACAGATGGTTAGATTAAATTGCCAATGTAGCAACTCAGCTAATACATTTGATCTGAGGACTGTTAATCATTTTCAGACAAAGTCACTCCAATAAGTTGACATGCCATGGGTCTCACTCATTTTGTGATGAGGAATGCCTTCTCATTAAGAAGTATGGTCTAGAACTAGTACATATTACATATAAAGGGCCTTTTCCAGCACTTGCAGAAAAATATCCTACCTGAAGCTTCTCCCTTTTGGCTCTGCACTCATGTTTGCATTTTTTATGATATGCAGTTCATTCCTTCTGTTTGCACTAAGGCCTTCCTTTCACATGAGATAGTTATTGCTATTAACTACTTTTTATTGACTGAAATATTCTCAAGTCCCTAAAGAACTTACAGCATGGTTGCCAAGCACTTGCATCACAAAAGCTTACTTTCCTTCATATGAGTGCTCTGACTGCAGCAGAGGAGCAAAACAAGGACATAGATTATTTATATATATAATGATCATTGCACATTGAACATTGCACTCTTTTAATTTCAATAAAAGTTGTTGCGAATTAATAAGATTGTTGTACGTTGTTCTTTAAAAGAACATGTATAATTTTGTCACCAGAATCAGAATTTGACATAGCACATAGGATAGCACAGCACAGCATAGCATGTACTCATAGCATGTTCTTGTGTATGCATAACCATTTGGCAAAACATACAATAATTTTCTGTCTTTCACGTACATTTCACGTCTTATACCACGTATTTAGAAGTAATAAAATTTGTGTTCAGCATGTCAGGAAATGGTAATGTACTAGTTCAAAGAGCAGAATAAATAAGCTTTGTGTGATATTTGCATACCTGACAAATGGTCTTGAAAATATAGTCACCACATGCTAATGACATTTTATTTTTAGATTCATATATTTTACTTATATTGAAGTCTTCATACATCAAAATATTAAAATCTTCATCAGAAGACTGCTAGAATTTTCTGTTCTCTGTAACTATCTCACAGAGGTTTTACATTCTTAAAATTTGGTTTGGAAACAGATGGAGTCCAGTCAGTGAAGCAGTGATGTACAAATTGGAGTTAACAGTTATCATCATAGATTAAAATGTAAAAAGATCTAATGTTTCCTCTAATGATTTAAAATATTATCCCATACTTATTAGATTTCTGACATTTTATAGTATTAGACACAGACTCAGAGAAGGAAAGAGGCAGGTGAAAAGAACAAAATGAGGCAAAAGGACTTCACTAAAATGAGGAATGAGTATAACAAGCATAAGTAATGTCACCTAGCCAGCAGAAGTACAGCTTGTGCTGATGAGGAGGGAAGACATTTTTCTGCCATTAAAAACTCTTTTCTCTTCATAAAATCAACTACCACCTTCTTCTTCAGAAAGAGTTATATGGGGAAAAAAAAAAAACACCACAAAAAGTCAAAGAAAAAAGGCTCTTTTCTTAGATTTTTAAAAATTCCATTTCCAGGAGAGCCAGAAATAATGTAAAAATATAGATATGGAACAAAAAACATATTTGAAACCAGAATGTTGAACCAGAGGATGTAAAGGCAGTGTATGTTTAATTGGAAATAGACCCCTTCAAAAAAAATCAGGTTTTTTGAAGTAATTTGCTTTATTTTGTATCTTTCATAAACTTTTCAACCTTTTATAAATCTTTTAACCTATATACTCTATAGCTTTTTTGAAGCTTACAAGAACCACTTTACGCTGCTAGGTCCGTTCCTACACATTGAAGCATATTATGTTTCTGAGGAAGATGACCACACCAAATCCTTAGGGTGTGTAGATATACCTTGTGAAACTAATACTCTTCTTTTGAACAGTGCATTTTTGGAGGAATTGTCACCCACACCACAGAGGACTAAACGCAGAATTTTACCATTCATTATCATGCTGCAGTTATTCTAATTTTAAACATGCCATTTGGTGCCATTAATTTTAAACATTCCAAGATTTGTTCTACCTCCACTATATGCTGTTGGAAAAACAGAAACACCACAGGCATTGGAACCTGCAACCTTGTATTTAATCTTTCTTCTTTATAGAGTTGGTTAATGTAGTTGAGCTTTGGTAGGCCTTTGAGAAAAATTACCTCTGAGTAAGGAATTGATAGATCAAGTTGAGTGATCTGATTTAGTAGTGAAAGCAGTTTAGACAGTATCATATGTCAACAGTATCTGTTCATGTGACCCGTGGACTTCCCTTTGTCATCCTATGCCTGAGAATATATGAAGGGGGCTGGGGAGGCAAAGGGACGTTCAACTGTCATCACTGGCACCTTCTCTGACCATTACATCATCATCAAATGCATTGGAATTCTCATTTGATTCAGATTTTTCCTCCATGTTCTGTGCGGTCTTAGATGTATTTTCATAACTACATAGCTGGGAAAATCTAGGTACAGACTACTTTCTAGGAGAGGAAATCTGTTGCAAGATTGAAAACTTGACTTCTGTGAAATTTCAGTAAAACCCAAAACTGCTTGAAGTTTTGACTCATTTCAGATTTTGCTAGAGATTGGAAACTTGAGGTTTTTTTCATGAAAAGCATAATGATGTTTGTTGATCAGGCTGAATCAACAAACTGAGGACAAACATACCTCAGAAAAGGATGAGAAAGCACCATTCTTGAAGCACACAATAGACCCATGAAAGTGGATCTATAAATTTCTTTAATGAACTTGATTTTAAGCAAATGAGTTTTTTAAAACACATATTTACATATGATTCATATCAAAGAAAAAAAGTACAGGGGATTTCAGCTCCCTAATTTTTGAATGGTTTAGATTTATTGAATATATAAAGCTGCAAAACTAAGAAACATTATTTTAGGATAAATCCACTTCAGCCAAATTTCTGCTGTTCTGTATCTCACCTGTTGTGGTTTTCTAAAACAGGTAAGAATACGTGATAATTTTCTGGGATTACACAGATTCAGAAATGTTGAAAAATAAGTAAAATATGACAAGGAAAAGCACCTCAATATGTAATATGAGGTAGTGTAGAATTTTGTTACATTACAATGCAATAACTTTCTAAAGTGTTGCATACAATATTGTGGTAGTGCTCACATCCAAAGGGAGCCAGGGGAAGCACCAGGGAAAATAAAGAGAATGTGTGAATTTCTGAAGCTGTAGTTGCTCCTGTGTGTCTTAGGCCATTGCCTGTTGGTGATGAGCTCCAAGAAAAGTGAAACTAGTTAGGTCCTCTGGTGCTGCCCTAATAAGCAAGGACAGATAGGGTAAGTTTTGATTGAAATCCAGAAAGGCTCTTGTGTGTGTCTGTGTGTCTTTGAGCTTGAAGTGCCAGCTTTGAGCTATGTATTGCCATTTTGTAGAAGGTAACCGAGTGGTTGCTTGGATGCTTGTGAGGCTAACAAATCCCAGGATTTAGTCTTACACAGGCCCTTCCCATGTCACATTTCTTCTGAGGACTCTCTGAACTTTATGCTTCAGCAAAGACAAGTAAAAAAATCAAAATAAGATACCACAAATCTTTGCTGGATTTTCTTCTGAGAAGTTTCTAGGATCAGTAAATTATTAAATGAAGATATGGTTCCAGGTGTCGGGTCCACAGATTTGTCTGTCAATGTCCTGTCTGCCAGGGTGGCAGATACATCAGTAGGTAGATTTAGAGAGGTGAGGAAGAAGCACTGAACAAATAGAAATTAGAATTAAAGTATCAAGGTAGAGCAGAAGAGAATGGAAAACAGACTGAGACAAATATAATACAATCATACTCCTAGTGAAGATGAGATAAAAGAAGATTATGGATTAAGCAGAAGGAGACAGAGATGAACTAAAAATGTGATTGGGCTACCAAAAGGGAAATAATAAAGATAAGAATGAAGAATGGATGTGAGCTTAACAGGGGGAATAAGCAGAATCAATGAAAACTACAAGGGCAAAAAATAAAGATTAACAATTCATAGTAGTGATTTTAAATTGTGTTTGGGAAGCAGGAAAATAAAAAGGAAATTATAGGAAATTATATTCAACAAGCCTACAGTAGAAATGTCAAAAAATAAATTGAAAAAAAAAAAAACAGTCAAATTGTTGTGAGCTTCCCTTTATTACTGGTATTCCCTTTATTAGTGGTTGTGTGTCATTCAATCACCCATAATCTTCTAGTTCGGTGAATTTCAGAAACACGGCAAATATTCTTAGTTTTTTGTTTTTTTTTTTTTATTGGCTTACCAGATCAGTTTGATTTCTTTAGGCATGGTGCTGGTAATGAGTCTCCAAACAAATGGATGTTCCCCTTAATTTCTGAATACAGAAAACTATTAAAGGTGTTCAGAAAAGAGTAGAATGAGTTTGATCTCTTTATTCTCTTTCTTTTTTTTTTGTTTTTTAATTTGTAAGATTCTCTCCTTTTGTTATGTTATAGTTCTTGAAGGATTAAAAGAAATACCCCTCTTATCTTTGCCATACCTGGAATAAGCAGTTCTGCTCTAGTGAAGATGCTCAAGACAAGGGATGTGGAAAAGGAAAAGCTGCCTGTAAAAAGTGCAGCTACGTGAAATTAGGTTTGAACTAGATGTGACATCTGGGGGATGTTCCTGTACTTCTGGGTAATAAAACCCAACATTCTTTTCCATCATCCTGTGAAAGCAAGATCCATTCCTTTTCTTCCCGTTATGATCACTTAGTAATGTAATTGTTCTAGTGGTAAACATACTGCAGCTGTAATTTAGAGAGCTGGAGCTTGCAGGTACATTGTATGTGCAGGTGATCTTATCTCTTTGCCTTTTGCTATTGATATTTTAGCCAAAAAGGTGTCATACACAGCAGAAGGTGTTTCCAAAAAGTTTCCTGAAAACAAATACTTAGAAGAAGACCCAAGTTGTAATGTTATTTCAGTGTAACTTAATATGAAGGATCTGGATTATTTTAGAATGTTCTGTCATCACTTAGCCTTTCTGAGCTAGCTGGGACCATAGGGAGTACCACATAGATGTCCAGAGGTGAAGCAGACACATTTGTGTGCTCAGACCTTTTGACGACTGTTGTGAATTCAATATAATTTTAAGTATATTTAAACATCACTTACCCTGCAGTTACACATGCTTTATTAACAGCCAAAGAGCAATTTTAGTTGACTCTGCATTACTGTAAGGCAAATATTGGTAAAGAAATTAAAAATTATTTTCCTCAATCTTTTAAGGTTGCACCAGGTCTTCTGCTTATTAAGATTCCAGGTCATGTTTAATTGTTTACCCATTCTGTATAGGTAGCTTACACTAGGATATCCAAATACTATGTAAACACTTGGACTAAAATGTTTCTGGAAGCCACAGGTTTTATGTGGAGTTTCTTTCAGCCATTGTTAATACATCACACTTCTGCATACTCTGCTTGTCCCATGAAGCATAGCAATAGCCTAGAAACTGAACTTGTAAGACAGACTTCTTGAGATAAGGACTTACTTTATTTTTCTTTAACTTATTAGAACCTCTAATATGATTTTCAAGACCCCCTTAAGCCTCTCAAAAAAATTGTAAGAAAATGCCATTTTGCAGTGTTTCAAATACAAATGAATAAGGCTTATTTGTCAACTTACCCTCAAAGATCATAGTTCATCATATATATTTAGGTTAAAACTAAGGTCAGATTTTATCAAAATGTAGTTTAAAGCTGTCAAAGTTCTTGTAACTGCATCAGTATTGTTATTGAACTTCACAACTGTTTTATCAATCATCCACTGACAATTAAATGAGATTTTCTACTAAATACCTCAAGTAAACAATCCTTGTGTTAAAAGGCCCTGGTATATATAACCTTATCTGTTGAATTAATAGCCTGTATCTGGGAACTTGACATCTGTTTGATGCAATTAAAGTTTTTTTTACACTATATGGAGCATTTGTGCGAAATGGTTTGTGTGCGTTTACAATGCAGCGTGCACTGACAAACACTTGTAGAACTCTAACATGCCTAAATCTGTTTATTTGTATTTTTGGATTTGTTTGTCAGTCAGTAAGACAGCATTGAGTTTACCACTCACAGAAGCCATTATCCTAGGGGAATTTTGCAGTTAGAAAGGTAGCTCTTGCCCACAGGCAGCAGATGCTTTGCAGGTGTACACAAGTGGTACAAATCAGTTCTAAAGCCTGTCATAGTAATCATCTACTGCTAGGAGTCTATTGTCTCATTAACTGAGATAGGAACAAGCCAACCTGGGGTATGATGACCAGTGGAGAAACCTGCTAATTTATGTACCCCACATCCAATTAAATAATAAAATCTGCAGTATGTCTGGGTCCAGGAAGATTTAGCAATCTGTGGACCTGGAGGGTAGGCCTGTGCAAAACTGTAGAGGCTCCTTGATCATGCAAACATACCTGCTGTGCTGAAGACCTGACAAACCCTTCCAGTTCAGTGATGCCTCCCACGACCATGTGCATGCCTAGGGTGGGCTCAGGTTTTCTAGGAAGGCTGAGAGTCCTGTTTCTACACTGCACGGACGAGCAGTGTGTGCCTCGTTAGGAAAAGACGCTGAGCTGTCAGGTTTACTGCTCAAGCACTGTGTGAAGGTTTGTACAGGCTCACTCTGCCCCTCCTCTGGGAGAGTTTGGGCTCTCTCAGTATGTCCACAGTAACCTTAAGCCTGATGTTCTTCCATCGCATCCAGCCTCTGGAGATCTTGCTCTCCAGCTGTACATTGTACATAAGGTGTGGCACACATTTCCAGCTGTTCATCGCTGCTACGCTGGCTGGTGTGCAGGAACTCCTCCAGCAGCACAGACACAGGCTCCAGCTTCCCAAACAAATCCAAATAATTACCAAACTCTGCAGTCAACATTTCCAGGCAGGAAAAGGAAATTAACTTGGTACAATTTACACCAAAATGTCTGACCTGATGAAGGCGCAAAGGTGGCCAGCAGGAAATCAACTCAGATGTGTGTTCCACCACACAGTTCTATGATACTGCAATTAGACACATTTCTGCCAGGTTAGTCAATTAGAGAACACTTTTTTATTTGACTGGACTCGGGGCTGAACTTATGGATAGTATACAACATAGTGATATGTCCCAGTTACTCTTAAAACCATGCTTTAAAATATGAGTAGTAAATGCATTTTGTAGTAAATGAAGCGTTTTATTCACTTGTTGGTCTATAAAAATGTGGGTAACTCATGCTTAGCTCTTCACTAAAAGAAGTACTAATAATTTATAAGACAGTTATACATTATTTATAAATATACTCACAATATTAAATATTCATGTTTTTCCAAGAATTGGGAAAACACAAGAGGGCTTCTGCAAAGCATAGTAGATATTTTTTAGTCCCTTTTCACACAACACAGACATTTATGCAATTTTTCCTTCCTTCTATTTCCAAATACATTCATTTCTTCTAGTTTATTATTTTAATTTACATATTTAGGCATTACAGTTGTGTCAAGGGGAAATTGATGAGGGTTTTTGTATATTAACAGAAAGGCCTACATGTGCTAATTGGTGCACATTGGGAAAAAATGTTCTGATGTGTATATAGTTTCCTGGAATCCCAATTGGAAAATCTCACCGGCTCTGCTGCTGACCACAAAGTCAATAGCACAGTAACAAACCTTTAAGTTGACTACATAAATCTTTTGTACAATATTGCAGGTCTAATTTCACCAGCAGTATCCACAATACCTGACACTGTGAAACACTAAGCAGTTTAGTCTACCCTGCAAAAATCCATACTTACTGAAATGCTCAAAGTGAAAGTTATTGTTTTAGAAATCAGTATAATGACGAGCCTCCGGTCTTTGATACTTTCTTCTTTTTGCATTATACTGCATGAAAATAATGACTTCTTTTTCTGTATTCTATTAATGAAGTCATGAGAGGCTACCTGTACTTTTGTATTTATAGCAGAAATATTAAGGTTTTAATATGTGAATTGAAGAGCTTATTAAATAGTAATATGCCAGTTAGTACAAGATGTTTCCCACATACCTGCTATTGGATACAAACTTAGTATTTCTTTTGAAAATCTGAGAGAAAAAAAAATCTCCTGTCTGTCTAACAAACAATTTTTAATAACACAGAATAAAAACACAGAGACCATTCTTAAGTTGGAAGACTTTTGATTTTGCAACCAGATATTTTTCATCTTGAACTATTATTTAACTAAGTCATAAAAATCACTGTGATAACACATTAGTCAGCATTCAAAGCCAATTTCAAGTCCACACATACACTGCTAGATAAGAAGGTTCCTCCTTCTGAAAGAAGGAGGAAAAAAGGCTTTTTGAAACCAAAGCTCATCCTTGAAATGCTTTTAAAAGTGAACTAATTAAATTTAAAAATAAATCCTCTGTGTAATTATCAGATGACCAAAATTTTTCAGATATTTAAAAATAATTCACCCAAAACTGAAAAGGTTTCTCATTAAATAAAAGGAGGATTAACATGTGCATTCTAGAAAAGAGAAAAAAAGTACTCAGATATGTAAAAATTAATTGTACTTTCTTCTGTGTCTGGATGATGACACCAAGTCTTTCCTGATAATAATGCATTGCCCTGTACCAAAAATGTTCTCTGCAGTTTCAGATTTTGTGATATTTCAGTCTAGTGTATTAATGCTACTCTCACCTGGGCAATTTTTTGGTAAATTCCACAAAAACACATGAAGGGAAAACTTCTTCCTTGTTGATTCATTGGACTGTCCATTATAGTGCTTGGCATAAAGTTCCCACCTTCTGGATGTGTGCTAGGAGGCAGCAGTTCCAGAACTGTAGTCCAGTTTTATGTTAGCAAGGTTTCATTTTGGCACTGCCTCCTTTCTGACAATCTCAGCTCATGCAAGAAACTCTTTTTGTAATTATGTCCTTGACATTGTAAGGAATGTATTACCTCTGCATTTAGCATCTCACCTCACAGCCTGCCATTGTCTTTCCAAATGAAGTGTCTAAACCAAAGGCTCTGGGTGGATCTGTGAGGCACTGCCAGCCCCTTCTTTGCAGACTCTTCTATACTGTGCATGCACAACCTGAAAGAGAATTTCTAATTCTTTTATTTCTGAGGCAATTTAGAAGGAAGCAGAATTTGATTAGCAGTTAAAGAGAGGTCTATCAGCTACCTGCTTCTCAAAGTCAGGGGTTCTTGCTGGTATCACATGCCAGCATTCTCCAAATTCCCCCAGTGCTACATTAAGGCAAACACAGTCAGATCCCAATTTCATATTGTCACAGTTATAAATGCAGTGTTAGTATAGTCAGTAAGCATCTTCAGATGCCCTGAAATTTTTCTGCAGACCCTTTGCATTCATTTCCAAATTCCTAATATTTAGCAGCAGGGAAGCATCCAGAAATTTTTAGTGTCAGGATATCTAAAAGTTTTATTCAAATATACTCTGCATTTTGGCTGAAAGTTATTAAGCTGCAGACATCTTGGTGTAAGTGGCTATGTTTTTATTCTGAAATGACCATAATGTCGTTACTAATTTAAATATGATTGGGAGCATCATAGAAAGCTGAGGATGTGGTAATTCCCATTTACTCATTTTTTGAAATTCTGAGGTACTAAAGCAGGCATGATGTTTTGTTATTTTACCATATCTATTGACTTTCTTTCATGCAGTGGATACCATTACTGCTCAGAAATTAATTATCATAAATCCATGGAAGTTCATAACATTAGGCTTCAGACACTGCTAGTCAAAAGAACTTTCCTGAAAGCCAGAAGTTGCTATACTTTGAAGAAATACCAACATATTATTATTAACTGATTAAAAATATAATTTCTAATTCCAGAAATTAACTAGAATAATTTACCCACCAAAATAAAGAAACAGTAGATATTTCCAAACCAAAATTATTTATGGAGAATAATGAAATTTAAAACAAAAAATTATCTTTTTGCTGAAGTTAGAGAGAATTTCCCAAATAAAAAAGAGATATAGAAATCAAGTTTGTGTTTAAATTTTTTTTGTCTCGCAAAGAAATGTGCCAGAATGATAAAAGAGTTACAGTTCAATCTGGAATTTAATTGTATATGATAAACCATGACTTTGGGGGATTGTAAAACTTCAAGCTCCAAAGTTTCAGAATTGGAGAAAAGTTATTTTATTTTACAAGCCTCAAACTAGAGGATTGTTTTCATGCTGAATGTATTTCTAAAGAACTAGAGTACAGATAAACTGCCATCTGATTAGCTACAATGAAACACAACTGGAACAACAGCAGACAGCTTTTAAATGCCAGGCAATTCTTGTGACTATAAAGGCTTAAATTTATATATATATATATATATATATATATATATATATATGTTTAAAAATATTTAAAAGGAAAATCAAAGGTTGCAAAAGAAATTTTAGACATGTTTTCAAATGGCTCAAGCTAATAATAAGGCAAAAGGCAAAAATAGTTCAGCTATTTAGATTAATTGTAATTATTTATATTATGAGAATTATTTATCTGGTAGAAAGCACTGGGAATAAACAGACTTTCAGCAGAAGAAGAGAACCTGCCTTAGGAACAGTTTGAGATACACAACACAATTGCAATTATGATGATTGGTGAGCACCAGACCATCTTTTCAATACAAAATATTTTCCCTTTTAGTCTTACAAGAAGGCTGTAAAGACTTCATTCATCTGATAACCAGGAATCTTCTGAACTCTATCAAATCTGTTCATTTCTAATGTGCTGTATGTTATGGCAGTATTAAGTCATTGTGTCTTTCCCCCTCTAATTGCTAAAGAAGATGAGTCAAACTCATTGAATCTTGTCTTATAAGATGATATCTTTATTCCCCATACTCCTTTTGGCTTTTTCCTCTATTCACTCCAGTTTGATCTTTCTGAACAAGCCTGAGCACAGGTGCAGATAGTATGTGGAATTTCCAGAGTGGCTTGCACAATGGCACTGAATTGCCCATTTCCTCCTGAAAATGTTTTGCTGTGTGTATTCCAGGATCACAACTTTTCCTAGTAGTCTTGCTATACCAAAGACAGTTCTCTTTTCATCATCTTTTCTAGTATTTCCTCCTAATGAGTTCCCAGTTTACAGAAGGATTTATTAAACACCACATAAATGGCTTTGCATCTCAAATTGTGAACTTTCTCAATTTCTATTAATCCTCAATGTCATCCAGACCAAATTTGTCACATTACTAAGAATACTTCTTAATATTACCTTATTAGCAGGTGTCTAGATTGGGTAGAACACAAGTTAAGGGGAGTCCTTAATATTATTAGAAGAAATTAACCCTTGACCTTTGTGCAAATCATTCTGTTAATCACCTTGTTATACTCCACCCTTTGTATGCTTATTCATTAGCCTACATTTTATAATTTGACATGTAGTTTTCTCAACATAAAGAAGCACCACACATTTTACTTAAGTTATATGATAAAAAAGCCACAGATGAACAGTAGAGACAAAGATAACAAAGCATGCTGAGAATCACTTCAGGAAACGTAACATTTCCCTCAAAATGGTTCGAGAAATACCTAGAATATTTTCCTGTTATGTATACAAATTAGGGTTTTTTTCATTCTTTTTAAAGAATAGTTTATCTAATTTCTGACAGTAATTCAAGTCCTTAAAATTATTGAAAATCCTTTGACCTGTGAATATTTCTAGATGGTCTAATCAGATTTAATGCTCCAGCCTCACAGGCTTACCTTTGCTTTGGAGAATTGTACCCTCTCTAAATGAAAACTTCATCAGACATATTAACAGTTGTGACATGGTTTTGTGCAACTTTTTCAAACACATATATTAATAGTGCAGGGCATTTTTTTTTTTTTCTCCAGTGAAATATCAGAATTTTGTGCAGAATGCATATAGGTTTTCTTAGGAAAAGCTATTTGAAAAAGAAAATAAACTTCTGTCAGGAAAAAATTACAAATAGAAAATGTTCAACTTCTTCTGTTGCCTGAGTCCTTTTGAATGTCCCAATCTCAGCTGGTCAAGAACTGACTACCATAAAAGCTTTTTCAGCTATGTTAACACCAGCCTGGCATCAAATTGCCTTTCTCTAAGTCACACAACTTTCCTGGCAGTCTGTGTTGCAACTTTTGCAGAGGGCTTCCATGTAATTACACCAAAGGTGCATAAAATGAAGATGCTACTCCTTTGGTTAAGCACTAGTTCAGCTCTCTTTGGAGCAATGTACCTGGTGTGGGGTCTACAAATAAAGGAATGTGCTACAAAACTGGAGAGAATTCAGAGAAAAACTGTGAGACTGACTAGAGTTGTAAAACAAGTATAGAACTGACTTGCAAGAGAACGTCTTTAGTTTGTTGAAGAGAAGGTTAAAGGGCTGCCCAGCTGCAGCCTCAAAGTGGATCCCTCACACTAGGAAAAATATCATGGAGGTAATTTTGAAACAGCAAGCAAAATTATTAGAAGACTCAATGGTGGGAAGATGACATCATGCAAAAGCCAGACTACAAGCAAGATTCCAGTCTTGATTATGAACATGTGAGGAAGACATGCAGTAGTTTCTTTATGTTTCAAAACAAAGTTTGATCTTTTTGAAAAAAAAATTGTCATCTATTTAAACCTAACTACTGTATTTGAAAAGAAGAAAATGCCAGAATAGACCAGTTTATGCAGTGGAACTGAGAAGATGGCTACACTGGTTCCATCTGTCTTTAAAACACCTCATTTACTGAATGAGTTTTCTCTGACATAACACTGTATAGTCATAATGCAGTTATTTCAGTCTGATTTCTTTTTTCTTCTGTCTTCTTATGTCTTTTTCTTCTGTCTTTTCTTCTTTTGTCTTGTTTGCCTTGCTGAATTCGCTTTTTTTTTTTTGTTTCTTTTCTGTGGCATTTATTTTTTTTATTTGTTTTATGTGTTTTTGTGGGTTTTTTTATTGGTTGGTTGGCTGTTTTGTGTTGTTTTCGTTTGGTTTGGTTTGTTTCTTTCTTCCTTTTATTCCAGGAATTGGCCAAGGGGTTCCAGTGGTGGCCCTTATTGTGGAAGGAGGTCCCAATGTCATCTCCATTGTTCTGGAGTACCTGCGAGACACTCCTCCTGTTCCCGTTGTGATATGCGATGGCAGTGGCCGAGCATCTGACATTCTTGCCTTTGGTCACAAATATTCTGAAGAAGGAGGGTAAGTCATTTCATAGCATATGTTCTTTCTCTGTCCACAGGTTCAATTCAGTGGTAAAGCATTGAAAGAAAAAAACTGAAAGAGGGTAGCTTTAGACTGGGTGTAAATAAGATACTCTTTACTGTGTGTTGACACACTGGCACAGGCTGCCTAGAGAAGCTGTAGATGCCCCATCCCTGGAATTGTTCCTGGCTGTGTTGAATGGAGCTCTGAGAAACTTGGTTCAGTGAAATGTGTCCCTGCCCATGGCAGGGACGTTGAAATTGGATGATCCTTAAGGATCCCCTCCAACCCAGAACTTTCTATGATTTTGTGAATTTATGATGTTGTGGTTCTATTTCATCATCACAAACTCCTGCCTGTAGAGAAGGCAATTTATAGTATCAATAGAGGCAGAACAAATAATTTCTTACCTGAGACTCTCATATCTGGCTTTGTGAAAGGTATTATTCTGTCTTATTATGAATCTTCTTAATGTGGGGGTCCCATTCCATATTGTTTCCTGCAACCTTACTGACCAACAAAATTACTCTTTTTTGTCTCTTCACTTTTCACTAAAGAGAATGCACGGAACTATGAAATTTGCTAAACTAGCTAGTGGAAATTTCTGTGTGTTCATACTACTTCAGAAAACATCAGTCTGGCATTCCATGATATTTTTAATACCAGATGTAAAACACCAATATCATTCTATTCATAAAAATATTTTATCCAAACACATTAGACTTCAGCTACAAATTGGATCCTTTTTTCCTCTCTCTAACCTATGTTTGACTAGTGCTTAGTACTATGAGAAGAATACCAAATAATTGCCATGTTAACTGAATTCAGATAGTAGCTTTTTCTTTTGGATCTCATCTAAGTAGGTTATACAAAACCATATTTATTAAACTCTAAATCAAGGTAATCCATCTAAGTTGCATGCAAAGTTTAATTCTGCAGTCACTGTGCAATCAGTCGATCAAGTCAAAAACCTATTTTAATTCTGGCTGCCTGTCAGAAGCAAGGTGTTCTCTGAGACACAGCATATCTTTCAGCCGCTAAGGACTGGGTACCTGATTTAAATAATTCAACACTTAGATTATTAATGGCAGAAACAAACTCACTTGCACATTTATATTATTATGCTGATTTTGCACAATCTTAAATTCTAAATCACAGCAGCCCAACAGGGATTAATTTTCTACACATAAAAATGTGTGCAAGTGTCTACTAAGCACTGCTGTGAATTCTGTGAGCTTTTAAGTTAGTTTGAAAGTTTGTTTCCGTGAGGAGAATAACTATGTCTGGAAATGACAGAGAACATCTCTCTGCTTGAGTTTTGATTAGTATTGTGCCAATCCATCCATTTAAAGAAATCCTTTATTGTATAAAGCAATTGCATATCTGCCCAACAGGTCCTTTTGCATTGGGTTTCAAAGAATTGTGTTGTGCCAGCCTTCCCTTCTTGTTATTTATTCTTGCTATCACATTCCACATAGCAGAAAAAATAATGATTTCTTATATTAATGAAGGTGCAGTACAATGCCAATGTTCGCGCATTCTTTGAAAGGACCGGAGACAAGTTTCAATCTGCCTTTTTAAGGCCTAATTGTAGGCTTTTCTCATGATAAGGCAGACATTTCACTCTCACAGAAGAATCTTGGAGTAGGAGTTTTCACTCCTTGAGTTTGCAGACTCAGTGCAGGAGGCTGCCAACACGACCCAGAGCTGCGCCGCAGGAGGTGCCGCCTGCCGCTCTGCAAGGCACCATGACCGCGGCAGAAGGAACGGGGAAGCACACCTTGAGGGAAAGATATCTCTGGGGGAAAATCATTTTGGCTGTCTCATTGTCTCATCTCTCTCACTGAAGTGTCAGGGGGAGGTAAGGCACATGTGCAGTGAGCTGAGGTTTTAGCATTACGAGTGTCAGATACATAGAACTAACACTTTAACTTTATTAGCACTTTAATGTCAAAAACTAAATTTTGGTTCCTTGATGTGGAAAAAGTCTGTCACAGAGTTTTAAGAATTCAGTAGGTGGCTACATTTCAGTACAAGTAAATAAAATTCTCAGAAGTAATTTCGTAGAGCTGAGTAAATTCCTGGTACCTTTTACATTTTAATGACAAACAATCTATGTCTACAATATAACTTAAATAAGAAGGCATCTTAAAAGCAACATTCCCCATGTGGTAAATTGGAAGAATTATTTGGCTGCTATTCACTATTGGCCTTGATTTAAAGGTCAGGTTTTTCAGGCCCTGAAGCACTTATTTTTTCTTTTACTTGAAAATATGATGAACAACATTGAGGAGTGAGAACATAAGATCGATCATAAAAATGTAAATTTAGTCTCTACTAAGCCCTAAGTGAATATCTTTGTTGGTAGTAAATCTCCACAAACACCTGGAGTATTTTAGATTGTATAATCTAGGATGGATAGCTTTTCATTTTATTTACTTGCATAAAAGCAAAAGCTGAAAGTGAAACAAATTCAAAGTGCAACTTTATAGGAATGTTTTGAAGCTTTTAATTCTCAGAGATTTTTTTTTCTTTATTAGATACTGACATTAAAATCAGAGAAACTAAATACTAGGTTAGAATTATGTCACTTCTAAGAAAAGTACTTCCTTACTGAATGAGAAATCACTTGCAGTATTTGAATGCAGTCTCCAAGTTGAATTTATAGCTCATTAACTACTCTATCAGTTCAACTCCTGCAAGCATGAGGCTCTTAAGAGTTCAATTTAATGCCATAAAAATGTACTTCTTGCCTAATGGTCACTTCACTTCTCTGCACTTTAAATGAGCATGCTCATATGAGAATCATTAAAGATTGCCTTTGGACTGATCCTTCTCTGGATCCACTGTGTCATAGGTTTTAGGCTTCAAATCTGAAGAATATTATTTAAATCTCTTTTTGCTAATAGACAAAATACAGGAATTTTTCACTTGGAACAAAAGGGAACATAGTATGATATGATTCTTCAGTATCCCCCATGGTCTGTACCACATCACAGGAAATCATGGATCCAAATCAAGTCTGAATTAATTTACAAAATTATTTTCACATTACATATTTTTATAACATTACTTTTCTCTTGTAACAAAGTATTTTGCAGATCAAAACCAGGACACAAGAAGGTCAATTTGTTGACTTTGGGAGGGTCAATATATTCATCTCTCTTTTGGTGAAGAAACAACCATTCAATAAACTGTGGTCAGGGAAAAATTATGTACAACAACTACCAGTGGAAGCTGATTCCTCATAAAAGCACACAGAAATCATCCCTGTTTGAATAACATGAGGGAATAATTACATATAATTTATTTTATTACAAATAATAAAAATTATTCTTTATATATTACAAATTATTTATTTTCTGTCTTTTCAGAGAACAGTGATATACAAAATGTGTGGATTTGAAAATATGTAAGACATTCAGCCAGTCCTGCACTTACACAATTGTATCTTATTTGTAATCCAGTGTAAAAAAATATAAGCAGAGCCTTTGGTCATGTTTCTTACATGTGGTGTGATTGTCTACAGTGCAAATCATAATTAAAACAAAAAATCCCCCAAGCTTCCTATAAAGAAGTGCAGGGAATAGTTTTCATATCCCACTGATATTTTATGGATATATTTACCTTACCTTGGGGAAAAAATACTTCAAAAACGAAAAGTTAGAAACAGATTATGTGCAATTCATTGAGTGAAGTGTATTATTGAAAAACATTTCAAAGCATTTTTAGAACAATACATTTTTAAAAATCTGTGATGGAGCTGCATTTTGAAAGTGGGCTAGTGCATGATCTTTTTAACTCTCTAGTACATTGTATGATTTCTGTACTAAAAATCTTTGAAGAAAAAGAAAGTTAAACAAGTTAGGTGGTGGGTTATATGCCAGGTCTTTCTCCAATGATCACTACAAAATCATATGCCATGAGTTTGAAAGATTAAGTGAAATGTCTCTTATCTCCTCAAATATTAAGCACAGCTTAAAAAAATTCTTTCTGAGGAGAGAGTAGGCCAAAACGTTGTCATCTGTCTTCTGCATTAGCCAAAGCAATGAAAAAAGTTTTGTTTTACTCTTTAATCATTCAGTATATCTTGGACAGAAACTGGGATTGCCTTTTTTACTTTGTCAGTTCAGAAGTGGCCTCTCCTGATTGATCCTAAACAGTGAATCATAGTAACATAAAAAAGTTCTGATTGGTAGGCATCTTTAGAGGTCATCAAATATGATTCCCCTGCCCTGAGCAAGTTCATTTTCAAGTAGATCAGGTTGCTCAGAGCGCTCTCTGATCTGAACCCAAATGTTGCCAGTGATGGCGCACCTACCAGCTCTCTGGGACACCTCTTTCACCATTTTATCATCCTCATTGTAGACATCTTTTTATTTATACCTAATCTAAATCAGCACTCTTCTAGTTTTAAAAACACTGTTATAGTTCTATTACAACAGGCCCTGCTCCTACGTCTCTCCCCATCTTTCTTACAGGCACTCTACAATCACTCAAAGACCTTAATAAGGTTTCCTTAGAGTCTTCTTTTCTCCAGGCTGAACATCCCCAATTCTTTCAGCTTTTCCTCGCAGGAGAGGTCCTCCAGTTTTCTGATCAACAACAAGGCCTGCTCTGGACCTTCTCGAGCACGTCCGTGTCCTTCCTCTGTGGGGGACCCCAGAGGTGGATGCAGCACTGCAGTGGGGTCTCGCCAGAGCAGAAGGACAGAATCCTCTTCCTTGCCCTGCTGTCCATGGGACTAAGGACAGTTGTTTTTCTGGGCTGTGAGTGCACACTGCTGGCTCTTGTCCAGCCCTTCCCACAGCAGACCCCCAAGTCCTTCTCCAGAGGGCTGTTTCTCATCTGTTCATCCCCCAGCCTGTCTGCTCTTGAGGGTTGCCCCAGCCCAAGTTCAGGCCTTTGCACTTGTCCTTGGTGAGTTGTCGAATACCTCAGCCTTTTCTTTGTACATCACTGCGAGTTTCCAAGCCTTGCTTACCAGATGGGGCAAATTATTTCTTCAACCTTCCTTTTCTCACTGCCATACCTCTAGAAACCCATCCTGTTATTCCATGTATCCTTTGCCAAGTTCAGCTTCCTCTTTGTCTTGGCTTTCCTCACCACATCCTGCATAACTGGGCTGTGTTCCTAAACTCTGCCCAGGTTAACCTTTTTCATTGATGATACATTTTCTGCCTTTTTTTTTCATTTAACCAGCAGGTGTCCACTCCTATGTCGTGGTCTTTTGCCTTCCTTGCCCTATTTCTTTCACCTGGGGCTGAAAGGCCTTCCTGGCCTTTCTTTCACCTCCTTCGTGCTGTACAGAAAGTGTCCTTAGAGATCTGCCAGCTCTGTTCTGCTCTTTGAGGGCAATTTCCCAGGGCAGCTCTTCTGCCCAGAGAGCCACTTCCCAGGTGGTCCTACTGACTAACTCCTTGAGCCCATTCAAAGGTTTTTTCTTAAAATTCAGGATCTTGACTTTTCTGGAGAGCCATACAGTTCAGTTTTGATAATCTGATGTGTCAAAACTAAGGTTGAAAATAAACAAACAAACAAAATATAAGCACACACTCTTAGGCAACAATTATGAGTAATTTTTTTCTGAAAATAAATGTAAATAACTACTTTAGATGACAGATTTTTGACATTAGCTACCTAAATTCCATCAGCAAACCAGAATCTCTGGGAAAGAAAAAAAAGGCTGATTAGACCTGGACTGGTAGAATTATAAGCATGTCTTATATATTTAGGGAATGAAAGAACAGTTTCAAATTACATGAGGAAGAAAGAAAACTAGGTTACACAGTTGTTCTGTAGTACATTTTGTTTAGGCAGGAGCAGTATTCTTGCCATGTCAAGTAAGTGGAATTTAGAGAATTATGCCATCAAAATGCCCCAAAAAGGATTCTTTTACCATGTTGTG
The DNA here is from genome assembly GCA_003676055.1 of Chloebia gouldiae. Taxonomy (NCBI): domain Eukaryota; kingdom Metazoa; phylum Chordata; class Aves; order Passeriformes; family Passeridae; genus Chloebia; species Chloebia gouldiae. The sequence continues at coordinate 458,622 of QUSF01000036.1, read as the reverse complement.
AAATATTTTTAGGACTGAAGCCTACTAGAAAGATGACAAAAATACTGTCTTCTTCTGACACTATTCAGTCTGTGCTGACTTTGATGGAAGTCGTAAGTGTAGTGTTTCAGTCTTGTAAAGTGGGCCCATCTCTTTTCCTGAATCTAAAAGTAAGCATCCACGATTTTAAAGAGCATGGATTTAAGGCATGTGTGTAAGAAATATAGTGCTGTTTGTAAAGGAGATAAGTCATCCCCCCACTTGCAAGTCTCAGTTGTTTTGCTCACACTACTCTGTGAAATTACTTGTTTAACACAATTTAGATTTGGTGTCTGCCTTGTAGATTTAGCCTTTAATAGCATGGAACGGTTTCTGTTTGTTCCAGTTCGGCTACACAATTGGGAACTTTGATTTGATATCTTCTAACATTTATAGACTCCTAAGGAATAAAAGGGACACATTCTTGAGAAAACTGATTTCAGTGCATACAAAGCTATGATTACTTTACTGGAAAGATTGCTGTTTTTTTTATGTTTCTGATTATAATCACTTCAAGTTTTTGATCTCACAAAGACATTGAATAGGCTTGATGTAGATTTGCAGACCAAGGAGATGTTAAAGAAAAACATTTAGTGAGGGTAGAAAACTGCATAAATCAAATTATGACTACAGGAAGTTTCTGAGCAGCAGGACTTCAACAGATGTTTTACCCAGTAGTTGAGGAAGTAGTTCTTGATTTTTTTGGGTTTTTTAAATTCTGTATCTTTCACATGAAATTTGCTCTTCCTGCTGCTTTAACTAATGTTATTACAGAGTCTTTGAGAACTTTAATTCAAGAAAGAAAAGTGATGATTGCTCAGGACACAATTCTGCTTTCACTCAATGCAAATTTCTCTTGCTTTCTGTGTGTGTTGGCCTGAAAGAGAGGCAATTTCTGAAATGAAATTTCAGATTTGGATTCTATATATTTTTTAAGGAAAATTAAATTATTATGGGATGATTTATACTCCAGAAACTTTGGAAATGTTTTGTGAAATGTTAAATTTGAGAATCTTCCTAGTCCATTTATTTTTTCATATAATTTTCCTGATCTTTCCTATATTTCACTTTCATATATAGTTTCCAAGGAAATTAGATATTTGTGTGAATCTTTTTAGCTTCTCCAGGTGATGTTTTTAGGAAACTTGTTCGTTGTTAATAACCTCTTTTTTTTTTCTTCATTTGAAGGATGTGAAATTGCATAGTTCTGATCCACTTATAAATACAGTATAGGTCCATTTTGTTTAAATTTGATTAAAGCAAATTTCCAACACCTTTTTTCAAGAGCCTAAAATCAGAATTTCTATTATATATGACCTACTAGCCTGCAACTCAAACTATATTAATGCTTGTCCGGGTATCATTCTTTTCAAACTGCTTCTCTTTAGCACGGGGTCCTACGTTTCTGCCTGTATCCTTGACATCTTGTTTCATGTCCCCATGTGCTTGCAACATCCTTGGTCCTCTTCAGGAGGTCAGATTATCTCTCTTATAATTCCCATACAGAAAGTCCTCTGCTGCCAGCTCCAGTGTTGTCCAAGAGGGCTGGAAGTTTTAGCTCATCATGGATTGCCTTTTTGTGAGGGACGTGGGTCATGCTGCAGGGAAGGAGTATGCTTACATGCTGCCTAATGTATGAGTAGTAGATGCAGGGTTGCTGCCTCTCCAGTGTCCCAGGAAATAGCACATCCAGGGGCCAGACTTCTCCTAGATGAAAACCAGAAGTGCAGAGGTAGACTTACCACTTAGAGGGAGTCTGTGATAAAGAAGAAGACAACAAAAGAAGCCAGGAATAGAAAGAGCAGTGATCCATCCACACAGCATGGTCTAAAATCCCATGTAAACCCATTTTAATCTGAACACATTGACATACACCTTCCAGGCTTCTTTTTGAAGTCAAAGTTCTATTCAACAGGAATATTTACTGCCAAAATCAAATTCACGTGGTAGAGAACATATGCATTCCGTATGCCAGATCTTCTATATACTTCCATGCACCTCTTTCCCATTCCTATTTGTTGTCTCTTCTAACATGTTTGCTGCAGGCATAAAGACTAGATAATGAAATCAGATTTGAAATTCAGTGGTGTAACAAGTATCCTGCAGTCCCATTTGTGCCTCTTCACTGAGGAGTAGTGCAGGCAACTTTAGCCAATAATATGCAAAAATGAAGGATTCAGTCAGCGTTTCTCCCAAAGCAGCTGCCGTTAAGCTAACAATGGCTTTTAGATACCTGCTGCTCTTGATATTTCTCTGCAGTTGCTGCAGGACTAAATATTTTTTTTTTAATTTTCTGGCCTAAAGTATGAGACATGAAGAGTCTCTGATTTTCACTCCACTGGATGACTTATCCCATAAAATTAGCTAATTTGAAACACTGAGATATAATTTTTAAGTGAGAAAACTGGTCTAGTATAGAATCATCAAAGGATACATGTTCTAATTTAAAGCCCACTATTTTGTAATTTTGACATTGAGAACTGAAATGTTTCACCCAGAAAAGTCCTGAGAAATAGAGTTTTTGTTATGAAGAGGTAGGTGGCAATTGCATTTCATATACTATTACTATTAGTTTCTGCTGTTGGGCCACTTTTTGCAAGTGCTGACCTTAGCACTGAGGAGGAATATAAAATGGGTTCTCTTGAGCTTCAGGAAGATCAACATCGCCAAAATGAAAATGTTTTCTTTGAGTGGAATGAGGAACAGAGGTATTTGTTTGTTTGCTTATGAAGTCCTGTGTAGCATCAGTAGGGTGAGTTGACATATTCAAACTAAAATCAAATTCACTGCCAACATAAATGTTCCCAGTTTCATAAAATTAACTATGAGTTGAACTTTTCTAATTCACTGAATAGAAAGGAGTCTTCAGTTAACTTAAAAGTGTTGGTCTCCCTCAAATTCAGACTGTCAGTGTGGTTCTTGTTTTTGTTAGGAAATCCCACTGAGCTGATAGTTTGAATGACCTTCTGTTATGCAATATGTGGGAACTGATATGAAAACTTTGTGGATGAGGGACCTCAGCACAATCAATATTTTCTCCTAGAACAGTATTTTACAATTTATCTCTTATGGTTTCAGCCATTCCTGATTTTGAAACCTGCCCAAAAAAACCTTCAGTGATCTGTTGACTCTTATTTTTTTACCTTTGTCCCCAAAAACATTTGAAATGAAGTTACAGTGTTCACTCATGTCTATTGTTTTACTTAATCTTTTCATTGTGAATTTCAGACTTATCAACGAGTCTTTGAGGGACCAGTTGCTAGTTACCATCCAGAAGACTTTCACATACACCCGAACCCAGGCACAGCACCTCTTCATTATCCTCATGGAGTGCATGAAGAAGAAGGAGCTGGTATGTTGAGTTCAATGCATTGTTTTGATCAAGTCTTTCATGTGCCTGTTAGAAGGTGTAATAAATCTGATCTCTGTTATCCAGACTCTAAAGTGGAATCATGCTGACTTTTGTTTGCTTTTCTCAATATTTTTGCATTTAAAGTGATCAATGAAAGTGTTAATTAATTTAAGTGATTAATGTTGTTCCCTTTTGTAAATTCCTCTACATTTCCTCTGATAACATAGAATCCAACTAGTACGATATGGATATTACTATTTTTCAGTCATCCTCAGGCATATCATGACTGCAATTCTACTTCATGCAACTACAGAAAGGAGAAGAAGACATAATTATGCATCTGTCCCTGGGATTGTGTTTCAAAGATTCTGTAGAGTTGCAGAAGTATCATAAGGGCTATTGCCTTACTGTGGAGATGACATGAAAGGAAAGCAGCTTGTCTCTGAGGCTCGTGTTCTGCAGTAGCAAGGCTATCCCTTGAACATATGTCTGTATTCTCTTGAAGAGCACAAGATCTTTTAACAGTTTCTTGGAGATCAATGAGGCTGCTTTTGCAGAAGCGTTTTTGAAGAAAAAGTGAAGCGATATGCAGAATAAATAAATAGACTCCACACCTTGGGGTAGTCATGAAGTGGGTCTGTATTGCCAGTGACACAAGTGAGATTGCTCTCCACAAGTTGCGCCCTGAGCCTCAGTCTGACCCAAACTTTTATTCCCAAAGGTGTTCCATATGCAGTACATTGCAAAACTTTTCCATGCATATTCAACCCCTGGCCCTGCCTGTCCTCACCTCTCATGCTAAATAGCTCCACGCCCTTCTGGGCACGCGTGGTTTGCCGTGGTGGTCCTGCAGGGGTCTCTCAGTGGTCCCTGAGGCTGAAGATCGTGGTCTTCCTCATGGTTGAGCTTTTGAACTCTTCCTCTCTGCATGTGTGCTTTTGGTCCTGTGGTGCTTATCTGAGTACCGTGTGTCAGTCTTGGTAGGCTTGGAGACAGAGGAGCCTCTTTATCTGGGTTCTTTGTATTTTCAGTCCTTTTTTGGTATTGTTCTTTATGCAAGAAGCTTCAGTAATTTGCATTTTCTTATGCCGTTTTGTACCTTGGCAGAGGTTTCTTAAGTAAAAGGTTAAAATTCAACACATAACTCTACAAGATAGAATATAAATGTTTAATTAATTTTGTTAACTTAAGTGAATTCCAAAAATCTGTTTCAAAAGCACACTGAAAAAAACTGTGAATAATTTCTGGAGGATTTTGTCACAAACTGACTGGACAGACATGCTTCCATTTTATAACTTAATCTTTCTTATAAGGTTTGGATTTGGTTCACATCACGGCTTCTAGGAACTCCAGGTAGATGATAGTGCCCTAAAGTGAATTGCTGTAACTGGTCTGATCAGTGACTAGCAGAGTGAATTTTTTTGGCTTACAGCATTAATTTTTTCCTGGCTATTTCAGTAGTAGTAGTAGTAGTAGTAGTAGCAGTAGTAGTAGTAGTAGCAATAATAATATTTAATTATAATAATAATAGCACTTACTTGTATACCACTTTTCTGCTTATAGACATAAAAAGCATACTTCCAGATAGAAGATAAAAGAAAAGAATGAGGAAGAAAGGGAGGAAGGGAGAGAGGATCACAAGGGAAGGAACAAAAAAGGAATGATGGATAGAAAGCAGAGCCAGATGTTGAGTTATCTAGACTAGAAAAATGCAATTCTTGATTATTCCTGACATCAAAATCCAGAACAGGTTGTCAGGCTTTGAACAAACCCTGCTACTGAGAACTAACTGTGAAGATTCTGTCTGCAATATTCACATTAAGATTTTTAGTCCACTCAAGGTTGCGTATTTGTTACAGGTTTCTTTGCAGATATGCAACATCTGTAACCACCAACATTCTCCACCTACTAATCCTTTGTAGAGAAGCTATTAGTCAGGAGATGGTGTGCCCAAAATTAAGTATTCTGAATTTGAATTTGTAACACTAGCTTAACTATATATAAAGATAATACATTAGAACTGTTGTTTCTGTCTTGTACCTAAGTTGTACTCAGCTAATTGTAGCATTGTTATGCTAGAAAGATTTTATGTCTGAGGTGTGGTTGCTAAGCTAATGGTGTCCTGTAAAACTCACAGCCTCTTATATGTATGTAAAAGAAAGGTGGTGCACGTGGTGCTGAAGGCAGCATAACCAGAGGAAATGGATGACCTTGGGGTTGTGAAGTACTCCCAGGGGTGAGTGGTGACTTCACTCTTCCTACAAAGCCAGATGCTTCGCATTGCCACATCTGTCCCAGCTTTTGTCCTTCCTCGAGCTCGACCCTCTGATTTGGTTGTTGACTTGAGGAAAAACACTGCTTGATGAACTGACCATCATGAGTCTGATCAACCTCTCAAAAAATAGAAGGAAGATGCAACAGATTGTCTCAGAGACCTCAGCAGCAGCTGAATTAATCATGGCTATTTTCTCTACGTTAGTGGTCAGTGTGCCAGCCTATCTGATTTTGCAGCTGCTGGATTGATAGAGAACAAAGTAGACAGTGCGGGAGAGGCTTATCTTATTTCTTTGTGCCACTAAATAATTGAGTGCAAACTGGGTTCAGCCAGGAAGATGCTCATAAAGTACATCAATACAGCTGAATCACAGATGAGGAGAACAAAAATAAAATGCAAGCAACAAATGCAAGGAACAAAAAGCTTTCTTGGAAATAATTGTTACTTCTCTACCTACCTGCTTAAAATGTGTGAAAAGTCTGGCATCCGTTATATACATCTGATGCAAGTGTTGTAGCCAGTGAAAAAGCATAATCATAGCAAAAATTATCCCTTTTCTCAGATCATGAGATTTTTCAAGTTCTGACATTTTGGATTTCACTCTTAAATAATGAATTGTATGCCCAGGAAGTATCATCATCATCATCATCATCATCATCATCATCATCATCATCATCATCATCGCTATAGATAAAAATTAGTTCAGCCAAACAAAAATGAAAAATGAAAATTTTATTTAGGATCAAATTCTCTCTGAGCCAGCCACAAGGAAAATGACAGTGCTGAGCCAGGGTTCGGTGGTGGGTGAGTGACAGAGAGGACACCTCTCGGCAGAGGTTCCCCTGGACACACACACCACCCTCCTGGACCCTGCAGTTCTTACAGGAAATTTTCTGTCTGAGGCGAGGATTTCAGCCATCTGCCTTTTCTTTCTATTCAAAGTCCCACATATTCATAAAGTTCTTTTCTCTGAGTCGAGGTTGAACAATCCAAGTCCAGGCATAGACAATCCTCCCTGATGGAGTTACGGGAACCAGGATCAGATCCCAGGCATTCCACTATCACCCTTTGGAACAGCCCATCTCCCTGCGAACCATATGTATTAAATTGTATTAAATCTTGGCTTTGTCCAAGAAAACCTGTTTTGGTGTAACCTAATATGTGGGGGGGGGGGGGGGGAAACAGCTCAGAGTTCTGCCAAGTGTGCTTTGCAATAACAAAATATTATCCATGTCGAATCATATTTCCTTTAACCAAATACAACAATATTACATTGGTGCAAATTATAACCAACATACGTATAGATGATATTATTAGTAGTAGTAGTAGTAGTAGTACTAGTACTAGTAGTATTCCATTTACTTGATTATGTTTTAATTTTTCGTTGAATAAAAGCTGAAGTACACGTAATGAATGATAAGGTGAGGCCCTAGAAGAGTCTTAGATGTGCAAGACAGAGGAATTTTTGCTTCTCAATTAAATGGATAATTTTTATGAAATTACATACTTATCTGAGTTGACATTGCAAGCATCAGAGTTTTTTTCAGAAATGTATTTGGACCAAGGAGCTTAATGTGGGCTAAGGTATAAAAATCTATTTAAAATGAAGTAGACTACACATGTCAGTGTACATATAGCTTGTTGTAGGTAAAAGTGATCAAGCCAATTTAATAATTATTAAAAATAGTTTTTATTCAGCTATCAAAATTCGGTCTAAGACAGCCACAATAAAAAGGACAGTGCCAAGCCCGGGATCCCATTCAAGTGGTTTTTATACAGTTTATTTTGCCTCAGGCAGAGTTCCCAGTGATCAGGATTTTCTTTCCTTTCATCAACACACGTATTCATGGAGATTCTTTTCTCTACCTTGAGTTGAACAAAACCATGTCCAGAGAGCAATGTATGTTCATGATTGAGTTACTGGAACTTGGCATTGAAATGTATCTTTCTGGAAGCTCCAGCTATCTCAATCTTAGATAGTTACCGAGACGATCTTCACTTGGGAGTTCCTTTGATTACCCTGGGGAATGACCCAGTGAGCCACGTTTATTTGTTTGCCAATGAAGTCCTCCTCCCTCTTGTCAGCGGTGGTTTCGACATGTGTGAGGCAATCCCCTGGCTCTGATTCGCGTGCTTAAAACTTTATACAAATATTTCTCGGCAATATAACATATTTTGTCTATATATATATCTCTTTATAGGCACGAATTATCCATATCACACATAACAAGCTGTAGATTACAAGGGCGGGATAGCATTTTATAGCTTATTTATGGAGATTCTCAAGTGCCACATTTACATAGACTTCTTTTAAAAGGTTTATGCCAAGACCTATTTTATGCTAAAATAGGAGTATGAAGGCTCACCAGAGCTAAGCAGTCAGGAAGCAGGCTAGGAGACTTCACTTCAGATCATCCCTGAAAAACACATTATGTTGGGTAATAGCTCAGAAGTCTGTTTTCAGCTTGTAAAGGAGTATTTACTTCTGTCTCAATAAACAAATTAGTATTTTCCATTAAAGACAGTAAATCTGGTGTCTGAGTTTTCTGGCAAATACAGGCTGCTCTACTCTTTTGGGAGCACTTCATTTTGGAGCTTGGACTGGCATGTTGCTGGATTGATTTTTTCACAAATCATGATGTGAATTTCTCAGAAGCCAGAATGTGTTTTCCAGCAAGCTGCATGGGTTTGTCTGTGGAGCTTCATTGTACAACCACTGGGAAAGGCCACTTTGGCACGCCTGAAAGATCTGTGTCCTTGAAAACAACACCACCTATGGCAGTGAGAGATGTTTGTCATAAAACTATTTATTCCAAAATAGAGTTTTAAGAGTGAATGCACCTAATCTTTTATTCATTGAATAGAAAATGGAAACTGTGAATCAGGATAACTCCAATCTAATCACCCTAGTAAGCACCTTAGAAATGGCACATTAACTTCAGCAGTAAAGTGCATGCCACCTGCTGGTCAAGTTTGTTTTCTTATAACTACCATTTCCATTTCCATGGCCATTTTCCACTTAATTTGCTTCCTTGGATAGTTGATGTTTCAGTGACTACATTAAGCAAACTGATAGCATCATTGCCTGCTACTGCGTTACATGAAGGAATTGCACAATGAAGAGAGTGTGGTCAGTGGGCACAGGTTTGTGTGCATCCATTCATTCATGGAACATATTTCCACAACGAGGCAAGAGATACAATTTGATTTGTTTCCCACTAAAAGAAAAAAAAATCTCTAGCTCATGGCAGCAAGTAATAGATATTTCCCTCTTGCCTCTACTGTTCCCTGTTGTTGCTGTGCCACAGTGTGTGGTTGCTGTGGCAATCATGATGGGTGCTCAGAGACAGTGCAAACCTCGCTTCAGCTTTGTGCTGCAGATGGGTATGGCAGTAGGGAGTTCCAGATGACTGAACATAGGACTTGCAGTTCTGGTGCTGTCAGATTGAAACAAAGGAGGTGTCATGCTATAGTAACTGAGCGCATTGCACTGAGAGCAAGACAACCTTTATCATGCAGGTGCTTACTATTTATCCTGCTTTTATGTCAAACAGAGGTGGATCCCCTTTTCCCCAAAATACACAGTGCATGAGAAGGCTGCCTTGCAAGGCTAGTATTCAAATGCCAGTATTGCCACACTTATCTAGAGCTTTGACTCTTAATGGTTACTTACACAAAGTACTAGGAAGCTGTTGAGTCATTGTTATATCCTGGTCCAGTTGGAAAAGGTTTGATTTACTCTGAGCAATGCATGGGGAAAAACCCAAAATTCTTTGGAGGTTCAGTATTGAACTTTTACTTGCAAACTTTGGAACTTTAAGGTAGAATGAGATACTTGGCTAATTTTAAATGTAGCAGTTTTGATTAGAAATTCAACAGTATAAAAGCATACAAATTAACAGTTAAAAATGTATGAAGGAAAAGAAAGAAAAAGAGAGGATAAGATTAGAAAGGTGTATATTCACTGCCTGTGGATCCAGAGATGAGACCTAATTATTGCAATTTCTCTGTATGTTGGTTGAAGCGATGATTGCAGTTTTGATCCATTGGGGCTGTGCAGCACAAAGTCCAGTGGGTTAATACTACATTCAGGCTCAGTGGGAATGCATAGGTACCTCTGCTGAAGCAGGGAGTTTTATACAGTAATGTAATACTGTGGATCATGGGGCACAGCAGTTACAGCTGCCTCTTAATTCAGCATAGTTTCAATTATCAGAAAGGATGAGTACCCTCAGGCTATGTGGGAAGCTGAGCCACTCAAGTAAGGACACTGGCATGATAAAAAAGCACTATCTCACCCTACAGGATTTGCCTCCTTTCAGCCTCTTCCCTTATTTTGTTCACCACGCAGCTGTAGTGTCCAGAGATGTCTCTGTAGTGGACAGAGATGGGTGTGTACTCCCTTTGCAGTTACTTGGAGCAGCATCGGATAAGCATCCTCAGGTTTGGCAAATGGCCAGTTGTTTGAGTCGTCAACACTCCAGCATCTCACAGTGATTTAGCAGTTTCTTGTCTATATGGACTTCAAATAGCAGTCCTCGATGATCCTTGATGGCTTCAGATCTGTGTGACAGAAAAGGCTACTGTAGCAAAAGCTCATGTTTCTGGAAGAGATTTACAAGAGCCTGACTTGGTATATACTACTGTCAAAAATGTGCTTTTCAGCTGGATATGCAGGGTCGGTGAATTCATATGCTAATTAAATATTAGCTGCAATTGTTTGTTAGCATACACTTTGATCTGAATTAAATATTAGCTTAATCAGATCGACTTTTAAGAATTTACTTGTATATTGTCACTTGATTTCTCTGGCCCTTCCCAGACATTAGAAGTTCATTTAGGTATGGTTTTTTTCTGAGAAATTTTTCTTCAGAAACAATAAAATCATCTCAGCTAAGGCTTTTTAGTGCTGATGTCATTTTTTCTCTTAGAGAGGAACCTGAATAGGGCTTGGTGTCTTCTCAAAGAGTAAAAGAGTCAACTGTAGCTCTTGCAGCATAGCTGCTGTGAACAGCATGTAATTTGGCAACAAGCATTTGGAGCGGGAAAGCATCGTGTAACTGCTGGCCTGCTGGTTGCTAAAAGGCTTTCATTTCTCCCATGGAAATACTCTGTGAGATTTCCAGCATAAAGTGGAATACAATTTGTCCTCTGTGTCCAAACTGATGTGCCAATCCACTTCAGGAATGACTGTGAAACTCTAGTAATTTTGGAGAAGGTTAAACCTCCTATGCAGCCCATACAAATCAATAGGATTAACCTAGTACTTAGGTTCTACCTCTGTAAGTGTTAAGATAATTAGTAGTGGGTTTTAATTCTGCAAACCCCACCTGATTTCTTTTTTGGTAAAGAACTAAGATCATATTTTGTGTTTTCAGCTGCCAAGAAGCCAGATGAAGTTAGGTGAAGTTAGTCATTGACTCCACAGAGAACAAAAATCTAATGCTAAGAGTAGTTTTTGTTTTCATTTCAGTAATTCAGAGAACAACTTTCACAAGAAAAATAAAACAAACAAAAAAAATCAACCAAACAAACAAAAAAAAACAAACCACCACAAAAACAGCTGTTCTATTACTCAACTGAACCCTGGATAAGCTTTTGATCATACCATCTGTTTTTCAGCTACTGTCAGATGAGGGAAGGCATCTGCTAATAGAAACTAAAAAAAGTCAGAAATACCACAGAAGCAGAAGTGTACAATTTAGCTATTGGGTCCATCCTGAACTTCTGCTGTGCCATCCTCGCATCTGGAATATATCTGCAAAGACCAATATTCCTTTTGTTGCTTATATTCAATAAGCAAACGTTTTCTGTTTTATATGGTGCATGCAGTGAAGGCGTCTTATAGATACTAAAGCAACTTACTACCAATCTTTTTACTTCCTATCTTCCTACATATTTTGTGGTTACAATTGAAGCTACAGAAATAAAATTTAGAATGTTTCTTTTCCCTCTAAAAATATTAGCTTGTGAAAATATCCATTACCCCATTTACATTAACAGCTATATTGGGAAATACACACTGAATTGTTATACAGCTCTGTAAATTTTCTAGATAAGGAAATTGAAGGCAAAACAGTACTTCATGGCAAAGCAAAATTCCACATTAGATAATATAATTTTTTCAATCAGGCAATTGGAAAGGTCAATGCAGTTTATATACTCCATGATAATGTTCAGAAACCTTTATTACTGCCAGGCTCTCTTGTGTCTGGGAAATCAGTTTCTTTTATCTTACTTAGAAAATAAAATTATCCTTTCTGTGGCTTCACGTGGGGCACAGAGACCCATTCATTAGTGCTGTAATATCTCAGCCAGAGATGAGATCACTGTATGAGATGCAGGGTTTCTGTAGATAAAGCAGGAACTGCAATATTACCGTCCTAAAGGAATATCTCACACTATGTAAACTGCCTTTTCCAAGTATTGCCTATTTAGTCTCACCAGCAAACCAGCTAAGAAACTAATGGCTTGTGGCTATTTTTGTTGCTTGGTCTCTGCGTGTTGTCATGACACTGTCAGCCTCAATACAGAGCAACCATATGTCTGCAGCATCTATAGCAAAGCAATCTGGGCATCCCTGTCTCACCAGACTGTTTGAAAACTGTTGCAAAGGAAAACTAGAAATTGAACTTTAACATGGAGCAATAGTCCCCAGCATTAATACTGTTGCCACCCAGTCAACTCACAAAACTTCCTTCTAAGGTCAGCATTTTCAGTTCAGAATATGTGTGCATGTTAAGACTTGCATACAATATTTTTATGGCCATGACTTGCATGACACAATTTTTCAGGATATACAGCAATAGGAATGACCAAACTGAATTCTTGTTTTCTTAGAGTAACAGAAAATCCATCTCAAAGTTGTAGATTGATGATTGTGCTCATCAATCTACAGCTTTAACCACAGGGACTGTTAATTCAGGCAGTGAAATGTCCTAATGTACCAGTATGAAACCTGTTGTGTAAGGGGAATAGAAATGGGTTTACTACCAAAAAAATTTTGGTCATTCATTCCACTGGAAAATTTGCATATTATATTCCAAAATCTTCCAAAATCTTAAGTCTGTAAGACTTAAACAGTACATGCATATCTTTTTTCTTTTTTAATGGAAACAGAGTGGTGAGATTTACATAACCTGTTGTCTCAGTCATTAAGGCTGTCTCAGATGTCCAGTCTGGAAGGAAAGGTACCAAGTACAGGGAAAGCCAAACATTTACAGTAACTTACATCAATTGATGGCTCAATTGCAGAATTTCTGCCTTTCTTACAAGCACTGATTGTTTTGCTTGTTTCCTGCTTTTTTACTAGACATTGAGTCTATGAAAAATCAAATTAAAACATGAACCATTGCAGTGCTGGCACAATGAAGGAGAGGTAAAATTTTTGAAATTTTGCAACCAACATTTAAACTTCTCCCCTCATATTTCCTCATTTGGAGTTCTCTTTTTTACTCCTCAAAATAGCAAACTACTTAATTTATGTTTTCCCTAAACACAATTCCCTCTAATCTTTCCGTTCCTGAATTTTCCATTACTTAGCCATCCCTCTTCTTCTGCGGTATGACCCACTGACTCACCTGCTCACTTTGATCTTTGTTATGGCTTCATTTCAATCAGTTTTTCCTCTGTGTTAAACTTCCAAGAAAAAGGGAAATGCTTTCCTCTCTTATCTGAACCATTTTGACAATTTGCATATCTAATCTCCTTTAATGTTTTGCTTTATCAAACTCTCATTTTTATTTTCAGAGTAATTTTCCACTGAAATATTTAAGTAGGCCTAGCTGAATTATGAATGTCACCATGGACTCTGGAAGCAATTCCCTGTTTAGCCAAACCAAACTGTGTCCTAAATCAGGAGATTTTAAGGTCGCACTCACAATTGCATCTGTGGTTTTTTTAGAAAAGGGAGAGATTTTATTCTTACTTATGTAACTGAGATGCATAAGAAAAGTTTATATGTCAGAAGTGAAATTTATATTTCAGAGGTGAAATTTAAAGACACTAAAAGATTTTCTGGAAGTAACTAAAAAAAAGCTCTTCAAATATATTTTAAATCACCATATAATTTCTCCTGATGTCATAATGAAATTATGATGAGAAAAAATTACATCTCTAAAAGCATGAATAATTTGCAGCATTCTTAGAATGCTAAGTTTGTAAAGTGAACACACTTGGTGCTGTTACAAATGAAAATTGATCCAACCAAATTAAAAATAAAAATAAAAGAATTTTATTTTGCAATCAGATTCTATCTAGCCAGCCACAAGGAAGAACAGCACCGAGCCCGGGGTCAGCCCTGGGTGTGCAACAAAGAGGTCAGCCTCAGCAGAGGTTTTCCTCTATGCCCACCCCACCATTCTGGTACAAGCGGTTTTTATAGGGAAAATTCTGCCTGAGGCCAGGATTTCGGCAATCAGTCCTTTCTGCTATTCAGAGTCCCATTTGAATATCTCATAGTTTGATGAGATTTCTTTTCTTGGCAGTAGTAGAGTAGAACAATTCGATGTCCAGAGTAGTTGAATCCCTTGATGAAATTTAAGGGAACGCTGCATTCACATGTATCTACTCAAGGATTTCCATGATATCCATCTTGGGTCGTTCACACGGTGATCAGCGCCTGGACATTCCCCATAGCTTCAGATCCGGCCCATCTCTAGACATCCACACCCTTTTACTTGTTACTCGGGTTTCAACATAAACCAGGATTCGCCTGTGAGGGTGAGGGGTGTACTCCTAATCCAAACGTGTATCCTCCAACAAATATTTAATATCACATATATCATACTAAAAATGGCACGAATTATGTCTACTATACATAATAGTGCTTTCTTTGCTCTCATCAATGCTGTCCTGTTTTTTCCTTTATCTTCAGCTATCCATTGTCTAGTCAGTAGGTACAGTGAATTTGAGGTTTAAAGAATTATTTTTCTCCCTCTCTTGTCTCTTTCGTGACACAGGGCAAAACATCTTTCTGTAAAATTGTGCATGTCAGTCTCCCTCTCCAAACCAATACATGCTAAAAATCTGACCGTATTTCAGCTCTCTCTTTGTACTCTGAAGTGGTCAAGGTTTACCATACTATAAAAAAAAAATTTTCCCATATTACAGAACAAATATAAGTACAGCCTTGTGCTACATAGCTATTCAAATTTAATTCTATCTCTGTGGAGTTTTCAGAATAAATACTCAGGGGAAAAAAAGTGCTGTGCTAGGTTGGAAAGATTCATTTTTTTGCTAGTAAAGTCATGAAAAGAGGAACTGAATATGTTGGTAGTTTGAAAGAAAACTTATGATCTGTCATTCATTTTACCAAACATTAGCTTTAGACTATTTCAGAACAGTTTTTAGATTCATTACCATCCTAGGGCCTGGGAAATTTTGAAATTTTGAAGGTGCTGATTATTATCTGTTGCTCTTGCTTCTCATTCTAGGGGTAAAATCAACTTTGCCCATGTGGAACACAAACTTGTACATACTGTCCAATGCATTGCAGCACATACTTATGAAAGTTAATCATTTATATATCCACCTAGGCCTGAATATGGTAAGATGTGACATAGTTATGATGGCTAAGGGAGCATTCTTTAAAGCATCTTGCTAATCTGGACACTGGTTTTCCAGACACAGTCTGGAAAATCTGTTTGATATTCACTGCTCTCAAGTAAAACACTGTTACCTGACTTTGCCTTTAGGAGCTCAATGCAATATCAGCATGAAGACAGAAAAAAAATCAAAGAATTAATGAAACACATAAGGCTAAACTGACCCTGCTGAGCCAGAAACTGTGTACAAGAAAAAGAAAGAAAACGTAATCTGTCAAACAAGGATGGAACCGATTATAAACAGAGACCAAAGCAGTTTTAAAATAGGCGCTTTTGGTAGAGTCCAAGGTCAGATAATACTTTCCTTCTGCTTTCCCTCAGCACCTCTCCAGCCTCCTCCCACCTTGCTTTCTATCCTGCTGCTCTTCTTTACTCCATCTTCTTGGTTTTTACTTGCTTTCTACCTGCTCTGCCTGAAAATTGGGTTTCTGCCCTGCTGGATTATAGTTATTGCTGGCAACTACCACAGTGTGCTGTACGCCTGCTTGCAAAGGCTCTGTTTCAGCTCGGTGATTTCCTGCCGCATTTTCCTAGGCAGAATGAGGATGCAGTTAGTTTATTTTCCTGGAAATTAAACCCATTCACATTAAGACGCTTCAGTAAAATCCTCAATGAGGTAGAACCTTCCCAGTGTTTTGTTGCTGGGTTTCTTTTTGGGTTTTTTTTTGTGGTTTGTTTGTTTGTTGATTTGTGTTTTGTGGTGGGAGACTTAGTGGGGGGGGCAGGAGATCATGTGTCTCTTCCTTCTTTTAAGGGCAAATCTCATGCATTTTAATTAGGCAGGTTTTGTGGAGGGAAATGAGAGGTAGTTTGTTATAGCAAAAGTTTGACTGTCAGGTTCCAAGCACCTCCACCTGGATGGAGTCCAGCTGCCCCAGCTTTGAAAGTACCTGCTACCATATTTTGCAAGATCACTATGGACCCACCAAAATTCAAGACGTTTAGCAAGAATCCAGTTGCCTATAAACTGCTTTGCAGGTTTTTGGGAAACCTCTACTGATGAGTCATTTGCCTGTTTCAGGTACGTCTTTCTGAAGATCTGTCTCTTCAGAGCAGTGCAATACAATTTTGTGTTTGTCAGGAATGGTAGCCCCAGTTTCTATTGTATTTGCAAAGAAGAAAAGAAAAATACTTTTTTTAAAGTGTTTTCTGTTGGAAATCACAGTTGCTCACTGAGATGAAAATTACCTGAAAAAGCTGTTTCAAGTCTATAAATAGTGAACACTGAGGAAAGAAAGGAGGAAATAGGAAAAAGACCATCCCCAAAATACCCAATGGGGTGGCAGAGAAACAGAAAAAAAACTGTTATTTTAAAATAAGTGAGTTTAAGAATTGAAAATACCAGCTACACAGAGGTATTAATGTGGGCCCAAATCCCTATGGGAAAAAAAAAGAGTACTTGATTTTGAGGTTTCTTTTCTCCTTTGGATAGAAATTGGTTTTTGGCTCAAAAGAAATAGCAGGGTAGGGTAAATGGTAGTTCTACTCTCTAATACACTTCCATTATGCTCCTATGAAAAATAGGAGATATTTTCATAGATACAATGTGAAACAGAGCAGCACAGAAAAAATTTCTTTTTAAACTAATCTTCTATTTTTCACAGCAATACAGAACAATGTCTAGTGGTAGTTTGACTAAAACTGCAACTCTTGCCTACTTATTTCCTTTTGGTTCATAAGCAGGTCCTTAGCATGTACTTCTTTTAAATACAGGCTTCTTGGGATTTATTACTCTGTAATGAAATTATCCTGGATTCCGTATGCACACCTTGCTAGGTTGTTCTTTCTTCTATTTTTTTTCTTCTAAAATTGTCCAGAGGGTACAACTCAACAACAGGCTTAAAGGGTCTGCAGTAGGCAGGTGAAAAGCTCTTAGACACTTTGTCTTCACTGAAAGAAGTCTTTTTCTTTTTCTTAACAATGAGTTATTAAATGAGTTTCTAAGTCCTTAATTTTCTGTTATTTTTGCATCTACCAAGATGGAAGGCACTCATCCAGAAAGAGGTAGCTGGGAATAGAGCTTACTGACCCAGATATTTTCCTTTAGCATGTTTTTAGTGCAGTAGCATCTGTATTCCATTTTAACAGGGTCCAGACAATGTCCTCAGTGTGTTCCTTATCAGTTCTTTGCAGAGATTCACTCACCAATGGACTTTTAAGTTACACTGGCAGGTTGTGAGATACAGTAATGACTCTTGGAGTTCGGTGACTACACTGGAAACATAAAATCTTTCCTGTTAACTCAGAGGAAAGAAAACACCAGAACAAGAGGTCTCCAGTGAAACAGGTTTTTTAAGACATAAAGATATTGGACATTTCTAAGTGTAAATTCTGCATAAGTACTTTAGGACATGTCTGCATTTCCTCTTGCCTCTGACTACAGAAATTAAAGGTTGCTATATGCATTTTAAACCTTCCATGTCTGCAGAAAAATGTCTTTTATCAACCCATCAATATTTAGAACCAGGTAAAATATCTCTCAGTGTCAAGGAATAACAGTGAGAGGCATCTAGGCTGAAGGAGAGGTGGATGCTATCCAGCCAGCTGCTATGGATGGATGGATGGTTCAAACAGTCCCTGTGTCTGCAGATATCTATAGTGTAAAGTGGTTGATATGTTCTCAGATTTTTTGCCGTGTTCTGGTTTTCAGCCCAGGCTCCAGTCAGACTGTTTATTTGGGGTTGGTTCTGAGTTTTCACTGATACCCTCACACAATAGGATTACTCTCAACTGAGTACTCTCAACTCCCTATTACTGAGTGCTGCCTGGCCAAAAGTTCAGTTGCCTTAAACAGGAGGACTGCCTCTGCCACAGCGAGCAAGCAGCTATGGATAATGACAGTAAATCTAAATCAAAAGAAGAGGCTAGACATATTTGCTTACTGCCTCTGTGAATGTAGAAAATACAGAAGGCCACAGTGCCAGCTGAGTCTTCAAGGTCCTAAACTCAGAGCATTTTGAAATTAAGTTAGTATTTACTTGAGAGCCAGCTGAACATGAGCCAGCAGTTTGCCCGGGTGGCCAGTAAGGCCAATGGCATCCTGGCTTATAGCAACAGTGTGGCCAGCAGGACCAGGGCAGTGACTGTCCCCCTGTGCTCAGCCTGAGGTGCGAGTCACTCCCTGAGGCCTCACCTTGAGTACTGTGTTTGGTTTTGGATCAGAAGTTGTGTTAGGGGAGGTTCAGATTGAGTATGAGAAGAAGGTTCTTCACTGAGAGGGTGTTTGGGCATTGCAACTGGCTCCCAGGGAAGTGGTCCCAGCACTAAACCTGATGGAGTTCAAGGAGTGCTTGGACAATACCCTCAGGTACATGCTGTGACTCTTGGGATATCCTGTGCAGTGTTGTACACGATTATCCTTGTGGGTCCCTTCAAACTCAAGATGTTCTGTGATTCTGTGATAATGTGAGGTGAGTCATATCCAGACAAAGGCAGCAGAGCTGGGGAAGGGTCTGGAGCACAGATCTGATCAGGATCAGCTGGGGGAGCTGAAGGTGTTTAGTCTGGAGCAAAGGAGCCTTATCACTCTCTAGAACGGCCTGGTTGTGGTGACCAGGGGTAGCTTTCTTCTCCCAGGTAAGAGGTGACAGGACAGGAGGAAACAGCCTGAGGTTGCACCAGATGCAGGGTTGGATTGGATATTAGGAAACAAATCTTCACTGAAAGGCTTGTCAAGCACTGGACCAGGCTGTTTATTCCTCCTCCAGACTCTGTTGTCGATTATATTCAGTCCCCAATGTGCAGACTGCCTCTCCTGACACCTAAAGACAGAGAAGGACATCTTGCCATTTTGTGCTACCTCTAAGTGTGTCATCTGTGGCATGGGAAGCACATCATGACCGTGTACAGCAGAGGGCCTGATCTCATCAGCTCACATACTGATTGTGTTTTGAGATGAAACATACATAGAAATGTGTATTTTTATTCACATTACCTGTGGGCAGACTGCCTGCATTGCAAGGAAAGCTTCATTGCCAGTCATCAAGGAAATAGAAAAAAAAAAATAGGAAATTATAATGAAACATTTCTTTACAAGAATGTGATCAAATCCTAGAAAAGGCTTCTAGAGAGGTGGTTGATGTTCCATGCTTGTCAGTGTTTAAGAGGCATTTGGACAATGCCTTTAGTATGGTGCTTTAACTTTTATCCAGCCCTCATCAGGCAGTTGGACTAGATCATTGTTGAGGGTCCCTTCCAACTGAAATTATCTATTCTGTTACTATTCTGTTCCTATTCTAATTCTACCCTGTTCTATTCTGTTCCCAAGTTGTGGTATGGGGATACACATCAAGTAGTTTGCTGGAAACATCTGTATATTCCAGGGAGAGAGAGAAAACATTTCATTAAAGTATCATTTATGCTTTGTATCAAGAACACTGTAAAGGATCATATCAAGTCTGACTTGGAAATAGTGTACTTTAGCCGGGGAGGTTGCCTAAATAATGTCTTACATCACCTAACTCAATTGAATAATTGAGCTAAGCCAGTTTCCTATTACTTTATCCAGTTTGCTTTTTAGCCTCTAGGATGCTGTTCTACTGTCATGGATACCAAAGCCTAAAACTCCTGGAGCTCTAGGATCAAATGAAGGTAGAATAGGCACTAAAGGAGGGCTGCACTGGATTTCCTGGGATATGCTCTACAGCACTTTCAGCTGTCACATTGAAGCGTATCCCTTAGGTTTTGCCTTGTCCTTCAGACCTTGTATGTCTCCTTTTTCAGTGATGGTAGACAGTTTTTGGTGCCCTGATGTTTGTTCAATATCAAATGCTGCAGTTCAGTGCTATATGAGTAGGAATCTAGGAACATGGAAACAACAGATGTTGCTCAGTATGAATGTAAAAAATGCTTATGTAATTCCTAATAAAGATGTCACTTATTCTAAAAAAAAGGAATTGAGACAGTCCATACCAACAAAAGAAGAAACAGACAACAAGTGCTCAGACCAAAATGATGGCATAATTTTCATGAGTAAAGGAAAGGCCCAAGTAAAAATCTGCAATCTGTGTTGCTTGATAAGAAGCAGAGGTTCAAAGAAAGCTATTGCTATGGCAACAAAAGGAGCAAGGGGATTTACACTTCTGTATGTATCAGTACAGTCTTAACCAAGAGTGACTCTGGCTAGAAAGAACAGCTGCACATTCATTCTTATAATTTATGAATTGTGTACCTCACCCCACTGCCTCAGACCTATAACTTGGAGTGATAGATCATTGACCATACATGGTTGAAGGTGTTCCTGGACCTGTTAGAACCATAATTCTTAGATTATTTATCAAAGTCACTCCTATATAGAACCTCAAGGCTGAATAGGTTTCTAATATCACTTGAAAATATTTATTCTATGCCATATGGCATCAATTAGGTCCACATGCATAATACACCTAAATCTTTCCGGTAATCTGTTGAGAACATTAAGTCTAATGTCACTCTAATACAGGAATGTGTCTTCAACTCTAGTTTCACCCTGTGTCACTGAATGGCTATTTTTCATATGAAGATTAATACAATTTCTATCTTACCAAATTTTATGTCACAAAAATATACTGTATATTAATCCTATTTAATAAGCTTCTCATAAAGCAAATAAAGGAGGATTATCTCATGGACATCAGTAAATTTTAGGATTCAAGTCACGCTGCCCTGATTTAAGTTGTTTGTTTTTTTTTTAATTACCCTGGTTTCAATAATGGTATTGTCTATTAATATTGCAGATCACAGTTTTTCGAATGGGATCAGAAGGACACCAGGATATTGATTTAGCTATCCTGACAGCACTACTAAAAGGTAAGAGAGCTGAGTGAGTCTATATCAATCCATTTGGTGTCTCTGATGTGCTGAAACCAGCATTTATTGACATATCTATCAAGATGATAAATCTATACTGTGAAACTGAAGTATGCTTCTTGCCCTAACTGCTTTATACAAATCCAGGTCTTTCTTTAATGTTTAAATAGCTACTGTTTTTCCTTTCTGAATTTTTGTTCTCCACAATCACTGATGTGTCACAAGAAATATCGTGGTGACCCCCCACGCCAGTTACTGGAGAAGCTTAGTATTCAAGAGAAGACAGGCAAAGAACTCTTCAGACACAGATTGCCTTGGTAGCTAGAACATCCATGTAGATAAAGCTGGCTCTATTGTCAAAGTAAGATGTTCTGTGTAGTCATCCCTAGGAAAGTCTGGAGTGTGAGGTTCCCTTCTATTTCTATACCTCCATTGGTATAGTTAAGAATGTAGCTATTGGCATGGTTGGGCTTTTAATCTTAAACTTGGCTGGGTGTTACATCTTTCTGAGCCATTACATGTTACACTTCTGCTCTTTAAAATGTTGACTTGCAATAAATTTGCTGTTGCTACAGTTCATGACAGATCCTCTTCTATATTAATTAATAAATTAATTCAAAACAAGAATCAAGAATTTCATCCATTGCCAAATTTCTCCTTTTTGTCCCTTGGAAATAATACTATTGCAGGTTTCATTTTTGTGTTAAATGTAACCAAATCCTTCATTATCTTCAGTATAAAGGTATTCTCTTCACATTTGCTCTTAAGACAATCCCTGAAAGTACTGCTCTTGTTTTCTATTAATAAGGCAAAGAATGTCTTAAGAATCATAATTCCACTTTTTCTAAATGTGTTTTCAAGATCTGTATCCCAACATAGATCCCTGGAGTCTTGTGAAAACTGACTCTTGGAAGCTGAAGAAGATAAGTCACATGCCTGTGAGGGATTGTTTTCTATTTGAAATGTTCTTTTCCAGTATTTACAGAAGCAACTGTTTTAGTGGTTGCAGTCTCAGTATATGAGAATTCCTCCCTGGTCTGGAATATCTATTTTGCAAGTACTTAATTGGTGCTGTTGGCCCCTTAGTGAAATAAAATTCCCTTCCCTCTTCATGTTAAGGGTACAAGTCATCATAAGAAACTTGTATTAGCTCAGGAGGTGTTTGGATCTGTGTAAGTACTTTCAACATCTCCTTTCATGCTTGTCTGAGAGTCTTGATTTGAAAATCTACTGATGGCAGCAACATTTGTTTCTTGCTCTAAAGACCCAGAGGAACTGACACTTACACCTCATCTTCCCTGCTCCCCAGGACTTTGTGATTATGCAGGTATTCAATGAAGATCAGATTCATCAGGTGCCTCTGGTTCGT
This sequence comes from Chloebia gouldiae, assembly GCA_003676055.1. Lineage (NCBI taxonomy): Eukaryota > Metazoa > Chordata > Aves > Passeriformes > Passeridae > Chloebia > Chloebia gouldiae. Next base: position 436,216 of record QUSF01000036.1, on the reverse strand, counting down.
ATAAGCCTCCTGATCACAAGGTGTTTAATCAATATATGCAAAAATGAGATCTCTTGTCTCAGCCAAGTCAGTTGTCCTTATTCACATCATATCTTTGTACAAGTTTTCTGGCCCACCTGGAAAGAAATACTGACTTCTGTAAATATATCTCACTACCTTGATGGACACTTGGGTTTTTCATCAAAGTCTAAGGCAGCAATGCTGAACCACTTGTCTATTGATTTTTAAATAATTTATTTGTAATAGGTAAAATAAATTGGTAAATTGTTTTTTCATGCTGTTGGAGTTTTCATGGCATTGGAAACTTACTTCTTATAGTTTATTTTTTCTAAAATTAAAGAAAAATAATAATTGTAGTAAGTAAAATAAGATATTTGAAGACTGGGTCTGAGTTATCTTGACATTCATAAATTTAAAGTAAGGAATTCATCTCTTCCTACTCTCCAGTACTGTGTAAAAAAAGAAGAGTAAATTATTAAACTGGTGAGTAATTACAGTAACTTTTTCAGTCTTCTTAATGAGGAATTTGCAGCTTTTGGTAGTGCAAGAGGAGCATATCAGCTAATGACCCATCCCACCTTTGTGCGAGTGACTTGGTCATGGAGGAGTGGGATGAGGGTTTGGAAACACAAAATATCACTTCCAATTTGCTATGTAAAATTTATGATGAACAAATCTCCTTTTAAACCCACACCAGACATGCTGCCAATTCAGGAGCTGTCCTGGACAGCATAAGCCACAAGCCCCAAACCCAGCATCACAAATTATTTTTTTGTTTGTTTTCACAAGCTGCTTGTTTAATCTTGTCAGCAAGATCTATCCTTCTTGGAAGTGATCTTCAATAAACTACAGAATGGCATCCAAACTGGTTATCAATTTACATTACATGGATGTCATAACAGCATATGGTTCACAAATTCTTTTTTTTTTTTAATGTTGAGAGACACAAATGTGGGAAGTAAGTTTCCAAAGGCATGAGTTTATAACAGTCAAGTTTATCAATACGGTTTAACTGTTGGTGCTCTCTTAACTTGAATACTTGGAACTCACACCATAATGGATTTTGTCCTTTTTGCAGCTGCTAGCAAAGCAGAAGGCATGTGACAGGGAAGTTAAAGACAGCATATGGAAATGGTCTAAAAAAATACTTGTTTTGAAGTGGCTTCAAAGATCCTAGTTCACCAAGCTGTTGCAATGTCTGGAGCAGGCTAGTGCCAGCCATGTTTCAGATGGCACTCCAGAAGCCTTCCCAGTGCAATTGTCAGCACTGGGGAGGAGGTGCTCTGTGGTACCTGCATACGGTGATATTGCTGCCATGTACCTGCTGGGGTAAACCACGTTAGGCTGAAGCAGAACTGAAGTTCTGCACACTTTCCAGCCTGTGAGTAAGTCATGATGCATGCTCACTGAATAGCTATCATGTAGTATCAGATGGTCAAGGATAGTCTGCCAGCCATGAAATCACAGACACAAAAAGGTTTCAGAGTTAGGTCAGCTGTCTGGTTATTGCACTTGTAGCTGTTTCTGCTATCTGCTTTTATATTGTCAACTGGTTTCCTAATTGCCAGGATGATTCTGTAGTAAATGCTGTGGAAACGCAGCCTTTGCACTAAAGAGCTGCTGAAACAGGAGACAGCATTGGACCTGCAAAAAGTTAATTTGGTTTTTTATTCTCCCTAATCTAGCTCTTTTCTTTACATGTTGATTCAAAGTGGACACTGACATGCTTAGGTGCACTGTGGAAATGGATATCCCACAACCATTTCTGTCTAGGAAGATGTTTCATATCATTTCATCTTTCCAGAGACCTGAGCACCAAGATCACAAGCTATTCCAGGAGAATCCTTTAGGGGTTTATGTTGGTCACGGTAAGCTTTAGCCAGTTCATAAAAGCCTGTAGTAATAAGTATATAAAAGCCCTTCAGTAATCCTGCAAGTGCACAACACACATTGTCTGATGTGCACCCCGGCTCCCTGAGGAGACAGCATTGAGTTTATAGTCCCAGGCTGTATCATCAAGGAGTATTACATTTTCAGTCCAAAACATTGAGTAGATGTGACTTTTTACCAAAAGAGTCTATGCAAGCACTGCTGGATGGCAGCCTAAGAACATAAAATTAACATCTGTAGGAACTAACAGCTGTCCCAGCAGTCTGTCTGTATCCAGTGGTATGTATACCAAGATAAAATACTGCCAAAACAAGGTATTGCATCCCAACTGCAACTTTTCTTCTAGAAGAAGATGGAAGGAAGGGTCACACTGCAGATGCTGTCATAGTCTCAAAAGATTCTTTTGAGGAGCATATCTTACAATCAGTCAGACACCACAATACTGAGTAAATATTACAGAGACATTAGTCATATTACCCAAAACATTACTTAATGCAATAAGTATGATATGGTAAATAAAATAATACAATACAAGAGGTTATTAACTCTACCTTATTTATTTCCCAAATATCCTTTGGCTTTGATTTGGGCACATTACAGTGACACTCATGAGTGACAGGCATCTCCAGAAAGATCACTTTTTGAATTCTTCCTAGTGACTCAAGTCCATGCCCTGTGGCACTGAATGCAGTCAAGGAAATGATTGAAAGGAGACTGTATTTAAGAAGGCCATCTCATGTTTTTTCTGGGGAGTTTTTCTTATATGAGTGGAATCATTCATATTTCTTGATATTAGGTAGAATTCCACCTAAAATAGCCTGTATACTTCCTTTTTCATTTGAGACAAAGGCCATCAGTTCTATACTAGAATAAAATCAATTAAAAGGCATCCACAGCCCATATGCTGCTTCGTACAAACATTTATAGCTTTGATTTTCCTTCTCCTCTTAAGTAACATAATTGCCATTCACATTCATCTGAAAACCCCTCAGGGAATACAGGAAGGAGGAGAAGGAAGCAAGGGCTTTCCATCAAGAAACTGTACTGTGGAAGCACCCATCCAACCAAATGCCCCAGAGCCCCAGGATGCACACCCTTAAACTACACCCTAGCTGATAGACTGCTTCAGACCTGGAGTACAATATCCCCTTGAGAAGCCACACATTTCCTTCGACTGCCCGATACCTGCAGTGCTCTGTGAAATCAAACATTATGGCCACAAGCACGGAGAAGAGCATCACTTCTGGGACTGCGCATGTATCAGCTGGAAAACTTGGCCACTGCTGGTAGCCTTAAGCATAATGAAGGAAGCTGGGAAGGACACCGGCTGGGCCATGACTTGCTTTCCCCTCTGCTCAGTATTTGGAGCAATAAGCATGCTCAAAGAAAACAATTTTGGTGAATGGATGAGAAGCGTCGCCTCATGCCCCATGCCAGCAGTTCCTTCCTGTGATCAAATGTACCAGAAGATCTCTATTCATCTGCAAGCTGAGTCTTTTCTAAAGCATGAAGAGGCCCAGGACTGCTAGGGTCAGTTGATACAAACTGGAGAACACTCCCTGCTAGGGCTCAGAAATTATTTACCGGGAGCCTTAGCAATTTAGCTTAACTTCTGCCTGAAGTGGGGGCTGTGTAAACAGACCACTTCCCTTCCCAAGTCTGCTTGATCCATTCTTGATCCAAAATTATTTCTAACTAGATGGCACCCCTGGCTACCGCTATCATAGGCTGTAGTAGGAAAATCAAGAATTGGAGCTCCCTCATCACACGTGTTGTCAAGCTGTGGGATCACCATCACTGCCCCCAGGTTTTAGAGTTCACCCATATCACCTCCATGCCTCACCAGAAATCTTGACTAAGCACTGCTAAAGCTCTCACTTCTCCTTCAGGCACATGATTGGGAAGGAGGAGATCTGATGAGAGCATCTCTTGTTTGCTTCAGAACAGGGGAGAACATTATTTGAGCTCTGTGTTTAACTTACACTATCATACTCACTGCAGGTATCTTTTTTCCTGTTTTTATAAATAAATCTTGGGATATTGAAATGTAGAGACATTTTTGCCTTTCCCAAAGGTAAATATTTTCTGTTCTTGGATGCTGCATATTGCTTGTGTAAGAAACTCCAAAATTTTCAGATGTTGTTGGCATCCCCCCTGAGGTCTCTTGTGTTGCAGTGAAAAGTTGCATCTTATGCAAAGGGACATTCCTGATACTTCTTAGCCACAGAAGTCACAGAAGTATTTTCACTTTTTTTTTCCTTCTTCATTTGTTTCAATTCTCTTCTGTTCCTGCTTTGTCTACCTTTTTGTCAGAGCTCATGTATGAATGTGATTTGGATGATACACAATTCACCATCTTCTAAACAAGTACTGTAGATATTGGTATTAATTATTTAGCAATATCAGCAGTAAACTGACTTCAATTTGAGTATTATGTAATTTAACTATAGGCTAAGCTCCACAATGTTTTTTATTAAGGTCTTCACAGAGAATTTCAACAGCCAGTTTTATGTTTTCCTTACCTCAAATTTCAGAGTCCACTTTCAACTGGAGCAGTGTGTGAGTTTGAATAATACTGAAATGGGGACACAAATGCTTTGAAGTAATGAAAAGCTTTTATTTATCCTCACTCCATGATATCAGTATAAGAATTAATAAAGACAAAATAACAGTAGAGGTATGAGGTCTTAAAAAATAAGCCCTTATACAATCACCTAACCACTGCAAGCAGATATGTAATTAAAAGTCAAAGGGCTCTTTATTTATTTGGTTCATCAGTTCATTCAGGCCAGTTCTCCCTTTGACACTGAAGCACAAATGCTGTTTTATTATTACAAATCAGCTGAGAACCATGAAATATTAAAAAAGCACAGCAGGACAGGAATGTCCCACAGTGTCCATTAAAACTGCAGGGAAAATCATACCCTCCCTTCCAAAAACAAACAGCTCCAAATCCATCTTATCATCTGCATAGTTTCTCATTTAATTTGGATATATTATACCTTGACACAAGCTTTATAGAATGCTTTCTTACATAGGTATTTCATATGTGAAGGGAAACTTGTCCCACCAAGTCACCTCAGTACAAAGAGGGGAGAAATTCCTGTGCTTCTTATCAAGCTGGAATGTGTAAGATGCCAAAAAATGCAGAACTACTGAAATCAGTGGCGTCTGTGAGTTGAATCTACTTGTAATTGCTAGAGGCACGTGTGTTTCTGTGTGTGTGTGTGTGTGTGTATGTTCATGTGATACGTGTGGGTGTGTGTATATTCCTGCAGCTCCATCTGTATCCTGGCTTGTTCTCTTGCTTCCCATCCAGTAGGAGAGAAACCAGTTAAGTCCACCAAAAATTGCCTTCTGATATCACCTGTATCTGCTGCATTTTGAAGGGAAATATGAGGAAATAATATATGTTTGTAAGACAATCTGAGAACAAGAGATTTGAGAACGGATTTTTTTTTTTTACAGGTGCAATGGAAGGTTTGGTTTTGTTTTGATATGAGATCAGCTGCAGAAATGGCATAGACGTCTGTGAGACTTCACAAAGAGGAGTTACCAGGGCATACTGAGCCTAATGTCTTGTTTCTTTTTTCTTCCTGCTCTCCTCCCTGCACCCCTGTCTCTATACACAGGAGCTAATGCATCTGCCCCCGACCAGCTGAGCCTAGCACTAGCCTGGAACAGAGTAGACATCGCCCGCAGTCAGATCTTTATTTATGGGCAGCAGTGGCCGGTACAGTATATATAGAATGTATATATACACAACATCTTCTAACAGAAACACTTTGAACCCTACAGAGTATTAAGTCCATTCTGTTTGCAGTGGTGGTTTTAGTGTGGTTTAAAATACACTGCCAAACACTCGGTTCCCAACCACACTTGCTGAAGGCAGGCACAGTTGCAGACAGGTTAATGTGTTCTATTGTCCAAGGAAATGGTGACATCTAGCGATGCCTTAAGAGAAGGAAACTACATCTCTGAAAAAAATGGGAAGTACCAGATTTATCCTACTAAGCATGATTCTGCAAGCTGAGGAAAACAAGTGTATAGCCATATTTTAGTGCTAGGCTATAAATTCAATGAAAGTCAAAATTTCTTTTTTCTCTTAAAGAAGCATGCTTTTATATGAAAATCCTGAATTTGAGACGATGATTTGACATTAAAAATACACCATGCAAATGTTGGAGATCGGGTAGACTGCAGGAGTTGATCAGCAGTGTCACCACAAATGGGCTATGGCTCCAGACCTCAGGTGATGTTAATTCTGTTTCCACTGCTGCTCTGCATCAGTCTGCCTGCTCTACGTCTGCACCATCTCATGCTCCAGTTGATCCCTGGCTAATACCATTCCTAGGGAGCACCAGGGGCATGGATTCTCTTCAGAAGTGGCAGGACTGCAAATAGAGGGGTTATTGAACACTGTGTCAGGCAGAGGAGGAAGAAGAGTCAACTCCTAGATTGTGCTACAGCTTTTACAGGTGCAGAAGTCACAAAGACAAAAAAAAAAAAAAAAAAAAAAAAGAAGATCTCCATGTCTACCTGTATCTCCTTAAAGCCCAACTCATTCACTCAGGAGTTTCAACTGGACTTTATTAGTCACTACTGTGACACTTTTTTCATCACTATCATTAAAATTTCACATGCTGTTATTACATGAGCATTTACAATTCCCCATGTAAAAACTATAACAATGGGAAAAGCTTCTGTTTAAGTATCCTTGCTTAAAATGTAGCTTTCTACAGCTTGCTACCTCTAAAAGCTAGTACAAAAATCCTTGCCTTTTCAATTATTTTGTCTTTGATATTGGGCATAAATATGTGTCAAAACATAGGTATTTTAATGGCATTGAACTATCTTCATTGTTATCTCTTCGTCACACATCATAGCAAAATTTTGATAAATTCTGCAAATTGCAATCGTTTTGGAAGCTTAAAGATGGAAGGATTAGATAATTTCTCATCCTTCTAATTCTGCCTGACCTCCAAGGGTTAAGAAGAAGAGGTTTTGTGTAAGAAGACCTCTTGCATTTGGGCGTTCAAAGGAATGCAAATTATGAAGCTGTTTCTGTTTCCTCAGTGTTCAGATTTCCCTGAGGTTCCACATCATAAACAGAAGAAAACTCCAGAAAAGATAGAATTAAAGTGATTTGGAGTACACATAACAAATATATGCAATACAAATAAAATTATTGACAGAAAAAGAAACTAATGATAAAAATAAATGGTGAATAAGGTAGAGATGTGGTCTCCAGCTTACTGGATTGCAGTTCTTTGTCCTAAACTGTTTTTTCTAGACCATTTTAACTAGCACTCCAATATTCCTTTTTGAAATGCAATCCTGAATTAGAAGAATTTTTACAGATTAAAACCGTGATTATACCATTTCAAGCTTATAAGAGCAACACTTAGAATTTTGTCAGTCCTCTGCTTGTGCTAGAATGACTGAACCAGCTGGATGTAGCCTGCCACGCCAAGGAACAGCTTCAATTAATCACTTACTTTGCAGGTGGGCTCCCTTGAGCAAGCAATGCTGGATGCACTGGTGTTGGACAGAGTGGATTTTGTGAAATTACTCATAGAAAATGGAGTAAGCATGCATCGTTTTCTCACCATCTCCCGGCTAGAGGAGTTGTACAATACGGTAGGGCCAGCCTAAGGCAAATTTTCTGTCTTTATATTCACTGTTCTAATTCCCACTTGTATAGTAATGGCATGATGATGATGCACCAGGCAGTCAACACCTGATGCAGAAATTTTTCATTAGCCCATTTTGTCTCTCTTGCTTGTCTCTCATATAATGTAACATGCTGTGCCTTGCCCACATAATCTGCTGTATGGATTTTGTAAAGACACAAAATAAGCCTCACACAATGCCAGACATTTTCTTGTCACTGTAATTCCAATATGACAAACCTAAGATTTAGGCATGTGGCACTATCTGGAAGACAGTCACTGGCAAGTTAGGACCCATAGAGTGGTGTTGTATGACTCTTGACAATATGGCTTCAGAAAAATCTTCTAACTCTTAATTAGCCTCCGTTACAATGAAGGGCTTCCCCATGCCCCCACTGAGCTCCAAAAATTAGACCTTTGACTTTTAAAAAACTGTTTGCAAGTTTTTAATCCTCACCATTAAAGTTAATATAAAACTGGACAAATTAAGTCTGCTTCTGAATTCTCAAATGTAAAATATGTTCCAGCATTCACAATATTATTACCTACTTAGGTAGTAGTTCAGAAAGTTCAAACTTCTTATGTGTAATGAAAATAAAATCTTAAAGCACTGCCTAGTTCTTAGAATTCCCAGTGTTGTGTGTTGCAGAAGGGCTGTGATATGGGCATAAAAAAACTTTCAACAAGTTATTTTTTTTCTGCCAGTACTTTTCAAAGCCTTTGCTGCCACACTGATCTGTTATCTGGAGGTGTTTCACACTGATGCTGACCAGAAGTCAGTCTTGCAAAATATCAAATATGAATAGGATTCATTAAATTTGAGCAAAATATAGAGGAACAGGTATATATATGTGTGTGTGTGTGTGTGTGTGTGTATATATATATATACACATATATATATACACACATATGTGTATATGTGTGTGTGTGTGTGCGCGCGTGTGTGTGTGCATATATATATATGTATGTATGTATATTTGTATGTATATTGGGTACATATATGCCACCCTAGAGACAAGCTCCCATCTGATCTTTGGTCACTTACATTTTGCCTGTTGACTGGCATCTGTATATTAAGAATGTGTTTCCTCATAGCAGGGATAAGCATGGTAATTCTTGTACCAAAGCCAGTTTTTATAGGCAATAAGTTTGACAGAAGTCTTCAGTTTTACAGCTAAAAGAAGGGCTTTTTGAACAAATTTATTGCTGTAGAAATCAATGTACATTTTTTCATGCACAAGTTCCAAAAGACCCAGGCTCTGAAATGCCTGAACTACCAATTATACTAAATGACTAAACGCATCCATAGTAGCCTTAGCACCAAAAAAATCAAATACAAAAATTACCATATTTCAGCATAAGACTTACAAATTACCTGTGAAGATACAAACCAGTGAATCTTACCTCTGCTATGGTAAATTTGAAAAATATAATAAAGTATAGAACTATAGACAAGGGAATCAATTTTATTTCAAGAAGTTTACCAAGCTTCTGTAGGAAAATGTTAAGCCTTAGAAATCTATTACTATTTCTGTAATCAGCATGCAGGAGAATAAGAATGTTGAACTTAGTGTGTCCCCCCGGCTTTTTTTTTTTTTTTTTTTTTTTTTTTTGCGAAACTTCAATAGTATTTTAAAATTTCAAAGGTTATTAAAAAAATGTAGCTGCCATGGCTTAGAATATCAAGGACAATTTTGGATTAAAACCTACCTGAATGTTAAAAAACAGGGAGAAGGAACATGGTTCATTTTTACCACAAAAGGACATTATGACCAGGGTCATGGAAGACCTTGTGCAGGGACCACAGCTATTCAGCTTGTTTATTTAAGATCTGAAAAATGGGATACCTACAGAAGAGACAATGATAATTGCAGGTGTTTTAGAAAATCTGAAGCAGCATATGAAGAATCACAGGTAAGTCTCATCATGCTCAGGGACGGGGTTATGTAAAATTAAGTGTTGGAAGTGCTGAGCAATGCATATACAGAAACATTGACTCTACACATGTGTAGTGGTCTCGTCCATCATCAGCTACAACCAAGGAGACCTCTCATAAAAGTCTCTTAAAATATCAGCAACAGTCAAAAACTAAGCAGAAAATAAAGTAAGATATAATAATAATAATAATAATAATAATAATAATAATAATAATAATAATAATAATAATAATAATAATAATAATAATAATAGTAGTATAATCAAAATTGCAGAACTTCTCTGCAGCATATTTTTGCAATGACAGCTGGAGTCAAAAGATTGGAAAAAATCACAGACTCTGCATTCTGCATTCACATGTGCATTCACAGACAGTGAGTTTCAGAGAGAGCTCCATGCAATGCCAGGCTCAGAGTGTCTCTGAGTCACCAGCAGTGGAATTGGACATCCTGAGTGCAGGAAGGCTAAAATTAAAGCAGCTGGTTTTGCTTCCACTCTTTCCCAGAGGCTGTGCTGTGCTCCTGGCTTTTCTGAGCCAGGAGACTAAACTGATACACAGGACTTCCATTTTCATCCAATGTGGCAGTTCATAGGGTTTTCCTATGGAAGGGGTTTATACAAAAGAGGAAAACAGGTGAAATAATGCTCTTGTGATTGATTAGGGATTTTTTAATGGGTAACAGTTGTACAACTGTTCTCAGCTGCCTGATTTCTAAACTACCAAGGTGAGAAAGTTATCTCAACATTTCTATTTTGTGAAAACTATTTTGTTCTTCTTCTTCATTTGTCCTTTGCAGAGACATGGACCATCCAACACTCTGCATCATCTAGTCAGGGATGTGAAAAAGGTAAGAGTCCAATAGACGGTAGGTTGAAAATAATGTTATTGGTTTTTTGTAGCTAGAGACAATCTCTGTTTTGCATGAGCTTCCAGTCAGAGCCTTCTCCTTCCTGCCAGTACAGAATGTCCTGTTTGTGTGCTCCAAATATGAACTTTTTGCATACAAAGCACAATTAGCAAGTTATTTGGCTTGCTTTCTCTGTGGTTTTGAGACGCTTGAGTAATAGTGTGTCTGCTGCCATAATTGTAGGCTCTTACATACTCTGTGGATTTATGCTGTTACTTGTACTTTTCCATACCTGCAACTGTTGTCAAAGCTACTTTCTGTGTTGCTAGTTTACTTCCAAGCCTAAAAAATAGCTGTGACCCTTGTGCTAGATCTTGGCTTTTTGAAACAGTTCCTCATTCTGTATTGTGTAGTACATTATAGACATCTTTCTCAGCAGAAAAGTAAAAATGAGTAGTGCAACTTTCCCCTGACCCTTATCATGTGCATTTCAAGAATCTTGAATTATAAAAATCTATTAGAAGAGCTTGACAGAAATACTGAAAGGTATGGTGGCAGGAAGGAGATACCAAATACCTTTACCAATGTGCTCAGGATTAAAAGAGTTACAGCAACTGCAAGGAATGAAATCCCTTATCCTTTAGATATATGGATCAAGTAAGGAGATTGAGTCTACAAATGACCTCATCAGCTTGAGCATTCTCCCAAAGCATGTGCGGATTACAACCTAGTATGTTATGTAAGTCAGACCTCAAGGGTAGAACACTTGAGAAAGGATATTTCTCTGCATGGGACTAGGTAGAAAATTTTAAAAGGAGAGGATATTTTTTTCTAAGAGCACAGGTTTTAGAAGTTTCTTCTGACAGTGACACAACTGAAGTCACCTAAGGGAGGAGAGTAGTGTTATGTCATAGAGCACCATTTTATTAAGTAATTCTACAGAATAATCAGTAGCATGTTAGAAAGGTTCTGGTGGTATTCTTTGGTTAGTATGTTAAATGGCATCACCATTGTCCAATTATGTATAGTGTATTAAGTGACTGTTGAAAAGTGTGAAATTACTACAAAAAGAAACTATGCACAAATCCCCTTGGACTGAGCAGAATGAAGCTAGAATTTATTTAGAATGGATACTGCTCTTGAAGCTGAAGTTTTCAGAATATTTTATTACTCAATATGCAGTTATTTATGGCCTTTAAGAATTTGAAAGAAGCATAATCTGTCTTCTACTTTTTTCCAAACACCTTCTCTCCCCCAGAATCACCTTTCCAAGTCCTTCTTCAAAGTAAATTGTATGTTGAGTAACTAAATAGTATGTATCTCTTTTTCCTGAGCCCCTATTAAATATGTATTTTTAAAGAAACTCTTGAAAGCAAAGGCATCAGAGTAGTCAAAGATGATCTGTACTCTAAATAGACACTAAATAAGCTTACACTATATTTAATTACATTATTTGTTCTACAGTAACTTCTAACTACTAGGTGATGGTTATTGTTCCACAAATTTATCTTTCTTTCCTCTGTCAATATCTAAAATCTTCAGTAATTCCAACTACTTTGAATCAGTCTTATGAGCATAGGTGAGGGCTTTGAAAACAGACAGCCTGGTGCAGCTCTTTAGCACCTTCCTGAGGAAAACTGAACCTCTGGGGCTGTATTTCTCATTTTGTCCAGGATGAGGAAAGCCAGGCTTCATAAGGAGAAGTGACAGCTCACCATAGCCCTGACAACTGAGCAGATCTCTTAGCAGTCAACCAAGCCATAAATCAGTCTGCAGATCTGACAACAGTTTAAATGAAAACACCTCCTTGGAAAAAACTTCTAATGGACACATCACCATTTGACAGTTCGATGGCCCATCATGCATGCAAGACAGATCACACTGCTGATGCTAGTTTTTTGAGTTCAAGTATATTTTGAAGCCATACACCTAACCTCTCAGATTTAATTACAGCATCACAGAATATAAATACCAAAGTATGTACCACACCACCTTGAGACAATACCTAATTGGTATGAAATGCATTCATTGGGCATTTACATGTACCTCTCAGTTTTAAAACCTGCACTGTTTAAAAGTGTGTATGCTAAAAAAATTTGCATTTTGATCATTGTGGATTCTCAGATAGAAAATGGATATTTAAAAATGATAGAAGCAGTAATCTAGTACTGTTGTACTATATAGCTGTATAAATCACTAGGAGAGTGTTTTTTGTTTTGTTTTGCTTTGTTTTGTTTTGTTTCATTTTAAAGACAATCTTGCCTTCTTAATAAAGCAAATAATGAGAACAACAGAAGTCACATGATCAGATTCTGTTTGTGGCAGCCTATAGACACACATGTGTGCACACACACACATGTACACAAACATATAGTACAACAATATATTTCCCTTTGGATTTCCAAATACTGCTGTGAAGACTAATAGCCTAGGCAGCATACTGTAAAGGCCCGGAAACACAATCTTAAAAAATTTACAGTAACCTAAATGTGCATAAATTCTGTGTGAATTAACAAGACAAATCACCTTTCAGTCCTCTCATTTCCATAGCTACATAGCAGGGCCAACGTGCCTGCATTTTTGGCCTCATGGCCATTTTGGCATCTCCTGTCAAGGGTCCAGGATTTCACATTCAAGTTTGGCTTCCTTCCGTAGACCATACATGTCAGTGTACTCAGGCTAAGCAGAAAGAATCTGACATCAGACAGTAGCTATGCTGGATACCCTGTCTGCAAGTGGAGGTTGCCCTCTACAAATTAAAACAAAGAATTCTTTCCCTGCCTCAACTAGATTATAAAGATCAGTAGAAATTAACAGATTGATTTTTTTTTTCATTTAGCCAAAATATTGTATATAATTAACATATCTCAATTCCACTTCAGGTTTATTTCCATTTCCAAAGTTGGGATTTTTTGGACTGCTACTGTACATCTGCATTTCCAAACAACAAACTAGCAATATATAGAATTTTGGCAGTATTTTTATTTCCTCAGCATGCAAACTCAGAGGTTTGCTACATGGTGACACAAAAATGCACTCCAAGTGAAAAAAGTGCTATAACTGACAAGCTACATTTTAAGCCTGAAATTTCTTCAGGAGAAGAATAGTGCATTAACACTGATTAGTTTGTCCTAGTGTTAAAAGATTTGTTGATGATTGACCAGGACAACTATCTTACCTCAAAATCAAACTTTCTCTGTAGTCATTCTTGACAACCTAGACTGCAATAGAATTAGTTCATCCAAATTCTTGTTCTTGGGGCAGTTCTGACCCACTTGCACCACTGTGCTTCATTGACAAGCATTCTTAGCACTACCAGGGTTGTTCAAGCTGTCTGCTGACAGAGAAAATGCTTTAGTCTGTCTGTATGTATATATGTATGTATTTGGTATGTAATTCCTTTCACAAGGATGGTCCAGTTTTCTTTACTAGGGCTTCTCACTTTGAAAAAGTATTATTTATGAAATGTGTATTTTTCCTGTGGATTTGGAAGTTTTCTTTAGTGAAGTGTTTCAGTATTATCTGAGTGGTTTAGATGCATCTTTTATCAAGTTATTTTACTGGATATTTTTATCTAAATATTTTATTAAAATTTAGAAATCAGAACTATATAAAAAACCTCACGCTTTGTAACATGTGTAGCACCCTGATGCCTGTTGTTCTTTCTTAACTGTTCAAATGTTTTTTGCCACTTAATAATATTAAAGTATTCAGTTTGAGTGAAGACCTTAAGTTAGAAGGAGTCCTGCCTTGGAGCTGCAGCTCCCATTTCTGCTAATGCTTTCATCCTTGTTCTAGTAGAATTGTCATTTTACACATTTTGGAGAGAGAAGAACATTTTAGGAGAAAAATCAAACAAACCTAACAGAATTTACTTTTTAAATTTAATTTTTTTAGGTTTATTTTAAATTTACTTTTTAGACATTATTTTTCTTTAAACTGTTCAGCATAAATGTTACCATGTCCAAATTATCTAAGCTAATACCTGCAAACCATTGTAATTCCCCCACCCATCAAATTAGACAAGATTAGGAAGCTTGCAAAAGGCTATGCTAGAGGACATTACTTTAAAATTGTTGGCAGCTCAATTTTCTTCCACTAAATTTGCTTGATTTTTGTCCATTTGAACGTCAACCAATGGCTGGACATGGTACACCGTGAAAGTACAACCTCCCTCTCTCCTTCCTCAGCCTTTTCAGCATGCTGCTTGTACTATGGTAGCCGGGCAGGAAATAAGCCTTGCTCTTCATAGCTGAAGTATAAAAGGAAGGAGGATCTTTGCATCCATTGTTTTCTCTTCTGCAGAACCAGTTGCTATCTGCTCTCCATTAGTGATTCTCTGCTCTAATCCATTAGGAACATCTCCAGAGAAGCCAGGCAGATATCTCCAGACATGTAGATATTTCAAGCAAGACATGATAGTCATGAAATTGCTCCATGTGAATTACTAACATTCTTCTAATGAACACATTAAAAAAGCTACCGGCTCACTGTAATCTGTACTTGTGCATCATTATAGAACATTAAATTCTTACAGTGCACTGAAAAATTTTGAAGCTAAGAGTTACAGTTTCTGGTCCTTCTGCAATATTGAGTATATGAGACAATTTTTTTATTCTAGTAATATTCCTTTTTTTCAAGGATACCGTTCACAGTACACAGAAGGATACTTTGTCTCTCCACCTTTATTTCGTAGTCATTTATTTTGCACAGTGGCACACAGAACAGAGAAGGTTCTCTGAATCTGAAGAGTTTCTTAGTGAGGTCTCTAGAGCTAGGCAATCTTTGCAGAATTATGTCTTCTTTTCTGGTAGGGAATGCTTACTGAAATGTGAATTGTCATCCAGTCAACCCAGAAGCAGAGAGTTAGAGAAGGAAGCAAACTTTCATTTGGGTTCATTCCCTTCCCATTAGTCCTTTCCTCCTGTAAAAGGATCAGAGTTTACCTTGTGTAGTTTTCCTGGAGGGAATAGAAGAGCAGGTGTGCCCACACTGGGGTTTTGTTCCCTCGTTGCCAGAGATCCCCAAGAGACTTGACTGGCACATCTGTGAGTGCAGCTCAGCCTGAAATTGTTCAGCACACAAGGATGTCCCATTGGGTTTACTGCAACTGGAGAACTGAAATGCCCCATTAACTCAAAGCAAATCCATATGCAGTGAGAGACAAGCTGCTACTGAAATCTTTCTTCATAGTTTTGCAGCCCAGAAGCACTGGAGAACTCGTAACCTTAGTGATGCCATTTTCAGATTTGAAAGTGAAGGGAAAGAAGACGTGTGCAAGGGAGTTCCCATAAAAAGGACAGTAAGATGTGGACATATTTGTCATTCTGTTTCCTTTCCAGTTAAAAGGTACATGCTGAAGACATCACATGCATATGCATATACAAATAGGCATATACATAGGCATATATATATATACATATATGTATATGTATCTGTTTAAATATAGATATATAAAAATATCTAACAGAGGGTAAGAAAGGAAAAGAAATGGAAGGAGAACCATGTAGGCATTTTTCCAGGATCCTGCTAATGACCCTTGCGACAAACTCAATTCATTTCTTGTGAGACAATCTCCATGGCTCTGCTGGAAATTACATAACTAGATAATGTGTTTAAAGGGCCTTTTAGTAAAATATGTAAGGAGCACAAGTAGGAAATAGGTAAAAAAATTTCTAGGCCTGTAGTTTTCTTCACAAAAAAAAACCCCAAAATAATTAGCCACAGATATTTTGTTTATTACAGCTCTCATACATGCAGTTGCTTTCCTCATTCTTGGAATGAAACTTAAGCAAGGGTGTGAATTCTTTGAACATAACCCCAAGACTGAATGCTGCTAGACTCTTCTTGCCCCTGACAACTAGTAATAATGATAGTTTATATACTATGTAAGTCCTCTAGAATTGAAACACCAATCTCACCTCCTGCTCATCCTTTCCTGAAACATGGGAAGGAAACACTGCAGAATGGGAAGGAGATGACCCCATGTGAGAAAAAGATTTTGTGTGATGTTGCTTCACCATGCCTTGACAGTTCAGATGAGGCAGTCCAGAGAGATGCCAGCAGAGATGTGAGATGCCAGGACGAGTTGTGGGTGAGAGCTGGTGCAGAAAAAGTGCTATTTTGCAGAACTAGAGTCCAGAAACTGTGCCTGACTTTTCAAGTGTATCGATCCTCATGCTTTTGTTTCTGCAGTCATGTTCCTTGTTTCCCCAGCTGAAGAATATGAGTACTGTGTATTGACGTTATCTTCTGTTACTTCAGACAAGTTCTTCACCTTCTTATTTAACTTATGTCTTCTTTCCAAGCGAGAATATCCAGGTTTCGGTTGGATCTATTTTAAGGTGAATTAATTAACCAGCATAGTAATACATTCCTCTTTTACCTATTTAATTTGTTTTATTCTAACATCATTTTAAAGTACATTTAACAATGTCAGTAATAAGCATTTCTTCTCCCACTATCCTTATTTTCACCGCAGGGAAACTTACCTCCTGATTATCGGATAAGTCTGATTGATATTGGATTGGTGATAGAGTACCTGATGGGAGGAGCGTATCGCTGCAATTACACCCGAAAGCGGTTCAGAACACTGTACCACAATTTGTTCGGGCCCAAGAGGGTGAGAAACAAGTTATTTGCCATCCTCATGACTGCAGCAGCTGGCAGGGATTATTACCGTATCTTCTTACATGGTTCCAGACTGGTGGGGTCCAGATTCATTTCCATTATGTGCATTGCAGTTATCTCACCATAATGCATCACAAGACACAGATACAAGCTATGATTTTTATTAATTTAATGACTGCCCTCCTCAAACCAGCGCATAAAACAGTCTCCTCTGACACTAAAACTGTAATCATGAGTATTCACAGCTTTTAAAAGAAAAATCTTTTGACCTGCACCAATAATACTGTAATTCTAACTCCTAAGTGAGATTTTAAAACTTCTGCATTGTTAGATGCATTTCCTATCTCATTATTCATCTTCTGATTGTGATCTGAAGGTTTCAGGGTGAAGAAACCCATAACTCAAAACTTGTTGTTTTATTTTTTGGATGTGGCTCCAGCAGTCATTGGATTCATGGCAGCACCACTGTTAAGTATTTTTATGGGTTCCATGTTTGATAAGTTATGCCACTGTGAATACAAAGCAAAGTCTTTCTAAAACACAAAAGCTGTTTATTGTCATCTGCATTGCCATTGACCCAATCCAACATGAACAGGAGTCTGTTCAGCTACTCCCATACAAGCTGCAGTTCCTTCTTTGTGTATTTTTGCCTCACATTTCAGATTTTAGCAATACATAGCACTGAAAGTATTAATAAGTGGCTATCAATAGCCACAGCTCTGTGAAACGCTTGGAGACAACTACCTAAAATGGGTTTATTTGTTTCCATATGCTTTTCCTTATGATTCTTCACATTTGAAAGGAAAGACAGTGATTGTAGCTGGTGGGAGAGAATTCCTACCCAAAGTCACTCCATTGAGAAAAGCATTTGAGCAGTGATTTCAGTTGCATACTGAACCAACACACAGAGCAGCTCCACAACAGTCAATAATGTTTTCCAGGGCAGTGGCCAAAATGCTGATGTACTCCAGAGAAATCCATTAATGCCTATCACTTTCTTGCTAGAACAGCCCTAACCAGTTGTAATTTGTACCTGAATACAAATATATACAAATATATATATACAAATGTACCTGAATACAAATATATGTCTTCTGATGTGGCTTTGGTGAAAAAATGTCAAACTCAAGTTTGAAATATCTACATATATGTAAAAATTTGACTAGTGTGTATGTGTATATATATGCTATTGCACTACATTATATTATATTATGTATATGTTATCTATTGTATATTCTACGTCATTCTACATGCACATGTACAGATGCATATATGCGTATATACACAAATAGCTGTAGGTTTTCATCACTATTCTGTGAGAAATAACATTTTTCTAACTTTCATTTCATACAGCCAAAAGCCCTGAAGCTGTTGGGAATGGAGGTAGGCAACCTGTGACAAATCTTAATGTCTTTTCCTTATTTGATAAATGTAGCCTATATCCAGATAATGTTCAAATTCGCTGTAATGAAAGCATGAATGGTATTTTTCATCCTGATAGCTTGTTTACATAGGGGGCACCTTAAGAAAGCTTCTTAGTAAAAGTCCAGGAATTAGCTAAGGAAAAAGAGGGCTCTGCCCCAACTATGGATTTTCTTGGGTTTTTGTTTAATAAGATTTAAACAAAATGTTTCAGTCTGGCTGGGCAAGCAGAATTTCTGTCAGATAGCATCTAACATCTAGCATCAAAACATGATCAGAGAAATGAAACACTTGCAGAGAATGATGGAGAAATCTTTATACAAAGATATCCAAAGTTATCTCAGATTTATTGGCACTTTTGGTTACCCTGATGCTTCAAGGGGATAGTACTATTTTCATGTTGTTTTATTTTATACAACCACTTTCATTTTTCCATCCATAGACACAGGACCGAATAGGTCAGTTCACCTGATAAAAGCAAAAGGCTAAAATGGGAAAGTAACTAAAGGCAACAGAAACAAGGGATGGATGGAGAAAGAAGGAATAAACACATAGAATAGGAATAAAGAAGGATGGTTGCTACTTTTATAAAGAGATAAATGGAGAAAACACAAAAATAAGCACAGAAGGAGTCTTCAGCAGATTAGAAAATCCCCTGCCTATGTACTTTCTGGAGGTGGAAAGAGGCAGATGCATTACAGCAGATGCTACATTTAGAGCGAGCTCTTAGCTTTATTTCAGTGGTGACTTTCCCAAAATGATTCTGGATATTGTGTGATTGTACTCTCTGTTATTAGTTTCAGAGTGATAGTGTTATTAATTCAGAGTGATAGTCCAAGGTTCTGTTCCCTCTACTCCCCTGTCTTCTTAATTGCAGCGTATGCACCAATACCTTTTTTATTGTTTACCTATGTTAAATATTTTGTCCAAAAATGATGAATGGGCTGGCCTGCAGAATATATGTTAGGCACTGATTTCAATGAATTGTATGAATTTATTTAGTTCCTTCACTGATGAAAAAATTTCCCTACAATTCCCACAGGATGATGTCCCTTTGCGTCGAGGGAGAAAACCAACAAAGAAAAAAGAAGAAGAAGTTGACATTGATATGGATGACCCTGAGATCAATCATTTTCCATTCCCATTCCACGAGCTGATGGTGTGGGCTGTATTGATGAAACGTCAGAAGATGGCCCTCTTCTTTTGGCAACATGGGGAAGAGGCTATGGCTAAAGCATTGGTGGCCTGCAAACTCTGCAAAGCCATGGCCCACGAAGCATCAGAAAATGACATGGTGGATGACATATCCCAAGAGCTGAACCACAATTCCAGGTGAATTTCCTTTCACATACACTTTCCTGAGGGGGAAAAGGAAAAAAAGAGAAAAAGAAAAAAAGGACTGAAAAAAAAGAAAAAAATATTTCTGAACCTGCCTAAATTTTCTTATTTGTATCTTGCTTTCATTTCTAACTTGTAGGGGAAGTGCAGTCCCTTTAGAGAAAATCCAGATGGCTTTTAAATAATCTGTCTGCCAGAGTAGCGAAGTTGTTAGCAATATAACTTCTGAAATGAGAACATGTCAGGAAGACAGTGAAGTATCTATATTGTTTATGTGTTCTCCCTGAGGCCTCACGAGTCAGACTGCAACGTTTCTCTGTGCATTTTCAGGATACTCTGTACATATCCAGCAGAACACTTACTGAAATCCTTATGAGCAAAGTATTCAGGCAGAAGTGTTAATTAACTCAGTCATGCTTAGTTGAGCAAGGCAAGATAGTAGATTCCATAAGATGTTAAAATTTCAGAAATGTAGGATTTTAGAACGTATATTGAGCACTCCTTCTTCCAGGAGGCTTGACCATGAATCCATGGGCAAACAGCAGAGAAGCAATCCCTTAAGCTACAGATAACCAGAGGATTTCAGTTAGAAAATGTCAGGGAGGTGGGCAGGGAGGTGGGAGCAGACAGCTGGTAGGTGTGGGTGCTCTTCAGTGCTAAGTTCGGGCACTTATTTATATGCCTAACATTAGCCACTCACATTTGAAAATGTGGGTTTCCATGTGTAGAGTCAACATCACGATTTGCATGCTGGAAGGCGATGTGCCCCTTGCAGAGGTGGCAGCTGCAGAGATTCTGAGTACAAGGCTGTGCATGATAACGGGAGTGAGCGGATTTCCCTCTGTTGCAGGGACTTTGGCCAGCTGGCGGTCGAGCTGTTGGACCAGTCATACAAACAGGACGAGCAGCTGGCAATGAAACTGCTGACCTACGAGCTGAAGAACTGGAGCAATGCCACGTGCCTGCAGCTTGCAGTGGCAGCCAAGCACAGGGACTTCATTGCTCACACTTGCAGCCAGATGCTGCTCACTGACATGTGGATGGGTCGTCTCCGGATGCGAAAAAATTCTGGCCTAAAGGTCATTCCTGTTTTAAAATAAAAGTAACATTCAGAGGATTATAATAGATGGTGACACCGTTCACAAATAGTCAGTAATAACTGTCTAAAGTAACTGTATTTCAGATATTTATTTGCAATGACATTAAGCAGGTATATTCTTCCTGCGTTCAGTTTTTCAGATGGGGCTTAGCATAAGCCTAAGTTCAAAGCACACAGTTTAGATTTTTTCATTCCCTTTCTTAAAGTCCCCTCTGGCATATTTTATCAGAATAAGAACTGAGCTAGGAGGTTAGTGTGTCACCCTGCCTGTATACTTGAGGAGTTAGTCAAGAGTTTTAAAGATAAGAAAAGGAAAAGGAAGTGTAAGTGAATTAACCATTAGTGAAAGGTGCTGATGTGACAACCTTTCCCAGAATAGAAAAAGTAAGCAGCACAAATTTCCTTGCAAACCCTTGCAAATCTTCCTGGTGGCATCTGAAGGGACTCCTTGTGAGGGTTTAAAGGATCATTCCATTTTCAAAGCTGTTACAGTTTTACTTCTACAGCTGACAAAACTGCTAACAGTGCAAAGTAAATTCTGAGATGAATTTGAGTCCCTGGCATTTTTCACCAAAGTAGTCACCAGTCAGAACATACCCAGCAATTGCCTCCCCCTCCCAGATCACTGACAAATATTTTCGGTGAAGGGATTCTCTCTTCTGCACTAATTGCCTGTGTGACAATTGGTAATTACTCAGCTGTGTTGCCATGTGAAAAGATGTTCAGTAATGGCAAGAATGCTTAGGAGTACATGCATTTCTTCCAAACTGGCTCTTAATCCAGTGATAGTGATGAATGAGAACAAGTGGCTGATAGCATTTCTATGCAGGACCCGTGCATACATGTTGTTCTGCTACAGATAGAAAAAAATCTTTCTCACTTTTGGAGACACTGCTACTACCTATTTCCTGAACTCACAGGCCTGTTATCCTTCAGAGGGACAGCTGCTTTGTTCACTGCCTAGCTTTGAAGAAATTCAGTCTAGGAATATGCAGGACTGTGCAGCAACTAATTTTCTACTACATTCATTCCACCTTTCAGCACATTTCTTAAGCCCTAAAATAGATCTTTCTTTCCTAATGCATAACTGAAGGTAACAGGCTTTGTTTCCTTTCAGCTTTTTCTAACACCAGGGCTTCACAAGGATCCTTTAGTCAGTTTCTAGTCTGTATTTTATTTTATTGAAGCTCATTAGCAGAGCTTGTTTAAAGCTAGAGCAGGCTACAAGCTACATGAGGCAGGATGACAAAGAAATAAATTTGCAAGCATGAGTCATGGTTTATTTCCCAAGAACAGTTTTTTCCCTTTGAAACTGACAAATGGGAGGAAGATTGAATATAATTCTTTAGATTCTTGCTGGGGATGTATGACACCAATGGAAGGGCTAGGGGCAGCTGTTACTCCTACCTGCTCTTAAAAATAGCCTTTCTGTGAAGCCAGGTCTGCCTGTAACCCCGTCTCCCTGGACCCTACATTTTTTGAGCACAGCACCAGTGCAGGAAGCTTTTCCAATGCTGGGTACAGCATTTGCATACACTACCTGCTCCTCACTGTGTACTTTGAATGGTTTCAACAGCACACAAATTGTCTGCTGATATGATGAGCACAAGCAGCCCCCCTAACCTGCCAAGAAGTTATCTATCTGGTTTCACTCTCATTCAAGGAGACATTTATCAGAAAATCATTCTCCATCAAATAACCAGGAAAAGTTATTGTGCTTGTGAAAACAGACCTTCCTTTGTATTACTGTGATGTCTATTCAGTTGAACTAATGTTTTAACCCAAGCATTGTTCATAAATCCCAACAAGGAAATTTTAGTGGTTTCTACACTCCTGCATTTAAGAGAGGGAAGGCAGAAAAGAAAGGACTGAGATTAACATGACCACTACACAGCTGCCTGGTTACTGATACAAAATCTAGGGAGACTGCATATCTATGCACATCAGCATTTGCTTTTGCTGGCTTTGACTTATCTCCTCAAATCCACACATAGTTGCACGTCTTTGGCTGCCAGTGTACATTAAGCATGGACACAAAGAGCTATTAACCCTCTCTGTAGAAATAAATACTCTCTGTGTGTCATTTATACTGGTGTTTTGTCTTATGTAAAATGCAGATATTTGCAGGTCTGTACACCCACATGGTCCCACCTACTCTTGACCTTATATAATATTTTGTAAATATATTCTAGTATGTAGCACTATGCATCTGGTGATGCTCAAGTAGATAAAACAGCAGCACTAGTAGAATTTATATGCTTTGATTCAGTGCTCTGGCAATATTACTCCCTATGACAAATACTTTATTTTCATAGAAACTCACATGTACATGGTATCTTTCTTTTCCTAAATCTTCTGAAGGAGTTGTTCCGTTTGATGCTAAGTAATCATTATTACCATAATCTGTTTTCTGTGATGATTATTGTTATCATTATTATTGCTCTAGGTAATTCTAGGAATTCTACTTCCTCCTTCAATCCTCAGCTTGGAGTTCAAGAACAAAGATGATATGCCCTACATGACCCAGGCCAACGAGATCCACCTTCAAGAAAAAGATCCAGAGGAACCAGAGAAGCCAGTGAAAGAAAAAGATGAGGAAGACATGGAACTCACTGTATGTGCTCACTATAAATCATCAGGCTCAGCACTGTCAATTTGTTCTTTCTATCTCTGTAGGCATTGCAGAACATCTGATGGGTAAATATAGCACATGATAGGATACCACTCTTGGCACAGTCCTCAATGGGACTCAAGCCACACAGGTTTTCATCATTTGGTCCCCATGCTGCAGCAGTGCATGGAGGTGCTGTGCTGTAATATTCTCATATTTTGACTCAATTTGATGCCACATTGTCTGAACTAAGTGAATTCGATTTTTAGAAGCACTCAGTCACGATACATGACCTCTCTGGTGTGAAAAGGGCTCACTTTTGGTTGGAAATGCCCAAAGATTCATGGAAGCCAGAGAATTTTTTTTTCTTTTAGTTGACTTCACTAGAGAGTAAGGAAGTGTGCAAATAGGCCAGAAAAATTATGAAAAGTTATTCTAAAATTCTTTTTGTATTTGTGGTCATTGCCTTTCACACAAACACACATGTATTTAGTCCACTGAAGACACTAGCAAGCTGCAAGACAGCACCACTTCTACAGCTCAACAGAATTGTTTAAGGAGGGACTTGTCAGTATTAGTACCATAGCCTTTGAGGAATAATTTAGATAATGAAGAATCAGACAACTAATGTTCTGAAAACTACACAAGTCATCTACCTTCTGTCTCTTGTTCTCACACTTTTTCATTAGAGCAGTTATCAACCAGGCTACTGCATCTGCCTTAGTCTTGGTTTGGATTTGTTTGAGTTTGATTGTGGTGTCTTTGACAGGCTTAAAACTCAGCCCAAGTTGGTCAGGATAGGGGCATAGACATAAAATGGATTTGCCTGATTAAGTTAAAAAAACAAAAAACAAAAAAACCCAGACTGTTTCCCACAGGCAAACAGCAGGAGCTGCCCACAGGACCCCGACTGCAGGCAGGCAGAAGGACCTGCCTACAGGACCCAATATGCAGGCAAGCCGAAGGACCAGCCCACAAGACCCACCTACAGGACCCGTTTGCAGGCAAGAACCTGGATGTTGGGAAGGACCAGAAGCCAGAATAGCAGCAATGGGGCATTCTCTGCTCATTAGCTATTGATTACAATTTACTAACCCTTGGCTTCTGATCCCCTTTTGAAGTGCCTATTCAAATCAAATAAGCACTTTGCAAGCTGCCTTTTACCTGGCAATGGGGAGAAATTTGGGGAACATGTGTTTTCTGTCTCACTGTAGTTATCCCAGCTCCTGCTTTCTTGTCTACAATACTGTTTCCTTTTTCCCTTCTGACTCCTGCTGCAAACAAGTGATACGTGCAGTGGATCTGCCATTCCAGATGAACCTTAGATGTTCCCCCTCTTCTCCCTTCCATGTGCTGACAGTCCTATTGCTCTGTTCTGTCATTGACTCTTTCCTTAATGCCTTCAAATTCAGTGTATCACTCTAGTGAAGTTTAAGGCACTTGAAACCTCTTCTATAAAATAATATTTCTTCCTGTGGAATCCAGCAAGTTTAGAAACAATATCTTTGATCAGCACTGCTCACTTAGTATTTCTGCATATAATCTATACCATACTGTTGAACTTCTAACACAGCTGTTTCACTCAGGTGCCCCTCAGTGGTGAGGAGAGACAAATTGGTAGCAGAGTGATCTTTGCATGTCTGTGGTTAGATGCCACAGACAATTACATTAAGTCATCTGACATATTTTAAATATAAGAAAATACTTTAGACCGAAGTTTCATATTGTTCCAGCTTTAGTCAAATAATCTGGAATAATGGTCAGGTTTCTTTTCCACTGATCAGAGGATGCCTGAAAGGTGTTTTGGGAAATCCTTTTGTGAAGCTTCCCCTTAGCCATGTATCCATTAGTATATCAAGGATACCTTATAAATACTTCAATAGGATTAATAATTTATTGTGCTGGGATATCATAAATGTTTAATCCACTGCTAAACTTTGAATCAATAGATCAGTCACTCACCTAACCTGAGCTTTGTTCAGAATAACAAAAAAAAGTGATGTAAAAAAAAAAAAATTTATCTCAATGTTTCTTTTCTGGCAAATAATATATAATTGAAATTATCTTCCTGATTCTCCTTTTAACCATTCCCTATGAATACTTCTCAAGTCTCTCATTCTCAACATTCATCATGTTACACCCATATTCTCTCTGCTAAAACGAAGATAAAGAGGTCTCATCTGGGCAAGATCTGTTATTTGATTTCCTGTGTGTCTTGCACTAAGCCCAAATGACTAAAGACAGGCCAAGGACTCAGTTTCTTCTTTTGTACTGCACTTTTGCAGAGTGCATGAGCTACAGGGCCACAGTGATCTTTTCCCTATTTTACACCTCATTTGCACAGAATAATGTGATCAGCAGACTACAGCAACAGTGAAGTTAAGTCTCCACATGGGTGCATCTGCATGCAAGTATGTATTTGCTTTATGCTCCTCTTCAAGTGCCTGGTGGGTAACTGAACATATGGCTATACTATGAAGATACATTTATTTACTGTAAACTACTTGTTATTCACACCTGCTTTTAACTTTATAGCAGATACATAAGAGTGATAGGCCCACATTTCTTTAACACCTAGACACTAAGAAACAGGCTTATAGCAACTACTCACAAAAACACATTTGAATACACATTTGAATCAGTGCTGCTTAGCAGCAAGAAATTTACCACAATTTCTGTATGGAGCTGACAGCCGTTAATCTTGAATATTAAACAGAGAGTAGTAGAAGGGCATTGAAGGCCAGGAATATTTTCTATTTATACAGCATCCTAATCAAGGCCTTAATTACTGAAATTTAGGTCAGTCAGAAACCTCAGAAATCTCCTCTCCTCCCAGAATAATCCTAATTCTGGAAGACATAACTAGGAGCATCCTTAACCCTATTCAGTGCATTATTGTTTGGGTATTAGAGCTCCCAAGTAAATGGTTTTATTTCAGAGCACAGAATAACTCATCTAAGACCCTTAAAAGGTATTTCTGTTGTTGTTTTATTCATTTTGCTCTGATTTTCTATAATGAATAGGAAGTTTGAACTTCATGAGCATCACTGAGTTAGTCTGAGAACTTTTCAGCAGCAGCAAAGCTAGTTCTGTTGGCCTCTGGTATAACATTAATTCATTTCTCCATAAGAAGAGGTTCTCTCTTCCTCCAAGGAGTTTGGAAACCCTCCATACCACCACCACCACTACCACACATGTGCTCTGGCATGGTCTGTGTTCTTTGCCTTGCTCAGCAGACAGGATTTCTCCTGGCACTTTAGTCCTGTTCTTCTGTGCTCACTGTAACCAACAAGCACGTGTAAGATCTAATTTTACATGTCTGTAAATAAAAGACTTTGAAACATTTTTCTACCAGCGTTTCAGGGAAGAGAACAGTAATCCTAGAACAACTACCATGGGGGCAGCATTTTCACACACAGTGTAGGATACAGCAGGGTGTGCTGAGGGAGGTGTTTCTACACAGCTATGTATCACTTCCACACCAGTTCTCTATGAACTGGTGTAAGTCTCTATACAGCAAGTATATTTCACTCAGGATGAAATTGGAAGAGCCTGTATTCATTACAGAAAGACTGAAATTCCTGTTGCTTAATTATGAAGCATATAAACAGAGTATAGGATTGTTAACATGTATTAATGCAAAAATGTACAACCTAAAACTCTCCCCTGATAATTCATTATCACCAAACAGTCCTCATCACATAAAACAAAATCTGGCCCAACAATAACAACAAAAAACAGATTAATAAAATCTCCATGTAAAAACTATGAAAACATCAATCCCTTCAGGCTAAAATGATGCAGTTGTACTGTACTTCACAATGCGGCTGAGCTGCTGTTGAGCTTACCTTGCATGACTCATGGTGAATCACGGACAAAATCATGTATTAGAGAAAGAGATGCCACCCACACAGAGCAGTGTGTTGAATTTTTCCCACCCTACTTCATCCCATTCCAAGGAAAACATTTTTTCACATTTGGCACTGCAATTATTCTGTTAACACAGTTACATAGGTTATTTCTGAATGTTTCCAATGGGGAAAATTTTCAATTTGTTAATACTGAGGTATAGTTAACAGTCGGGAACATCATGTCAAACTTAATCCCTAGCCATCTCAGAGAAATTCCCCATCTGTAGTGTGGGGGATGGGAGAAGGTAGTATTATATGATAGAATTAATTAAAAATTATAATAAGAGAAAAATACAGCATCAATATGAAGAACAAAACAGTAGCAAACAGGAAATCATAATTCTTAAGCTAAAGCATAAATCCAGACATTAGAAGAGCATTATTATATAAACATCCAAACTCACTGATTTCATTGAGAATTAAGTCTGTCTCAGAATTTGTAAATTTGTAAAATTGTGAAGGATTTGAACTCTGTAAAATAATCCTTTTCACCAAAGCACATCATTGCTCATTTGTTAAAGTCGGTAGCATTCATTTTCATTCTGCTGCAAAATTCCTGAGCACCAGGGGACAGCAGAGACAAAGCCTTGGGAAAAGCTAGAGAAAACTGTGGCTCCAGATGGTAGTTTTCCCTGAACAGTATCAGTAAGTAGAGAGAAGCAAACAAATTACTATCTTCTTGGGCTATAGTGTTCCCAAAGCATTCAGATCATATTCAATTTTTTTTTTCTCACAAAAAAAAAAAAAAACAGTTAATGATACGGATCAAAGGATCACTTTGATTTTGTGGAGTTCAGGCAATGATATCTTCTGTGGAGGTTGTGTGTAATTTCTGCTACTGTGGTTATATTCAGTAAGTCTCATAACCATAAAAGCCCTTCTCCTCTGCTTAATAGCCACTTTGTCTTTTTCCTTTTTTATAAAAGACTTGATGGACTTTCGAGGTGTTTTATGGGCTCTATAAGAGCCAACAGGAGGTACATTTAAAATTTTAATAGGTAATGTTTTATCCATATTTATGGAAATTAAACTAACAATCTTCAGCCATTAAAGCTAAAGGAAATAGGTTAACTTGGTCAAAGCAGGCTTTAATTTTTGAGACAGTCCCAGCAGGTTAGTTTCAGTGCCGTATACTTCTGTTCTGAATCTTTGTTGTATTTTAATGAAAATGTGCATGGCAAAATCTGTATATTGTCAGATTCAAGAATATAAGGGTCCACAAGGAAAGTAATAATACTAGAGGAAAAACTAAATACATAAATGAAATTAAAGAGAAGGAGCCATATGGGACCAAGCACAGTCCTAATAATGTTACAAACATCTACACTGATAGAAAAAAATTGTCATTACAAATTACTATTTCACAGGGAAAAGATCTATATGAATAGCTCCACATGAGGCTGGAAAAATGAAGAAAAATGTTAGATTGTGATTCTTACTTTTAAATATGTGAGAAGTGTATCACCAGTTCCTGCAGGGCTCTAGAAACTGATCAGATAGCTCACCTGATGCCAAATAGTTAAGTATGTGCTATACATCCAGTTGAAGCAGAGAGCACACATACGGACACAAGAAGGACCTTTTTATACAAAAACGATATGTCTGGCATCTAATTGTTCCCTTAGTTTTCCACCATTTAAGTGGCTGATGAGGATAATGCTATTTTCATGGATGGTGAAAGTTTGCTTCCGTTAACACAAAAGCACAAGGGTGCCTTCATCTACTTGTAGAAAAGCCTTATAGAAGCACTGAAACAAATGCATCATTATGCAGTCGCTGCATACTTAGATTTGTCTCAATTCTTGCAAATATTTCCTGAGCAGGATGCTGCATTCCAGAGGTGCATCCACAAACTAAATAGTAAGAACATGCAAAGGGCACAGTGAGCTAAAATCCAGTCTTAATCTACTGTTCACTAAATAATTGCTTCAGAAGGAACAGTCAATTGTTACATTATGCTTCAAATACAAAAGAACTTCTTTTAATCACTAACTTCAGTGATTGTAGTTTAGTCCTTCCATTTATCTGCAGCTGATAATGAAAATTAAGGGTAAGAAAACAAAATATGGCCTTCTTTTGGCTGTTAGGTTTGCACTCATAGCTGAGGACTGAGCTCAGTGTAGCTTCTCTGTGGGTCTGAGTTGCAATGATAACTGTGAGATCAAGCCAAGCAAAGGCAATGCATGAGCAGTCTGGAACTTTACTATGGAAGAAGCTACAATCATGTACATGAATATTTAAATTCAAGGCCTTTCTGCTGCAGTGAGCTACTAGTAAGTCCTCTTAAATCCATGTAAGCTTCACTGTGGGATCATGGCCTGGAACAGGTCCAGTGATTAAGTTATAAAGTGCCACTGTCTTCTTTGCTTCTAGTTCAGTGACTATCAACTCATCTTTTCCCTTGTTCTCCCTCAACCTCAGCTTTATGAAATTCTCTTTGTTTAAAATCAAAATTTACCTGTTTTCTGTCTGCATCTGTTTATTGTTTAGAAGTACACTACATAAAGCTGTTGTCAGGTAAAAATCTTTCTGTCCATACAGCAAAAAGGAAAAATATTGTCCACACTTATTTTTTGTCAGAAATTACCCTCTCAAACTAAGGGTTGAGGCTAAACCTATAGCTTTTTCCATTTTCAAAGTACTAAACAGAAGCCTCCCTGCAAAAAGATAATTTGAAAACAAAGCATTTTACGCCTAGCTGTGGTCAACTGGTTTTATCTAGAGATCAAGAACACTTTCCTATTGATATTTCAAAACATTCTGTAATTTTTCTTTCACAAGAAAGAAACATAAATATGTCATTTCTTGTAGGCAATGCTTGGACGGGGGAATGGAGAGTCCTCAAGAAAGAAAGAGGATGAGGAAGTTCAGAGCAGGCACAGAATGATCCCCATTGGAAGAAAGATCTACGAGTTCTACAATGCTCCTATCGTGAAGTTTTGGTTTTATACCGTAAGAAATCTTTTCTGTTATATTAATAATGTTTGTACAAATACTGAAATTGGACTAAGGTCATCTTTTGTGTTTCATTCATGTCTACATTTATATGTATTGGAGGGTTTACACATAAATAGTTTAATAAAAGTATTTGGTGGAAGCCCGCTTGTTGCCCTGATTTTTAAAAGTGTTTTCTTTTACAGTTCTTTTGAAAGTTTTAAAGTTCTGATAAAACTTCTTTAGCCTTTGAATAATGTTTACTTGTTTGAGAGTCAGAGTTCCCACACAATTTCATGTATAAATAAAATAGTTTGCATATTTCTCTGCAGGTAAAGAAAAATTATTAATTAATCTTTAGACCAGTGTGGTTGGAGAAGAAGTAATTCCATCCTCCAAACTATGATCTGGTATAAATACCAGATGTTTGAATAAAACTAAGTCTTTTTCTCTTTTGAACTTAGCAAACTTCTGTGTACTCATTTTGTGTCCAATAGCAAGACCCGCTAGCACTGCAAACCTTTCCATGACTTTTAAAGATTACCATTTTGTTCAGGAAGTTAATGGCTAAAATTTGAATGATTGTATATGTTTTTCTTTAGAAAAATAGTAAGAGGCAGTTTGCTGTAGTGCTCCCAAGGAATTCCCTATAGGAAAATTCAGAATAGGATTCCTTCCAATAGTAAGCCCAGTGGGTGGTTGGTCTGAGTCAGAATATGAATTATCTAATAATTGAAGAAAAAAAGAGGTAGAGCACTTCTTTCCTTGGAACATTTTTTTTTCTGTTTTGACCAGCCTGTGAAGTACATCTCAGAAAAAAATGAAAAAATACCCACAAGATATCAAAGACATGATTGAAAGGCAATGTACATTTTTCAGGGACAAATTAGGTTAAATCAGTATATTCCCTGTGTTAGAAAGAAATGAAGCTTCCAGAAGGAGTAGGAAAAAATGATGTCATGTATATCAATTATGGTAAAACAATACCAAAAACTTCACAGGGTTTTCTCACAGCTAAATTAATAAAGTTATATTAATGTTGCTATGTGGATAAAAAGCTTTTTGACAATTAGTACTCAAGAGTAGATATTAATTATTCATTATCAAGCTGGAAACAGGGATTAAAGTTCTCTTCTCTATCAGGTGCTATGTGATATTTTTGTTCAAAACTTTGATGATGGAGTAGAGATTGGTTATTATTTTAGTTATTACTTAGTTATTATTAGTTATTTTGCAAATTACACTAGAATGTAGGAGGATAAGACTTAAAAGATCACAGAAGGTAATCGTTTCAGTCTTCTTAGCTGAAATATTCCATCCCAGTTCATCTTCTGCATCATGTGAAAAGTGTGGACTGGTGTGAAAGATCCTAAAAAAGAAGACTGCTTCAAGAAGTTTGTAAGGATTAATTTAAGGGGAGAGATTAAGGAAGTGAGAATGTTTTCTCTGTTAAAAAAAAGGTCTGTAGAAGGAATGTAACAGTTTTTGAATATGTGTAAGTACCTCAAAATCCTTGCTGAATAGGATGAATAACACCCAGATAGTTCTAGGTAAATTAGGAAACAGTTTCTAACTGCTCCAAGAAGTACTGTCATGAACAGTGTGAGGACATGCTAGATTTTCCATTATTAGTGATTTCTAAACTATCTAATAAAGACATACCTTCATTATGGTACCCTGGAATGAATCCTGCCACAGTTCAATGAAATAGTCTAGATGGTTTCATGTGGTTTTCCTCAGTCATATTTTCCATCATTCTGCTGAAAGCACAGCAAATCACAAAGAATGGATCCCTTTGCAAGTCATTTCTTATAGGAAAAATTGTCTTGCAGATGTTGGGAACAACTCACATCAATCAAGTCTTAACTGTGGTGGACACTGTAGACTAGCAGAGTTTAACATCTTGGAGTAATTTATTGTTCAGAGGTCACTGAGCATTAATAAAGCCCACAAGTCCAGAAACTACTCATCTGTAGCCTAGTCTCATTATCAATTGCAGTGTGTATTATGCACAAACAGAAAAGTCTTTACACTGCAAATGGAAAGAAGCATCCTGGCTTTTCCTGTTAGTTCAATTTTTAAATGGGAGAGAGAAATCAATATTGGATTTCTATTTAGGCTTGTTCCTACAGTTTTATGTCCTGAGGCTGGTCTCAATCAAGGTCATTTATTAAAACTCCATCTTGGATACACTGAACCCAGAGAGCAAGTTAAGGTGCATTCTGGCTGCCATGCTTGATCTGTTGTGTATATTGAGAACTCCTAGAGACTCAAAGCAAAACAAGTTTCAGAGAAGAACTAAAATTGCACAGCCTTTCACATTTTGTAAATACACAGGCACAAATATTACTCATGGATTTCAAAATAAATCATTCAAATCTTACATTCCATAGTCCAAAATGCATGTAAAAGGTCCTGTGGCTATTGTATACCACTTAAAACAATTTGAATATTCTGCAATTACCTATCTCTATTACTATATAGCTGTATTCACCTTCATTCTTCAAATACACAAGAGTTAAATGAGATATTTAAGTAAATATCTCATTTAACTAGTGTCTGCTCAGGAAACACTAGACAACTTTTTCTCAAAAAGAATCCCAAAACAAAACAAACAGAAACAAACAAACAACTCTCCACCAACTTTAGCCTTTCTCTCTAGACACACAGCAATTTCTAAAGTCAACTACTCTGTTCTGTTCTGTGGCTGTTGCGTTGGAAACCATGATGCAAATATTTCATCCCACAGTTTGCTTGAGCAGAAGAGCATGATCTTCTCCTACTGTTGACTACTCCCATTGTCCTCATATCAAAAGAGCTCTTACAGCAGTGTTAAAGTAGTAAAACAAAAAATAGAGCTTTATTGAAAGTTTCCAAGTATCCTGGTGGCGATGTGCATTGGATTTATACAATTTTTATAAGTTTAACAAATTAGCATAATGAACAAATATTGTCCAATTAGAAGAGTAGGTGGTTTGGTTATTTTCTCTGGATACTGCCCCACTGGAGTCAGTCTAGGCATTCCTTGCCCCATTTCATATTGTGTCTCGTCAAATTCTGATTGGAAAACAGAAGCCTTCTCCCTGTCAGACTTCTTTTTCTTAAGAATAAGACTAAAACAGTATTTCAGGAATGTGTGAGGTTAACTTACTCTACTCTAAAATCTAAGAGAAAGGGTAGCAAATATACGAGGAACTATGTAATTGTTTCATAGTAGTCCAAAAAGCTAAAAATATATGAAAAATACATTAAAAGCAAAATCTTTAGGCATCACTACTACGAGCACTACCTGAGATACTAGCAGGAAAAAGGAGGTCATGTTTCTACCTCTTCTGAAGAGGAAAGCTGCAGAGGAGTTGAGCCCCGAGTAAAAGTGACCTTCTAAACATCAAAAGAGTTTTGCCATAAGTTTTGAATTTTGGGACCACTTCAGTTTATGATAATTTAATTATTGCAATCAATCAGAAATGAGGAGGGTGATGTCTTTCTTGAAACATTTACCTGTTGGTACAATTTCCGGGTGTGTCCTCTACCACAAGGAGTATTGCAGTATTTTCCATGGAATGGGTCTGCATCCACAAAAGGGCCGGGTGCAATCCACCCTTGAAACTTCTTAGTAGGCACTTCTTTCCTGATTTCTTCAGCCCTCAATGGTGACCATGGCAGCTCCTAGCTCTTTGTCAAGCCAGGCAAAAGCAAGAAAAAATGGGGTTCAGCTATTTCTGTAGTAGCACTTTTAAAGAATCTTGAGTACTAGCACAAACAGCTACACTGAAGTTTGACCACAGTGCTGCTATCAGTGTCACCTCCTGGAAAGTGAGAGCAAGTTAGAAGTGGGGGGAGGGAGAAGGAGACTGTCATTCACCCTGTCACTAAAGGGCTAATTTCTTGGGTCAAAGTGAAGACATTTCAGTATAAGTTTACTCACAAATCAAAATTCTTTGCTCTTTTGTCAAGCAAAAACATCTTAAAATTTTGACTAAGTTTGAATTGACACAAAGAAACCTGCCAAAACCAAACCCAAAACCAAACCCAAAACCAAAACCAAAAAAAGAAAAGCAGAAAGAAGCAAAACCTCCTAGTTACAGTTAGATTCTTGCAGTTTCTGTCACTTTTGTAATTTCAGTGTCCTCATTCTTTTGCCATACTGACTGCAAGTGCTCATCACCAAAGGGTACTGAAGCAGATCAAAGCAGATTTCCTAACAATTAGTAATCAATAAGGTCTAAGACGAGTGTTATGTAACATTATCACCTGGCTTTTTGCTCCATATTAGAAGGTTCTATTTCCACTAGGGTGGTGTGTATCCAGTTCTGCCTGCCCAGACAGAACTCCAGTGTCACCCTGCATGTTGGTCTACATTGACATTACTCTCCATTTCCTTAAAGAGTGGTAAGGGAAGAGCAGCCTCCAGACCTGAGTATTGCAATATATCATCCCTCACAAACTGAAAGACAAATGAGATAATTTCCTCCTCTGTTTTATGCAGACAAGAAGTAGTGCTTCAGCTGTCTGCTTCCTTTATGCTGATAGTTATGGCCGATAGAACAAATTCTCTTGAGTGTCCTCAGCCAGCAACTGGAACAAAAGGCAGAATCCTGTAGCTTTTACAGAGAGTGGAGGTCACATTCTCTAACAAGTACGACAGAGCTATAAACTCTATTCTGTGATGTGCAGAACATTGAAATAATCCTACCCAAAAGCGTAGTCTCAAAGCTCGCTGTGGCTGTTTCAGCTTACGTGTGAGCCCATGTATGCAACAGTGAGTAACAAGCAGCTGAGAGATAAAAACTGAATTCAAATATAGATGTATGTATTGCAGCTTTCTGTCACAATGATTTGATGTTCAAGTGCAGAGCTGAGTCATCTTTTGTCTAACTTATATTTAGCCTTAAGATGCATTTTTTATAGGGTTGTTGTTTGAAAGGAAAAGGTGGTTGGACTCCTGTCTCCACAAACCAGAGTGGAATCCTTGCTACAGCCCATGCTCCAGAACGACACCCGAGTTTCCCTGAACTTTATGAGCTTGATGAAGCAATTTGCCAAATGTCTTTTTTTGACAGACCATTTAATTACATTCAGCATGCTGAAAACCAAAGAAAAAGAAACTAAAAATTTTCCTCTGGATCAAAAATTAATCTGGAAGATGAATGTATTAGGAAGGAAAAGAAAAACATTCACACTTAAAAATTTGCAAAAAAATATAAGGCAAATGAATGCATGGCTATGTCCAAGCTCCTTCCTGCAGCAGTATGAGTAGAAGTAGCAGTGTTTTGCAGTACTGAACTAACCTATTCTATAGGTTAGGTCAGTACTACAATGGGTAAGAATACCTCTAATAATGCCTAAAATCTGAATTCTGAATGCCAGACAGCCCAGATCACATGAATAAGGAGGAAAAACACAAAGGGGTGTTAGAGGACTAAAGGCTCTTTGAAGCAGATGAGGGAAAAATCTTCACATGGTTTAATTAACTGGGTAGTTGACACAGTGGTATTAGGATTGCCATATCTGTGGGATGGTCCAAGGGAACTGCATTAAGGAAGTCTTTTTGAGGAGATAGGTATAGCTGGACATATGTGCATACACTTTGCAAATTCCATACAGTATGTGACTTAATGTGAGCTTTCTCAGACAGCTCAGGACAGTCTTATTATTCTTTCATCTGTGAAATCCTGGTTACAGGAGAATCAGGAATATTAACCCATATCCAAGAGACTAGCTCAGTTGTATAGACAGTGACAACTGATAAAAAAAAAATATAATTTTTTTTCTTTACAGCTGGCATACATAGGCTACTTGATGCTGTTCAACTACATTGTGTTGGTGAAGATGGATCGCTGGCCATCTATTCAGGAGTGGATTGTCATCTCATACATTTTCACTCTAGGAATAGAAAAGATGAGAGAGGTAAAGTCTCCATGATTAAGAAATAATAAAGAAGGACTAAGCACAGGTTTTGAGGTTTTTATTTTCATTTTAATATCTTTTTTTATCATTTTTCTCAGGGTATGTTTTTATAAATGAGCTTATCATAAAATTATCTCTTTTTTTTCAGAAAGGCAGATGGATTGTTAAAAGACAAGCAGGAAAAATCTATCTCCTTAATTTTAAAATTAAAGTAGTTTCTTTTTCTTCTTTTTCTTCTTCTCTTTCTCTCCTTTTCCTTCTTTCTTTCTTTCTTTTTCTTTCTTTTTCTCTCTTTCTTCCTTTCTCTCTTTCCTTCTTCTTCTCCCACAAAATTTTTGTGTTCAAGTCTCACTGTGATGCTCATTTAGTAATACATTCACAACTATGTGGTGATCTTCTGACAAGTCTTAAAGGTCAGCTAAATTCCTTAAAATATGACTCGTGAAAATTTTTGTTGATATGACAATCAGTAGTGTGTGTCCCCCTAAGGATGCAGAAGAAGACACAGAGCATTTAAAGTAGCATTTAGTGTGTGAAGTGGCTCTGTTAAACCTGCCCCTTGTGATCTCTCCCCACTAATGCTGTCCACTTTCATTTAGTCAAAGGTTCATTTATTCCACAGTGACACCAGAGGCCCAATTCAGCCCTAATGTGAGTGAATGCAAGTCCCATTGACCTGAGCTCACATTTGTACCCCTGGGCTAATCTGTTACCTGTTTGTACATTCTGAATCCAGTGCTCTGGAGGACTAGACTAAAAAGGGGCTTGCAACACTTGGGTGTCAAAGACAGGTTTCTGACACTGTATGGTAAATGCTACATTACAAATAAAAAGAACAGAGGAAAAGACACTTAGTGGCCCATGGGTACCTGTCTTTAAGCAGAAGAGAAAGGAAAGCAGTGGCAGTAGCCACACAAGGACTCTGCAACACTGATGGAGCCAAGGCACTGCTGGCTCAGCAGGTGGGAGGCTGCACTCAGGAGTTGTATGAGCAGGTTTTTCTCTAATCATTCACCCCAAACTGACATTGCCACAAAAGTTTACCAAGAACATTTGTCACAATTGATTTCTAAGCAGATGTTGGAATTGTTCACAGATGAGCCTAAAATTCATTCCAAAAATAAATTATAAGAATGACATTCATCTTTTTTGAGGAACTGTATGAGTTTGAGAAAATGTTCTTGGGCTAAATATAGAAAATTAACACCAACAGCTTATTAACTCGCTAAAAGGTAGGACATTCATGGAGATCACTTGAATAATAGTTTTAAGACTAGTTCAGGAAAACAATCAAGTTACACAAATGATCTTGCAAGGAGAATGACAATAAATTCATAAGGTAATATTATTTCTTTTAGTGATGTTTATTCTTGGCTGTGGAACTTAATTTCCAAAAACAGGCCCAAGTAGTATCTAGTATCTCTCTGTATTAAATTTCTGATGCAGGGCTTTATGGTTATTAATTTCTTGGTCATTTGGTACATATTTTAATGTAACTTCCTGTAAATCTATAGCTTCTTTAAATGTGAATTTTCTGATTGAAAAATCTTTCTGTATTTTACCCTCTGTTCCAAGATCCTAAGTATGGTTAATACATTTGAAAACCAGATATATATACAAATATTTCTACTCTTTTGGTGAGGATTTTAGACTGAGTCCTTTGTCCACTTTGTCCTTCAAAGTATCTTGCACAGAGATACATGTTAAGAATGGTTGAAGATTTCGGGGGAAAGATAACAGAGATAAATATCTCTGGATGGTAAGCGTCTATCAGCTTTGCTTTTGGGCTGTGTGGCTTATATCTATCAGCTTACTACAGATTTCTTCATCTTTATGTTAAAACAGCTCAGCTCCTCTCCTCTGCATTTCCTCTGTCCTTCAGATCCTCATGTCAGAGCCTGGGAAACTGCTGCAAAAAGTCAAAGTTTGGCTCCAGGAGTACTGGAATGTTACCGACCTCATAGCTATCCTCCTGTTCTCTGTTGGGATGGTTCTCCGTCTGCAAGACCTGCCTCTCCGGAGCGATGGACGCGTCATCTACTGCGTCAACATCATCTACTGGTACATCCGGCTGCTGGACATCTTCGGCGTGAACAAGTACCTGGGGCCCTACGTCATGATGATCGGGAAAATGGTAAGAGCAGTCGGCGAACCTCTTCGGTTCGGCAGCGTGTTCTTGGCTCAGTGTCCTTAGCCAATGGCATTGCTGCAGGTCTACCTGCATGTTTTTTAAATTAGTGTTTTCATGTAGACTAGAAATCAAATTTTCTAAAATTTTCTAAAAAACAATTTAATCAAAACCTCCACCAGAACTGAGGATTAGATTTTTCCTGTTCTGTTAGATGATGCAGCATTTTTCTTTCTCTGACATTACTCTTCAACAGCAGTGCCATCCTACACCCTTCTGTGCTTCATTTGCAGAAAGTGCAAAGGAGATTTGGTGATTATAAAGGAAGGTGTTTTGTTAAGGTAAAGAAAAAATTGTTCAGGTGTGTAGTACCTTGAGACTCTCAATGTGTTGAAATAGTCATGGTGTGTTCAAAACTATAATGATTACATTTAAGACTGACCTTTCTACAGTTTGATCCATATCCACATGCTCTTCCATCATTGAAGTTCAGGTGTGTCCTTGTGACATGAGAAATCCATTTGCATAAGTGCAACCTCTGTGCCCTGGCCACATCAATTGTACACAGCATAGCAGGAATATTAACACCTTGTGTACTAGCAAATGTATGCATGAGTAATCAAGAGGAATTTGCTTCCACGTGCTTGACTTTTGACTTTTCAGTTTTTAATTTTCAGGTTTCAATTGAAGTCTTGCAATTAAGCAGCATTTTGTTTATTTCAGTTAAAGAAAATGGCTAGATTTACAGATGCACATGCACATATCCCTGATATTTGGATACCTGCACACATAGCTGATACACATGTTTATGTTTCACATACAGTATCCAGTTTTTCTTGTGTAAATCATGTCTGTTTCATGCATTTTGAGATTTTCTAAATAGATTAAAGCCCCTTGAAGCTCACTTTAAGTAAAAAGAGCAAACTGAATATTAACTCCTCTATATGAAATACTGCTGTCTGTTTGGTATGTGACAATAATCAGCAAGTCCAACCAGGTTGTCTGTTGTATTTATCTTACAATGGTCCTTAAAGAAAAGCTTCATCTGTCCTCACCATCATATGAAAAGGGAACATGTATGAGTGCATGGACTACAATATCTTCTTGATATTACATTAGTGATAACAGGCTCAGTGAGCAGGTATAAAACTGAAATGCAAAATGCACATCCATGCCCTGCCCAACAGGGAACCATTGTCTTATCCCCTCAACTTACCAGCTTTCTACTGCAAGACCCCAGTGCTGGGTTGGACAAAGAAAGAAGAGCTTAGTGGGAAAAAAAGCCAGGGAGGGAGATTGAGAGAAAACATGAAAGTGATAGTTGAGTTGTTATGTCTTGGAAAATGGATTTTGAAGTGCCCTTCCTTCAAGAAAGCCTATAGGAGGTTGACATGAGGTTTTGCAGAGCTCCAGAGTGAAAATATTCACCAGTTCTTTTTAGAGGTTATTGTAAAAAAAACAGCAGGACCAGAGAAAGGAATACAGATCAAAGAGAAAACACTGCCTTAGCAAGTTTCTTTCCTGCCACATTTGGACTATCTTTCTGCCAGTGGATCTGGTGGTCACTGGAGCTTACACAATACACAGCATATAAAACTTCAGAAAAAACAGCTATGCCTCTACTCTGCTTTATTTTTCGCAGCTACATGCACTTAAAATTTCAGAACAGTGGTGCTGACAGTGTGAGCAGAAGTTCAATAAGAGAGGGGCCATGTGTAACAAACTTCTGGTAGTCAGTGTTACAGGTGGCTGATAGGAGCCCAACTCCACCAGCAGTATAAAGAGTGGTTCATTTTCCTTCTAGATCACACAGAAAGGAAGTGATTGAAATTAATAGCATTTTCATTCCTTTGTCACTTTCACATGTGTACAGCAAATCAAACTTCACTCCGATTTCTGTGGAAAACAAATGCAGGAAAATCTCTAGCCTCTGTGTGCTCAGTATCTACATTAGAGGGTGTTAAATTTAGCAGCCAAATTGTTCTGAAGCTCTGAGCAGCTGTTAAGGGAGGCAAATTCTTCTATTTTGTGCCTTCCTGTTGCTTGGTTTTCATCTTTTGTCCAACTTTCCTTTCATTTTCAGCCGTGCTGACACATCCCCTTTGCCCACACGTACAATACACAACCAGTTTGAGTTACACAGATCAGCCTCTCACATAAATTTTCTGACCAGTTTACCCTCTTGTGCAACTCATGTCCAACTCACGCACTCCCTGGGAGCTGCACCTACTGACTCTCTGCTGCTCCATGGGGTCTCTTGTGTATTTTTGTTTAAATTGTGTGTTTCTCTACCTCCTTGCATTCTGTCTTCCAAATGGTGTCAGAAGTTCAGTTCAGCACTATGAAGAACAGCAAGTTGGTTATATATATTACTACAGAGTAAGCACATCACAACTACTGCAGTCCTCAACAGACCATTTTTAATGTTTGAGACCTTTTCTTGAGCTTATCTTGTAAGTTTTAGACTCAGAAGGAAAAGGATGGCTTTGCCTGCCTTTCCAGTGTTGAGGAGCTTTCTCTTCACCTGCCTCTACACTGCAGTCAGCGAAATAGCTGTAATAAGTTTTACCTCTGGCCACTCTGAACAAACATGCAAGGGAAATTGAGCAAGAAGCAGGAATGGGCTTGAGTGGTTTAAAAGCAATAGGTTAAAGCAAAGATGAAGCTATAAGGAGGAAACTGAATGGCCAAGCTTATTACTATGTACTGATTTCAGTAACAGAATATGCTTCT
The DNA here is from genome assembly GCA_003676055.1 of Chloebia gouldiae. Classification (NCBI taxonomy): domain Eukaryota; kingdom Metazoa; phylum Chordata; class Aves; order Passeriformes; family Passeridae; genus Chloebia; species Chloebia gouldiae. Next base: position 395,155 of record QUSF01000036.1, on the reverse strand, counting down.
GCTTTTCTGATTTCTGAAAGGTGATAGATTTAATTTCCTTTAGGAAATTTCAGGAATGAAATGAAATGACTGTGGAATGTCAAGAGAGTCAGAGGTATAGCAGTTCCTTTAATGTGTGGAAATATCTGCATTTTTCTAGCATTTCTGCAAATACAGAATTTGAAATACAGTCAACTTCTTTATGCAATTGTACCCCAAAAAATTGTGTTTTAACACTTTTTTAAACAGGTAACTGATGAGTTCTTTAGAATTATTGAAATAGCCATTGCCTTGCTAAAACAGCAATTGTAATTTGACACCACAGGCCAAAGGACCTGATACAATGCTATTTAAAGTCCAAAGTGGAAATTTGTCCATATATTTTATTGTATTTCAGACAAGTTACTGCGAGTTTAGAAGGTACCAAACTGAAGGAGGAGAAAACTAATGTGCATCTTGAATAGACAATAGCGCTGAAAAAATTATTTCTTGCAACATAATGTCACACCCATGTCACTCCTGATCAAAAACACTTGAAACATTTAAGATACTGTTTAAATTGCCCCAAAATACTGATTTTTTTTTACTTGTTTCATTACATTTTTAAATAGTTATTACATTATATCATATCAAGTTATATATTGCCATCTGAAACAAAGTTTGGTCAGACAAGAAAGGAGGAATCAGGTTTCATCTCTAGGTTTGTTCCCTAAAAGCAGTGAGAACTAAATATCATTATTCAGCTTTCCCATTTCAGGATGCTTTCTGAAGTACAATGATCTGGAATTTCTCTTCTTAAAGGAATTTTTTTGAGAGATTAATGCCCTGAGTTAAATAAGAATGTTGATGGTTGACTTCAGTGGGTTTTAATTATTTAAAGCATTTATTTTCCTCTCTCATGTCCCCAAGGTTTTTTTCTTTCTTTCCTGCTTTTCTTATGAACTTCAAGACTCCTGTTTTCCCTGCTTTTTTTTCACGGTCCTTGGTTCCTTCTTTCCATCTTCCTGATTCTCTCTCATCTGACCCCTGCTCCACTGGTGCCTTTCTCCTAGAGCCTCTCTCTCTAAACACGAGCATATCTTTTTCTCTTTGCTACCCTGTAACCCTCTTTTCTCTGGTGTACTTTCCCAGTGTTGCTTTGACCTCAGGTTGCTTTAAAATTGAAGAACCCCTGCAGCAGTATCAGATCCATCTGGTGCAAGCAGGTACCTCTTCCAGCAGCTCCTGTCATGAGCAGCCCTGCCCTTGGGCTGCCGCAGGTGCCCCGTGGAGCCATGAGGCCACCAGCTGAGGTGCAGGTTGGTTTCATGCCTCTCTTGCCAGGAGGGCTGAATTCAGCTGAGCCAGAAAATGTAGAGACTGGGGGGAATAAAACTCATAAAGCTTAGAGGATTCATAACTTGATTTTTGGCTAGAGACAAAAGTTACGTCCAGAACTGTGAAAAACAGCTCAGTTGAAACAATTCTAAAGTCCTGGCAAGTCTGTAAGTTTTAAAGGGATCTAAACAGAGACTTTACTGGAGTCCTATTTTTTTTTTTCACAATCACTTTGGGTAGTGTCTCCTGCACCTGCCTGATGCCCATTGTTCTGCTCCCTTGAGGGAGTTTTCTAGAACAGTGCTTCTTCTAATCTTCAGATCTTTTCAGCGTCTTGTAGGATTGCTGTCCCACGTTTTTCAGGAACATTTTGAATGGGTGGGTACTGTTTGCAAACACTAGTTAATCTTGGGCATATGTGAATGAGGCCCTCAACAGTGGATAAGAACAGAGTTCACTGTCTGTTATCTGATTGGGTTTTTTTTTAATACAGCATTTGTCAGCTCCCCCACCAAGTGGATTTTTAGCCCAGCCAGTATCACAGCTTTCCTTTCTCACTGGTTACCACCACGGTATCCCTTATGTTGCAGTAACAGGCTGTTCTGCCACCCGTTCCTCCGTATGTTAGCTGCAGCTCCCTTTGCTCCAAGATAATAACTACCAATGAATAAAATTATCCATGTCAGTCCTTTTGCTTAGGTGCAGTTGCCACTTGGTGCCTATAAACATCATCTCATGACCCTTACCCAGACCAGACTGCTGATTCCAATAAACCCATATATCCTTGTTGAGGTAACTGCTGTGACCAGATGGTACTTTGTATTTTCAAGCCTATTCATAACATTTGAATTGTTCCTGGAAGTGATACTAGGTAAAACCAAGGATACAATAATACCACTTCACTTCTTTGAAAAAAAAAATAATTTTTATGTGTAAATAAGAACAGCTTTTCAAAATTTGTTTCTGAAAATTCTGTTTCTAAAATTCACAGACTTTTTCTTTTTTTTGCAGCTCATAATAATAGGAATATGGACAAATAAGTTCCTCTAATTCTTGTCCTTTCTCTCTCTTTTTCTCTCCTTTTTTCTGCCATTACATTCAGATGATAGACATGATGTACTTTGTCATCATCATGTTGGTGGTTCTGATGAGCTTTGGTGTGGCAAGACAGGCAATTCTCTTCCCCAATGAGGAGCCTTCGTGGAAGCTGGCGAAAAACATTTTTTACATGCCTTACTGGATGATCTATGGGGAAGTGTTTGCAGACCAGATAGACCGTAAGCAAGTTTATGATTCTCATACTCCAAAGTCAGGTATCCAGCTTTGATCAGATGATGTCCTATTAGATCATGTGTGTTTGCTCAATAAATGGCTCTGGATAGAGGAACTTCTTCAATACAGAGAATGGTCACAAAAGTATTTTTTCAGCTAGTATTGACCTGTCAGTCTCAGAACATGCTTCTGGCATCACTTTGCAATGATTTAACTGGAAATCTGTAATGTTGAATTATCATACATGTAGAGAAGATCATAAATATGTCCTTTTTACCAGCTTGGTGAAAAATCCCCTTCCAGGTATCCAAGATGAATTTGGTGGTATACCTGGGACACCAAAGGTCACTCTTTTTTTCATTCCTTGGTTTATTTTTAGACATAAATACATTTTATCTAACTTCATATTGATCATCATGTCTAATAAATAGGGGTTAGACAGTTCCGCTCCTGTATTTCATAGGGATCTAATACAATGAGTTTTCTTTTCTCTGTTACCTTTTCAGTGCCACATTTAATCTAAACCTTGTGATGCAATTCTTTGGGTCTAATAATTAGATCCATTTTTAGAATACTGCTGCATTTATTTTTAGAAGACAAGACTATGCTCACACCAATGCACACAGGAAAAGAGCCAGTATTAAATATATTATCTCCTCAAGGTTCATCAGATAAGTGATCAGGAAAATGCTGGTTTTCTGTTTAGATTAAATCTTGTAGTCCCACTCATTGTATTACTACCAAATGAGAGAGCTGGTCATGAGAAATGATGCAGTAGATGACCAAACTAAGAATCACAAACAATGTCATCTTTTGCAACTACTGTCATGTAACTGATGTTTATCATTGCTACTTAACTATGTGTAAGTCTTGGCAGCATTTGGAAATCAGTACCTTTTCCAGTGGCAGATGGCTTTCATTAAAGCTCTGTTTAGGATATTTCATTTTATTCTATGTACCATCTTAGGAAAGGACAGTATTTTCAAAATTTATTTGCTGTTTGTTCAGTATTGACAAAGTTTGAATGAAAAGAAATTATTTCTGCTGAGCTGATTAAAACTAGTAATTGTATCTATAACACAAATAATGCCCCCAGTTGAATATAGTTTCAGTATTCATATCCCATGGCTGATATTTCAGCAGTTTCATGTTAATTTCCTCTTCCTGGCTAGCACAGAATCATTATTCTGGATACAGATGAAACCTCGAAACCTCCTTTTTATAATTTCTTTCCCTACTTGGTTTTCAGAGGCACCATGGCATGCAAGGATGTAAGCATATACCTCTAATCACTAAATTTCTCACTATGTTTCACCTTTTATCCAATTCCTTAATTTTTATCCTTTTCCCTTTTCTTTTCTTTTTAAAAATTCATTAATTCCAAAGGTTTAATAGTTGGGGATATACAACTTTGTCTTGCTCTGAAAGAATATTTTAGAGCAATAAAGGTTTGTACCATTAAAATAATACTTCCTCCTACAAGCATAATAATGTCTGTCCCTCTACAAGTGGCCATTTATTGATATTGTACTAAGTAGCTACCATAGTGCAACAAATGTGGCAATTGGCTGAATAAAATGTTCTTGTTTTTTTTTTTAATGAAAGTCTGACTACAGTTTAGAACCCGTAAATTTAAAGAACTAAAGTGTGTTTAAGTATGAAAACAGGATGGCAGGCTGCACACCCTTGCATGAGGATTTGTGTTATTCAGATGCACAACATTTAAATAATGCAAAAAGATGCAGAATAATTATTTCTGAAGCTTAGGAAAAGCAAAATTCCTGGTGGCCTAAACTCAGCTTTAAATACAGACATATTGTTTTTCTGCCTGTGTCAAGGAAACTTGGAGTTGCTGCAAAAGTGATGATGTCAAAATGAAAAGCAGCACCTATTTCCTCCTTCCTGAGAGGCAGATGATGCAGGGAATTAGAATCTGACACTCTTCCAGCACAAATGATGTACAGTATGTCATGTCTGCCTGATGCTCAGTTGTCTCAAAAATGTTATCTGTGGAAAAGACTGGCAGCACGAGCAATGGTTGGTGATGATGTTACACAATCAAAATGGCCCAATGAACACTCAGAAGTTTTTACTAGTATAATCACATTTTTTCACTATTTAAACATTTGCTGTTATTTATATTTTCCATGTTGTTCTAAGCTAAATCAGCCACTGTACTCATGTTAAAGTGCTACAGTGCTTGTACTTTCTCAAAGAAGCATGTTCTAAAATTGCTATACTACATCTAAACTGCAATTTAACTTCATGGTTTAGAGCACATTCTTTTTTAAATCAGTATTGTTTTAACAAAAAAAAATGGATTGCTTTGTTATTTTGTTTAAATTTTGGTGTTTAATATTGCTACTTTATTAGCAAACTTGAGTTTCAGTAAAAGTACTGATCATGGAAAAGCATGTTCATTTAAGCCACTCTCCTGGAAATCATCCTGGTATCTGAGAAATGTACAAAAAAGTAGTCTACTCTAACATTTCTAATTTGCTTTTTTGAAGAAAAATTACTTTTATCTATTTAATTAATCATTTTTATTTTATTTGTGAAGCATGCCATTAAGACTGACCAGATACAATGTCTGGATCCACCTCATCAACTGGCAGCCTTTTCATCCAGTGGGTCTACTCTGACTTTTATTTCAACACATTGCTAAATTCCTTGCTCTAAAACAGTGCATATTTACATTTTTTACCCATTGTTTCTGTATTCATATCATTTTTTAAGGAAAAACATATAAGCTGGAGTATGTGTCAGTGTCCTGTTGGTATGCGATCTCATCTTCAACACAAAAGTGAGGACAGATTATATCCTCACTTCTGGGATTATGAACACATTATTCAGTGGTGGTGTTTATTATCAGCAATGTCCAAAACTGCTAAAAACCTACAAATTTATGACTAAAAATCTGTTGCAATGTTGGGCAGAAGGAAGTAAATCTTTTAGCTCTGTGTTCAAATTTTCAGGGCAAGTCAACAAAACAAAATCAGTCTCTAAGCAATTCCTCTTGGATTGACAGTTCATCATAATATGACCACTAAAAAATCTAAAACCTTGTCATATTAGACAGATTCATATAAATATATGTAGAACTAGAATGGCCAGCTTCAGTAATTCTTGGATGAAGAGAGTGTGAGAAGTGAGAACCACTGAATATGCCTAAAACATGCTGAGGGAGGAACCACAGACAGCATCACATGGAAGAGTGACCTCTGCCTGCAATGGGGGCATCCTGGGTTCCTGGTGCTCTTTCAGTTCCAGCTACCCATTAAGTCCACAGCCCAGCTCCATATGGGCATGGGGAATGGGGAACTCGAAAAGACAGAATTTACTATCACAGTGTAATCATAATTGTCTTCCTCTAAGTCTTTGAGCAAGAAATGGGTAGAATATGATCTATAAATGGAGGTTCAATTCCAATTAATTAGACTATACTTTTTACTTTTTCCACAACTATATCCAGATGTTCAGCTCATTCTGTGTAGCTGACCTGGCACAGACAGAGGGTTACACATCCTATGTTGTCTACTCTAGGAAGTTTTAGCAATTACATGCAACAGTCTTTGGAAGCATGTAAAGATCAAGGAATAGTCAAGCTACTATAGTATACTACAATAGTCAAGCTACTTCATGGAAAAATCCAACCAAGTGAAACATCAATAATGACTGAAACCACCTTGATCTATTGAGTTTTGACTTGGGCCTAGAAAACCTCAATTACCAGCTACTGGGATTCAGCTAAAGGTTTAGACCTTAGAATTGAAAGCAGGCAGTAAGCTAATCAAATTTATGAATTATTTAAATGTCAGGAAATGAAAAATTAATAAATTTCAGGAAAGGAATAATAAGAAGAGCTTGATAAGTTGAAAAAAATAGACTGATATCAATTATGTAGTTGAGTAAAAATGTATTATTATCCACTGGTAGCTGGGGGAGGAAGGAGAATCTCAATCAGAGAGCTGGTGATGGCACGTGCAACTGTCTCACTTTGAGGCTGTTTCTCCTAATCCATCTGTACCTTGTGCTGCCCAATGGGATCCATGGGGCAGCAGCCAGCCATGTAGCTACTTCAGTGAATACCTGTCCAGAAGTGGATTTCCTACAAACACTGTAAAATCTCTCCCTCAGTTCACCATACAATGGCACTTGTGTTGGCAGTTTTAGCCAGGAACATTGGTAAGACAGTTCTCACCTGTGAAGAACTTTGTTTTCACCTTACAAAAGGATCTGTCCATCCAGAATACTATAGACACAGAAGGATATAAGAAATACTGAAGAGGAAATGTGAGTTTGTAGACAGAGGAAATAAGTGCCAGCTTGGGAAATGGCAGTCATCTGTTAAAAATGAACATCAGAGCTCACACCTTCCTGTATTCCAAAGGCTAAGCTGAACCTGCTGTTAGCCAACATGGCTTCTGGGAAGATTTTCAGATTTTCCTGGTGTCTCACAGGTTGGATTTCCATCTGGACTTTCTTACCAGATGACAGTACTTCACAAGCCATCTAGAATCTGAAGATCAGTCTGAATTGTGTTTATTTCTTGTGTCTATTTCTGTTTTGGAAAAACTTACCTAGTTTAAGAGAAAAAGATGGGACCTCTTTCTCTTTCAATTGTATGAAAGGAATATCAAGTAACCAGAATGCAATCATTTCAGAAGATGAGAGATCCTTCTACACAGATTTTAACTATTCAAGAATCTTCAGAGGAAACTATAATTACTACCAAAAACTTTTTAAAAATTATTTAAACTTATTAATCTGTTAGACCTCTTTAAGTTTAATCATTCTTGAAAATTTCTTAGTGTAAAAGAAAATTATGTACTAAACTTTTTATGACCTTAAAGGTTGCATGCTTTTCATGAGCTGATAGGAGCTTCCTACTTGGCTTGTCATTTGCATGGACCATTCTGGAATTAGAACAAACAGAACAGCTCTGTACAAAACAGAATAAATCATACCTGTGGCAATTCTTTTAATGTTGTTAGAAAAATGTGGTGGATAAGATTTTTGTGCAGACTACACACAGTTTTGAAAGTCACTCTGGGCTGGATTGCAGCAGTATTCCCATATCTAGCACTCCTGATATTGTAATTCGGGTTCTATTTGGTTGGCTGTTTTTGATGGAGGATGGAGGAGAGTAGGGGGAGGAAAAAAGCACTAGAGTGAACAAGAAAAATGCAGGGATTTACTATAAATTATCATTAAAATACCAGCAGATTGAAGAGACCCTTCAAAGTCATGTTTCATGTGGCCTGGGTCAAGAGGCAACATGGTCAAGATGCTGCAGTTAAATAAACTTTTTTGAAGTAAGGAGACACTGTTCAACTTCCTGGATATATTTCTACTGATAAACAGTAATTCTGTGAAATTTGGAGTTTGCAGATTTTAGTATTTTATCCATCACTGGAGAACAACTTTAGGAAGGCCTCTTAATATTTTTGGGGGTGGGGGGAGGGCAACAGGTTTCAATATTTACCAGCCTGGTAAGCTGGTAAGGCTGCTTAGATATTTGATTCAGAAATTATAAAATACTTTAACATCTTTTGGGTTCGTTGTGGATCAAAATTGGAAGGTGCCTACATACTCATAAATAGGATGATGAAAGTGCATTAAAAATAACCAGACTTTAATTTTTTTAATTGCTTTTTGTTAATTGGTTGCACTTATTTATTTCCTCTTTATTTAGAATTGTGAACATAGGAAAGCATCCCTGAGTTTATTGTGATTTCAAATGAATCAGTTTGTATTGTGAAAGCAGAACCCATTTTTATAGAAGAAGTTTTCATCAAAGGCAAAAAGCTATTCAGTGGCAGGGCTGCTCAATTGTACACTTTTGTCTCTTCATTATTTCCCACACCTGCTTTGGAAAGGTGCAGCTGGGGGAAGAGTCATGATGCAGAAACTCACAAGCATCCTTTGCCAAGCCCTCCACCCAACACACAGTAAAAGTGAACAGTGCCCCTGTCATGACAGTAATTACAGCAGGGAAAGTATTTTTTCCTGAGCTCTGCCTCCACGTTAGGTCTGAAACCCACAACAGCTTGAATTACTTTTGGGTTTTTTGCAACTGTTTTCTGAACAGGAAAGAGGAAGGGTTAGGTATGTAGCAAGAAAGGCCTAGCAGGAAACTGTAAGTGGAAGTCAGGAAGGAAAAATAAGCATGGAAAGAGATTGTGGAAAAGGAAACAAGGGATGTAAAAAGTATGTACATCTACAGGTGTCAAGATGCAATGTTTGAAAGTTTTGTGAACTTAATTCATATAATTGAAATTAAAACTCCAAGCATTTACTGTTTCATAAAGCCTAAGTGCAGGACATAGTGTCTGAACTTTATCCAATGGCCTGAAGGTTACCTGAGATTAGCATATCATTATGCTACCAGAATTTGCTTATTCAGTAAAACATTTAGTTAGAATTAGGTATTCTGTGCTTTGTGTTAGAGCAAGGCTATAAGTCAAACAGATGAGTCAAGTTTGCATACATGTTAATATTGTGCTTTGAAATATATTTCAATATATTAATGCACATATTACCAAAGTTACTTCATTTCTCCAAAAATAATTAAAATTTTTGAATGATGTTACAAATGAAGGGTGGCACAGATTCCTCAGGGGTGAGGCAGAGTGCACACCTTTAATTAATATCTTTGAAAATAAATAAATGTCATGGTTTAAATATGAAAGAAGATGTTCAATGACTTGCCATGGAACACAGATTTCTGCATTTTTGGACACACATCATGCGTTTTCTCCTGCAGCTGAAAATGTGACAATTAAGTGGTGGCATAGCTCTCCATTAGTAAGGCAAGAAATTAGTATTCCTGTGTTATTTAAAAACTGCACCCACAACAAAACATGCAAAAGAAAAAAATTCTACAAAGCTTCAGGACAAGCTGAACCACAACAGGTAAGAGAATAGACTATGGGAACACGTCTGCATAGGAAATCTAATTTGCCATCACTGAGTGGCATAAACCAACAGACATTACCCACTTGTAAGCAAGTAGAGCTGGAGAAATAATTTCGCCTTCTTAACTGTTTTTTTTTTTCTAGACTAAATTCTATGTTTTCTAGGGAAAAAAAAAGGGATAACAACATTGGAATCAGAGCTGGAGCTGAGCTTTAGATCTTAGTTATCTGTGGTTTGAAAAATGCTTTTCAAAATTTTTCTCATTACTTGGAAAGATATTATTTGTTCTGTTTTCAGCACAAAAAAGGACAACAGGTTTCAGATACTGTGATTGTTCCATCACTGGTGAAATCATGATGGGTTTTGGTACTTTGTATTGGACTTTGTACATCTGACTCGATATATGAGCAAGTAATGTTTCCACACAAACAGAGACGTAAGTTTCACATTGAGTGTTGATGGCAAGAGATATTGAATGGTGCATTTTCTGCTGGGTGAAGGCCAAGAGCAGAGAGGCCCACACTCCCAGCACCTCACAGACAGTTTTTTGAATGTCAAAATGAAACCACTGCTTGGAGCAGTGTGGAAATAGGCCTGCAAATGATATGCAAATTGATGTTTACTGAGAAATGAAGAATTGCATAGTCTCAGCCTGCTCCAGTAATAAAATGTGTTTTTGCAAACAGGAAGGACTGGTAACATCATGTACCCAAACACAATGGAGCTGCTGGTAAAAAGCAATGTTGCTTGTATTTGACTCTCTGATTTCTTTTTCAGTGAGTTGAGTGTTTTTGGAGAGGTCATGTAGTCTTGTGTCGCATATGGCTACAATAGCTCTGTGTGTAATAGGCTAGTGTCTGTGTGTAGTGCCCAAAACAAAGTACCTAAAATCACACATAAAGTAACATTATTGCCAGTACAGACATCCACAAGTGAATGCCAAGCTCAGTGCACAAAGTTCAGAAGAACATTTTTGGGAAGATGCAACTGTTGGTACTGGGAATATGGATTTGTTGCCATACAAAGAAATTCTACATATGGCATCATCTAAGATTTTTCATGAAAGGAGTACAAAACCCCCACTGATACGACTAGGAAGTGAGCCAGTGCTGAGCATTTTGGAAATTCCTCACTTAAACTTCTTTTAGATGGAGATGAGGGGAAGCTAGCTGTAGTGCTGTGCAAAATTTACTAAGATGGCTGGAATATGTAAGCTGCTGCTTCCATTATTTTCTTGAAAAGCTGATTTGGGACATATATAGAACCATCAGGACTGAAGCTACAGAGACATAAACTGAACCCATGCTTGTAAATGCAGGTTACCCATCACTGCACATGAAGGCACATTAAAACACAAGCAGAGAAAAGTATTTAATCATGTTTTCTCTCCCCTTGCTTCAGTTCTACAGCACTGATACAGAGAACATTTTGATTCCAATGTATTTGTGGAAGAAACAGGTGGCATCTCTGCTGCATACATGTCCCTGTACCTGGTACAGTAAAGACTTGATAATGTCCCCCACTGTTTCTAGGCATGCAGTCAAGAGTCCTTAATAGCAGAAAGTCATTATGAGTATGTCCTAGTGGGGATTGAGACAGTGCAGTGCACAGCAATAAATTTTCATTTTAAATTTTCATTTACTTTCATGGACTTCTTTTTATTCATTTATCACATCCCTCTCAATCAATAAAAAAAGGCAAGGTTTTCTTTTATGTTAAAGAAATCATATGCAAGCTTTTTTTTAGGATTCAATACTTCAATAATTTCATTTTCATAGCCACTAATTACCACCAGACTACCATATTATTTTGCATTATATATGCAAACAGGCAGCTTACTCACACCAGGCATGTGTCCTGAGAGAAATGTCTTGATACTGATGTCACATAACACACAATAAGAACTGCAAATTCTAAAATCTGTGATACCAAGCATAAACTTCTGAAGGGAGAATGTCAATGATATTGTTATTTGGAAGATATTGCCTTGGCAGGCAGGCCATTATAAATATTTAAATATTTCTGCAAAAACTACTGAAAACTTAAGATTCATTCCCATTTTGCATTTTTTTTTTTTTGTTTCTAAATTTTGTTCCCAGCACCTTGTGGTCAAAATGAAACCAGAGAAGATGGCAAAATAATCCAGCTACCTCCCTGCAAAACAGGAGCATGGATCGTTCCTGCCATCATGGCCTGCTACCTCTTGGTAGCAAACATCCTTTTGGTGAATCTTCTCATTGCGGTTTTCAAGTGAGTGACACATTGCAAAGTATAGACTTGGGAGGATGCATATTGTTCACCGCCTACAAAGACTGCTGAGCTTTGGCTTTGGCTGAGAGACATTTTCCAAACATGTAAGGGGGAGAGGGAAAGAGGTTTGTCTCCAGGAAACAAGGGAAATGCCAAGTTTTTCACATGGTGCTCATTTCCAAGGACAGACACCTAATGGGAACCAGGGCAAAGAAGCCAAATAAGGTTCAGTTATGGCATCATTCATTCCCAATAGGAAAAACAAGAATAAATATACTTCCCCGTCGCAATGGGATGTAAGACTCAGGGGTTGTACAGTGCAGACATTTGAAGTACCTTACAGTTGTAAGGTACTTCAAAAAGGCTGATTGTCACCATGCTTTGCCTAGGGAAAAACTTTCCATTTTGTCCTGCTTCCTGCTTTTGTGACAAGAAAACATTTGCCAGTGTTATTGCAATGTATCTAGTTATGATGCTGTCATATCATCTTTGGCAAATCACCCAAAACCACTTTCAGTCTGATGTTATTTTCCCCTCCTTGCCTTCCAGCAACACATTTTTTGAAGTCAAATCTATATCAAACCAAGTTTGGAAGTTTCAAAGGTACCAGCTCATCATGACATTCCATGAAAGGCCTGTTCTCCCACCACCTCTGATCATTTTCAGCCACATGACAATGATATTTCAACACCTCTGCTGCAGATGGAGGAAGCATGAAAGTGACCCGGATGAGAGAGACTATGGATTGAGTAAGACTCGGATAATGCACGAACGGGACTTTCAAATGCCTTTCATAATGTCTAGTGTTTGACATGCATGAAGTCAAAGCCCAGCACCTTGATAGCCTTCTCAGCACAGTAACAGCCCTCACCTGCAATAACTTTACCTGAATAAGTTAGTTTCACCTGATTTGCCCAACCCTTCATTCTTTCTGCAATGCTGAGGAGGCTTTTCTGTAACTATTTGGGGTTGTTGCCTGTTCATTCCTTCAAAGCAGAGAGGTTTCTTTTGCTGTTTACTTTTGCTGTTAGAGGCCTGTTATTGCTGGAATTCTTCCCACTCCATCACAGTTACAGCTTATTTTTGAAAATACAGTGCAAACAATACATACTTCCCCTGAGTGCATTTTTTGCCTAGATAAGCTTAGAGATGGTAAAAAGTAATTTTGTTTACATAGTCTCTCCTTGACTCTGACTCAGACTGGAGGAGTGGTTCCTCAACAGGCTTTAAATGGTCATCACCATGATGGAAAACATTTTAGATTATTTTGATAATGCTTTCCTCTTCTCTATCTAATTCTTCAAGGCAGAGTATCTCCACCTTGCCCAATGTGCATGCCAGAGGCAGGGAGCTAAGGGGGTCTATCTCTTCCCAGCGTCAGCCCATGCCACAGCCCATTTCTCTGTGAGGAGGGAGCAGGAGTCACATGTGGCACTGGAGATGCAACCAGATGGCTCTCCTCCCACTCCCACCACGCTGCTGCCTGCAGATGTCAGTTCTTGCCACGTCAGACAGACCCCTGTACTCTCAGACTCTTTCCTAGGAGTCTGATCATCTCATTATATTCTGTTAGGTTACAGGTGGTCTTTGGCTCTCACCATCTGTCCAGGACCTGACCAGCAGCTGTGTTTAGATCTCATGCAATCAAAACATATTCCCATTTTCTCAGCATTTGCCTGCTTAAGTGCTTCTGTCTACAGAAGCATATTTAACTAAAGCTACTAATTCAGTAATTGACAGCAATTAATTAGTAAGAGGTAGTAATTAATCTATCTGCTTTCATATCAAAATGCTACATACTTGCTTATGAAAGTTTAGTCAATTAGTTTCACAAATAAGAATGTAGTTAGTTTCACATGTTAATATTTGCCAAATTCTTATTTCTCAATTTTTTTCCACAGAACTATTCATAACAGAGGATGAATTGAAAAAGGTCCATGATTTTGAAGAGCAGTGCATAGAAGAGTATTTCAGAGAAAAGGATGACAGATTCAACTCCTCCAATGATGAAAGAATCCGTGTCACTTCAGAAAGGTGCACTTTTTTGTTCTCAAAAGTTGTTCTGGAAATGTGTTTCTGTCACTGTCTCACTCTTTCTTTTTTTTTTTTATTTTAAAAGGAAATGAAGTAGTTTTGGTAAGTCTTAATTAAAAAGTAAAGTGATAAAATGTGATGAGTTTATTTTATCTTTTTCTGATTTTTTTTTGTGGTTTTTTTGTTGTTGTTGTTTTTTTGTTTTGTTTTTTTTTTTTGCTTAAGCAAATGCATTCAAAGCCAGGCTAGATGTGGCTCTGAGGAACCTGGTCTAGGGGTAGGTGTCCCTGCCATAGCAGGAGGGTTGTAACTGAATGATCTTTAAGGTCTCTTCCAACCCACATCATTATATGAAAAATTTTGTAAAAGGAATCTTTTATCCAGTTGTATTAAAGTATAACTGATGCAGTGACAGGCACCAATTATGCTTGCATTTCAGTTCTGAAAGCAGAATTTCAGGACAGAAGTAGTCACAAAAAAATGGGAGAGTAAATTAAAGTTCCTCAATGAAAAACATGACTTTAGAGTTTATCTATTACTGATTCAGATAAGAAACAAGCCTTGTTTCAGGACAGCCTGTCTAGCTAAGCTAGTTTCATTGGAAACAATAGCAACATGGATTTTAAATGCAACAAAACATTTCAACCATAGCAATGCACAGAGGAAAAAAGCAATACAGTAATTTAGTAGATGCTGCTAGTCTTCAAACTCACCAGTCCTAAAAATGTCTAGGTCTGTTGATCGCTGTGGTGCTCTTATGCTTTCATGGAACACTGCTGAGCTCAGCTTTAGAGGACAAGAATTTGTGTTTGATTCATGGCACTTTTGCCAATAAATATTTTAGGGTAATATCCTCTTAGATATTCATAAGACTTACAAACCAGTGAACACTCTGCTCCCGGAAAACTCCATTTTAATTTGAATAACAGAGAATAGGTGTGTTGTCATTTTTGTCAGTTGCACAAATATAACACTCTTCTCCTTCTACATAATCTTCCAGCACTGCCCCCAATTCAGCTATGCCTAAACTATGTTTTCTGTAGGCAAGGAAACACACTGTTAATTTAGTTTTGAAATAAATCTATTCTAGAGCAGGAATAGAAGATATAATTTAATCATCTGCAATACTGAAAATGAAAGCAGTCCTAAAACATATATTTTAGAAAAGGATATTAAAAGGCAAGTTGGTAAGGCATGGAATGGCTACCTTGTAAAGGATGGCCAAGTAATCCAGCATTCCTGAGTCTGGAAAAGACAAATGAGGGATGAAATTATAAAGGTCTATATAAGTGTGAGTGTAAGGAAAGTGTGATTTCTGACCTGAGCAGAAATCAATTGCTTGCTGTCACACTCAGAATAAGATACAGGGGAGTAACAGAATAATTTAGCAGGATTCTGGGTTCAAAATAAACAGAAAATAGGCTGTCTTTTTTTTTTTCTTGCAGTAAGTAGTGCAACAGAAGAAATTTTTGAAGGATGGTGAGGTCTAAAGGAAGCTGATGATGTCAGCTAAAAGGCTACATGCATTCAAACAAGTCTGGACAAGTTTATGAAATAGAAATCCAGTAAGGACTGCTAAATACATAGGGATCATGTTGAGCCTGAAAGTTCCTAATATTCAAAAAAATATTAAAGACTGGAGAATATACAGGAGGAAAAACTATATATACTTCAAAGTAAGATGGTACATAAATTGGTCTGTGGTCCAACTGAGCACCTTGTTTTTCTTGGGTTCTAATAATCTGCTAGCCACAGAATTGGCCAAAACTGAAAAATAATAGACAGAAGGCTCAAATCTCTGAGTATAGCTTTTGTTTTGGTGGCCAAGAAAGGAAGAGGTATGTTTGAAGACCTGTAAATAAGAAGTAATGTAGCTAGGTCCTCTCTACATCATGTAAATGCTGTAAGTTCCTGAAAATGAAAACATAACAATCTGCCTTTTCATTCTGTGCTGACCCTATTTTATAGGAAAAGAGCCTTTATTGCTAATTTAAATGAAAAGCTTAAAGCACCTTGTTCCAGAATCAAGTTCATTAATATGAATCCTGAATAAACACAAACACCTGAGCGTCACAGAGAAATAGCTCTTTAAAAATCCATTTACCTTAGCCAATAGTTTAACGTGGCCCAGTTTAGTGTGCCCCAGCTCTGTAAGAGAGATCCAGGCAGTGACCCTCTGGGGTGTAGAGGTCATTCCCAGGCCCAATCAGTGACATCCCAGGTGAATGCAGTTCTTATTTCATAATAGGTCTGAAGAATATTTAAAAGATGCTCAAGGAATCAGGGCTATCTGAGTATCATGCATAATACATTTTAGAAACAGGACTTCTGGGTCTTTTACTTTGCCTGCAGTCATGATCAGGTCCTCTTAAATCTAAAATGTTTGTTTTGGTTCTAGCCCAGGCAGGGTTCATTTTTGCAGTAGCCAGGAGGGGGTAGGAGGACCCCGAGGTGTTTGATACTACCTTATGTCATTGCCAGGGGCAGGGGAAAGGAACTCTGGCTTCTTAGGAGGGATTCCTTCTGGTCAAGAAAACATGATGGATGGAACAGTCTGGTATTGTTTATTGTCAGGGCCTTTTCACTGTAAATAATTTCTCCTTCTTCTCCTTCTCTTTCTTCTTCTCCTTCTTCCACCTGTTTTTTTTTTTGTTGTTGTTGATGTTTGTTTTTTTTTCGTTTTGGGAGGGGGTTGTTTGTTTGTTTTGGTTTGATTTGGTTTTTTTTTGTAATTCTATTGCTGTTACTGTTTATTTTCTTCCTTATTGCTGTTTCCAGTAAGTTGTCTTTATCTCAAATTTCACCTTTTGTGCCTCCAATTGGAGCAGGGGAGGGGAAGTGGCAGCATGGTTTCTAAACTGGAGAATACCATTCCTAAACCATGACAGCACTAGAATTATTTTTTGTAACCTGTGGAACATTCAAATATGTAAAATACAGATTTGCACTTTAAAGATTCTTTATAGAGTTACCATTGCACAAGTAACAAGATGCAGAGCAAGGAAAGCAAAGAAGATGCGAAACTATGCAAAACTCTTCCAACACCCAGTCAGTAGCCTGTAGTAGTAGACCAAGTATAATACCCATGTTAGAGCCATGAGATACCAGTTTAGTCATCTGTCCAATTAAGTCAGCTTTATATGGTGTAAAATTGAACCAGATAATCCTGGAAATGTGAGTGAAGTTCTTCCCAAAGACCTTTCATTTACAAGAAGCTGAGCACGCTGTTAGGCTTAAGAAGGGAAGGGCCGGGGCAGGCCCTGTGTGATATAACTGCACCTGGACCTGGACCTGGACCTGGACCTGTCACTGCCTTCCCTCACCTCTGTGCATATGTGATAATGCCCCACTCTCCTTGAGCAGCTCCTACTTGCAGCTGCTTCATCCAAGTGCTCCAGGTGTTGCTAGGAGGAGGAATGGCTGCACACCCTGCATACAAAGCCCTGTGTACTTGGAAGCAGGAGAAGGAGGCTAGCCCTGGATTGGAACTGTAAGATGGGAACAGAGTCTTTCTTCAAGCCTCAATGGGTCACATACAGCTTAGGGGTTCAGGAAATCAAAACAAGAAGAGATCAATGCATTGAAGCATTAACCTGGGTGTCAAGTAATGATTTCAGATATGCAGTCAGGGGCTGTGGTGGGGCAGGACCACAATGTCTTACCTGACTGACCTGCAACAAGCTTCCATTCATACTCTTACCTTGGAATAGTCCACCCTGGCATTCTGTGGGCCTGCCTCAGTTCAGGAATCTCCTTCTCTTGTAAAAACAGACACCACGGAAGTGTCCATATGTGATGTCACCAGAAAGAATCCCCCCTTTACCTGATCACTTCACATTCAGAAATTAAAAGCATAGAACAACACTTGATGCTTGTCTGTCCTTGACCTCAGTACTAAGCAACTGAGAGGAGTAGCTGTTGCTGGGAGTGTGGGAACTACAGAGAAAACTTATTAAAGAAACCCTGCTTCTTCTGTCTTCTTACTCTGATGGGAAGAAAGAACTCCACTGTGTATTTAAACTCCTTTACAAAAAAAGGGCTCTAAATGAAGATCAGTCCTTCCTTAGCCTCAGATTTTGGCAAGTTTAAATTTAAGGAATCACTTTGTCTGGCAAGTTCTAGTGAAAGCAAATCAGATATATTTATTTTAAAATTAATTACTTATTAAACAGACTGAAGATAGCAGATTAAAAACCTTAATCAGAATTAGTTACTCCACAGTATATAACTAAAATAACTACTAGTAGATTACAGCATGAAACAGTGCACTATGTCAAGGTACCTATATTAAAGCTAATAAAAGAAAGAGTATTGATTAGGAGTCAAATGAAACTTACCACTGAAGTGATCCTAATGGACACAAATGCCTTCACTCTAACCCCTGGGGAGTAACCACAAAGTAAGTTAATACTAACAGGAGAAACTTCACACATTTCCAGGAAAACTTACACAAAATTTCTGCTCTGTGAAGGTTTTGTGTGGCT
Organism: Chloebia gouldiae; assembly: GCA_003676055.1. Taxonomy (NCBI): domain Eukaryota; kingdom Metazoa; phylum Chordata; class Aves; order Passeriformes; family Passeridae; genus Chloebia; species Chloebia gouldiae. The sequence continues at coordinate 376,901 of QUSF01000036.1, read as the reverse complement.
TTTGTAGTTGTGAAGTGAGTGGTTGTCACCCAGAAATGCAGTCTGTCTTTCCAGATCTCACATCAACACTAAGCGTTTTATTGACATTTGGGAGATGCTAGACCAGTGATCATGGCACCAAAATCACTCAGTGATTATTCAAGATTACACCCCCTGAAATACAGGACAACTTGTCCTGTTTGAGTTATCTAATTGGCTAGAAAACAACAGATGTGGAGGGTAAGATGCTCTGCTACAGAAGCCCACTCTGGGATTTCACATAAGCACATGGAAGTAGCATCAGGTTACTGATACATATCAGATGAAGTTATGGGCTAAGTGGAAAAATACAAAGAAGTACAAGGCTGCAAGGTGTTTCCCTTGAATGCATTTATCAAAGAATACATGGTGAATCTCCTGAAAATCTGTGAGGAAAGCTAAGCTGGACAAATTCACCTCATTGCTGTGGAAGAATCACAACCTTTTGTGGAGAATCTTCTTTTCTGATTACTGTAATGCATCTTGACCAGAACAAAGACATGTGTAATATTATCAAAAAAGACTGCACTGTTTTTCTTGATCTGGCATAAGTCACTGAAACAATCACTTCAGTAAACATTGTCTCCATGTGAACAGGTCTCAACTCTCTCATACCTGTGCAAAACCTCATGTTGCTTTCAAAAGGAGCAGGGTCATATCATAACAGTATTTGAAAAGCAGATAAGCTGGTTACAGCAGATATTATTACATCATCTTTGGTACTCTGTGATATCCATTAGTACAGCACTTTATAATCTGCAGTGCAATTACACATACGGCATCTGTGCAGTGATGACATAGCTATTATCTTGATTTCAGAGCTGGCAGGCTGAAGTGCACAGAAATAGCTTTGTGTTGGTAAAAAGGACTGACCCTACCAGGTCCTCCCAGACATGAAAAATGACAGCAGGAAAGGTCTGTGACTCTGGTGGCATTTCTCTGTGGTCATAGTTAAGTGGCCTTAGGCACCAGTGGGAATGCAGCCATGACAACCCAACTTCCTTAGCCACGAAAAACCACTGCACCCAGGAAAAGTGGCCGACTGCTTGCATCAGCACTGCTTTACCAAAAGATGTCAGGCAAAGTGCCAGGCTTGAGAGCTGCTGTCTATGTTTTTTTTAAATACAACCATTCTACAATCACCTATCTCAAGCTCAGTGGTGTCTCTGTAAGTGACTTTCATGTCAAAGGTCTCTGTGGCATTTAAAAAAGGTTTTGAAGTATGAATGATGTCTTAGAAAAAGATTTTGAAATATGACTGATGTCTTAAAAATGGACCTAGGTCAACAAAGAGACTTGTGAATCTAATTCTAGCATTGAATTAAGAGGTCTACCTCTGAAAAGAGTGCCCTACTCCCATTAAATAATTATTTTTAAATAAATTATTGATGAACTAATGTGCAAAGTTTAAAAATAAAGAAACCAAAATGAATGCTATCAAAAGTCATCATCTCCCAAACCATAATTAAAAAGTCTTACTGCAAGTAATATAAAATCTTGGTCAGGTTCTGAGTTCTCACCTCATTTTTTAATATTGTCCTGGTAAAGTACATGTTTGTTTCACTATTAGAAAATTTTGCGCTTCAGCAGCACACCTTGATGCATGTTTTACTTGTAGCATCCTCTGTTTCTCTTCTCATTCTGTTAGTATGGCTTGGCACTTTCTAACACATTGAATCTTGCTGCAAGGAAAAGCACAGGTGCAAAGGAGGCGTCATGGGTGGATATTGAGATATTTGCCAAAAGGTTCATACCTGCTCCTGAATAGGTGTGGAGGGAAAAAAAAAAAAAAAAAGCAAAACTTAGGCATTCTTATTTTGAAATTTTGGAACTGTGTTTTAATTCAAAACTATTCCTAAAGAAAATACAGGTCAGGCTATCTCAGGCTATCTATTCACTGAGTGCAAGCGAATTTTCCTAAGAATATAGGAAAATAGAAAAATTCACTTATTAAAACATTTTGAGGACCAGATTCAGGGTGTATTTCTCCAGACCACATCTTCCTATGTCCACAGGGTTTGGGTGATGTGATTTTACCATGTTTGTCATAGGTTCATGCCCAGAACATAGTGCTGTTCTGTAGGATGAATGATTACAGAATTGAACATAAAAGTAATACAAAAGAATATCACTAAGAGAATAAATATTTGTTAAAAATTCTGGAGTAGCCATTTTATATATCTATATATATATATATATAGATATATATAGATATATATATATATATATATATGTGAAAATATTGTATATATAACAATATTATATACATATATTATATATATTATATATCATGCATAACTAAGGATGACTAAGTTAGTGCCTTTGGGGGTTGGACCATCATCTTTCAAGATTTCTTTTTGTGAATAAAATTCTACAGTCAGGGTTCATGAGGTGTAAACACATCTATGCATTTTTCAGTTACCTGTGCATATCTCTAGTTACCCATGGTCTCCAAACCCCGGGTCTGGAGCACACACTGCTCTGTGCTTATCTTGTTACATTTCTCTATAAATTTTCCACACTATCAATGCAAACACATTTGTCATCAGAGCCATAGCAACCAACAGACCACATAATTCAAAAGTCTCTCTTTGCCTTGTCTGATGTTCTGTGCCTCTGACCATAGCTGTTAGATCACATTCGGGGAAGGCAGAACAAATACATGAACACCTACCAGCAAGGTATTATTTTAGGTTCTCCTTGGGCTCATTACTTGTGTTCAGTAGCATTTCACAGCCCTCACATGAATGCCAGACACAAAGCTTGCCTCGCTATGGACAGTTCCACTGATAGACCAACTGGCTATGTTTGTATTAAAAAGTATTTCACTTGTGTACACCTCTCAGAGCAAGAAAGAAAAAGCAAATCAAACCAAAGGAATGGCCAAAAAAAAAAAAAAAAACAACAACAACAAAACAGCAAGACCACAACCAGATTATACAGTTAGCTTAAAATAATGTTATAAATTCACCCTAATTCTTGGTAACTGTTGCTGGGGTGAAAGATTTTTTTGTGGGATGTAATCTGAGCTGTAATTGTCCAGTAAAATCCAGTAAAATTTTTCCTTATGTCTGACAGCCCTAAAATTACAATGTTTTTTCTGTTCATCATCTTGAAGCAGTTCTTATAGGATCTGAATGTGGGGTGAAGGACTCAATTATTGGCTAATAAATATTTCAAAATTTTAATTGCTTCTATAAAATAGCAGTTCATATAAGTAATAACATGAATGAAAATTCAACTGCTTCCCATATAAACTGCCTTCACTGTGGAATTACATCCTGTATTTAATAACATTAATCTGTTTTGTTGGAGAAGCTGGTAGAACTAGAAACAGACTGGTTCCTAACTGATAATAAATAGAATTAGATTCCTTCAAGCTCCTCCAGTTCATTCCTTAGCAGTGATTACTTGATCATTTGTCTGCTGAAGACTGATGATAGCAATACAGCTGCTGCTGCACGTTTAATTTGTTGTGCTTATGCCTTCAAAACTCAGGGACTTCACAGGAAAAGCCTGTATTTCCCAGGAATGTGAGACTTGCTGTAGGGAGCTTAGTCATACTCCTCCTTGTCCTCTCCTCTCCCCTGTGGGCAGGTTCTGTTGCTCATCACCACAAGGCAGTCAGACTTCAGTGTTTTACCAGAAAAAGTTCTGAGCATTAGGTAACAGGGCATTAATGCATGTTCTATTCTTTGCTACAATCCCCTCTGTGCAAATAAGAGTGGTTATGGTGTTGTCAGTTCCAAATCACTTGTCCTATTGAAAAAATAGCTAGCAGTAGTAGAAGATGATATTTACTTCATCAGAAATCCTGGAAATGGTTTATGTGCCTATTAATTATGGCAGTGTGATTAGTAATATCTGAGCATGAATTCCACTGACTAGAAGAGAGTAAGAGACCTGTGATGAAAAAGAGTGTGGAAATATTGCCATTTGTTATCTCTTGCCTGTCTGATCATTTTTCAATGTCTAGAGCAGTGGGGAAAAACAGAATCTATCAGACACAGAGAACTACATAAACTTATTGCTTTTAGTACTTCTTTAATGGAAGTTGGAAGTCCCAGCCTGTCATAGGGATTACAGACGGAGAAAATAATTATAGAAGTTTCCTATGTGCTACAGGCAATTTCATAATGTAAAATTTTCAGACTCTATAAATCCTTCAGAAGACACATTTTGGAAGTCAGAAAATTGAAATGGTTAGAAGCCACTGGCATAAATCTGTACACAATTCCCTAAAAATTGAAAATATTTTAAAATGTGACAGATCAATGGTCTAGAAAGACATACTAAAGTTTAAATTAAATTTAAAATAATTAATCTTACATTTAATTATTACCCATTTTTTAATCTAACTTTTTATTTATATATTATAATACCAGCTGAAAACTAAATTTAAAATCCATCATTTCAGTCCTTAAGCTAGGAACACAGACTACCCAAAGCACAATCACAATAATGGAGCAATCTTGGTGCATATATCCTGTTGCAGGCTGTATTTGTCTTGATCAGTGTTTCTCCTCCTTGCAATATTCATGAATATTTCACTCAATATTATATATATTCAACAAAATAGCTGATATTTCTTTTTTCTACAAATCTGAGCTAGATATTAATCAGAGAACAAAGAAACTATCTCCTTAGATCGACATAGAGCTAGGCAGTGTAAATCTGGGGCAAACATGAGTTAAAAACACAGCAGTGCCTCTCTTGTGCAATGTGGCACATCATTGCCTGCTTTCTTTACTTCATTTAGCTACCTGTGATGGTCCTGACTGTGGCACAACTGGGGACAACATCATGTGGCATGTACTTTAAGTGTTATTCATTCATAATAACCTAATTAGAAGCTTTGAAAGCAAAGAGGCAGTAATTCATAGTAACATTTATGAAATAAATCTACAGTCCCTGGAATGAGGCACACTCAAACCCCCTCTGCACTACACAGCTGATGCCCCTGGTTTAATCCACTGGAGCAGTTCCCTGAGGGTGTAGGTTTTTTTTTTTTGTTTTTTTTTTGTTTTTTTGGAAAACCTCCTTTAGCAGGATTTTGAAGCAGATGAGGTGGTGTACATTGCCTTTGGGGTTTGAGATATATTTATTTCCAACTGGTTTGGCAACTTATTAGCTGAACATCACTGCTTTGTAGAAATTTACGTATTTAATTCTTCCCTTTCTAAAGGGTGGAGAACATGGCCATGCGACTGGAAGAAGTAAATGAGCGAGAGCACTGCATGAAGGCCTCTCTGCAGACAGTTGACATCAGGCTTGCTCAGCTGGAAGACATGATGGGGCGAATGGTGACTGCCTTAGAGAAGATGGCTGGCATTGAGAGAGGCGAGACAGCTAAGATCCGATCCAGGACCTCCTCTGACTGTACTGATGCAGCCTACATTGTAAGGCAGAGTAGCTTCAACAGCCAGGAAGGAAATGCCTACAAGCTTCAAGAGAGCATTGATCCCACAGGAGAGGAGTCCATGTCCCCAACGTCACCTACGATCACATCCCGCCTGCGAAGCCACTCCTTCTATGCAACAAATATTAAGGACAAGTGCGGGTTGGAAAAGTTGGAAAGCATTTTTAAGGAAAGATCTCCAAGCCTGCATCGGGCAATCAGTTCCCACTCAATAGCAAAAGAAGGAAAGGCTCCTTTACCCCCTACCAGCACTTTGTCAATTGCCCCAGACTCCAGAAGACCTTCGTCTTGTATAGACATCTATGTTTCTGCCATGGATGAGATGCATTCTGACACAGAACCTCTCGAGAGCTCCATAAATATTCTTGGTCCTGAAGATGCAGCTCTCCCGGTTCACATAGCCTCTTCACTTTTATCTAATAGTGCATACATCAGCAGTACAGCTGGTGAAAAGATCTCTGGCAGGAGTCTTGATTATGAGGAAACTTCTGGAATAGAAACAAGAGCATTTTCTTCAGACTATTCACAAATCACAGAATGCCAAATCCCATGGGATTCAGACCCTCCCTTGTATCATACTTTAGAGCGATCTAAAAGCAGTCGTTACCTGGCTACTACTCCATTTATTCTGGAGGAAACACCAATTGTGAAATCTCACAGCTTCATGTTCTCTCCTTCTCGAAGCTACTTCAGCAGCCTTGGCATGCCGGTTAAAACAGCAGAGTACACAAGTATTACAGATTGCATAGACACGAGGTGTGTGAGCGCTCCCCAGGCCATTGCAGAGAGGGCCAGTTTCCCTGGAAGCCTCAGGGGCAAAGTGGAAGACTTGGGATGCTGCCACCCAGAGAGAGAAGCTGAACTAACCCACCCAAGCTCCGATCATGAGGATATTGAGGTCAAAGACAAGAAGGGAATCCCCTTATCTCCTCAAGACAGCAGTGCTACAACAACTCTGCCCAACAGCATCCCACTTCCAAAAATAGAGCGAGCCAACAGCTACTCTGCCGAGGAGTCCAACGTGTTGTATGCACAGCACGCACGAAAGAGCTATTCCATCAGTGACAAACTTGACAGGCAGCGAAACACAGCAGGCCTGAGGAGCCCCTTAGAGAGGAGTAAGTCCTCGAGGCCAGAGAGCAGAGGGGACAACCTGTCCATGAGGAGACTGTCGAGAACTGGAGCCTTCTGCAGCTTTGAAAGCAAGCACACTTAGGCTTATACAAAGCCCACCAGCAGTCTAAGGGTCATCTGCTCTTCAGTCTGTTTTTCTTAGCAGAGTTTTAAAAAAACCCTCACATCACCCCGTGTTGAGTACAATTGGCATTAGCCATGGGTCAAGGGAGCACATTTTCAATCTCAGCATCACCACTGACATACTCCACCTTGACCCAATTTACATTTGCATTGCAGAAAAAAGGGAGGAATTAAAGCTTTACAAAACCTTCAGTAAACAGAGGAATAACAAGCCCCCTTAATGAAGTCAGAAGACATAGATTAATAGCTCCAGAGATCTGCATTTCATTAGAGGGTATCCTAAGACCTTTTATCATTATTCAAGTTTTTAAGATGCAGGAATTAACTGGCAAAAAAGAAATGTACAAATTAGATGTTCCAAACTTCATTACAACTTCTTTTTCATCTATGTCACCATTGTGATGACTGGTGAAAAGCATTTGTTACTTCTGTAGGAACTGGCAGCAAAAACACCTTAAGTCTCCCAAGTCCCTTGCATCCCACACTTATGGAAATGAAGAAAGATGAACACAACAACAACTATAAATGTTCATTTGTCTCCTTTTGGATCAACTTCTTGTGCCACAGAAAGTTTATATTTTCAAGAACGGAAAGGGAAATGAAATGCCTTTTTTACTGCAACTTAAATGGAAGAAGAATTTATGTTAAAATGTCAGGTGATTTCCTGTGTAAAACAGGCATTCTAGATTCTAGCACAGGTGAGCAAGCTCAGGATGAATGTAATTAAGTGGAATAGTATATATTTATTTTTTTACCACATTTGTCATCAGTATATTGTTCACTAAGTCAAAGGATATGATGAAACAGTAATAGGATGAGCAGAGCAGAGCATAGTAATAGTGTCCAGTTCTCACTGCTCAGTTTAATTATATATATAAATTGGGGAGATTTATCCACCATGCTGCTACCAGGTTCTTCTTGCGGTTTCATTTCAGCTGCCTATTCTTCATATCATCCCCCACCTAAAAATATACACCTTTTTTTTTTATTTTTTTTTTTTTTTTAATGTGAACATAGCCCTATTTGGACTTTTTAAATTATACAGGATTTATCAAGAAGTGTGAATCCAGATTCATGTAATTAGACTGAAGCTGCTTAAAGGAAAGCATTTTTGGCAGAGGACTGGAAAACACTAGAATTTCTATATGTTTCTAAGGTAAGTAAAAGAACCAAAGTGAAACTGCAAGTGTCTGTAAACAGCAAAAGCCATCAGTTGTGAGTAGGCATCCACCGTTCATCAGCATAGCACACAGTGAGCACTCTTAGTAGGAGAAAGTGTGTCTGAACGGTAGTGCAGTTACAGGTTTTGGTTGAAGACAGGTGCAACTCCATTGCCTCCACCCACGTTCCAAGGGCCCACATTGTCAGCCAGAGTTTCAAACTTCTCATGAGACAACGTCCAGTGGTCACAGGCGGAAGGGTATACAGAAGACTGGAGAAGGGTGGAGAAGAATAAGCTCCAACTGGAAAAACAATTCACATTCCTTTATGACGGCACAACTTTTAAGCTTTTAAAAACTTGACACTAGTTCTATCAGATGTTACAATATCTCAGCAGTTACCAATACCTGTGTAGAACCAGCTTTTTTTGTTATTAAAAATGAACATTTGTGAGTGGGGTACATATTTCACATTATTTAAATTGAATTATCTTTCAAAGGCAGCTTTGAGAATACAAGCTGATATTTTCTCACTGAGTCCTCACCCTGGGAGACTCTGAGCACCATCTGAGAGTTAAGTCCTAAAGGCAACTAATCCACACAGAAAAATAACCATCAGCCTCAAGAAAAGAGGCCAAGAAGATGAAAACATTTATTTAACAAGTCACTGAGTTGAAGTTCAGGAAACAAGGAAATGCAGCAAGGGGATGTTAAGAACAATGTTTCACACTTCCTGCACCAACATGTTCCTTGCTTTCTTCTGTTTGATCAGGCTTTCAGTGAACTAAACTCCACCAAGACACCATGCTTATGCAATTGCCTTGCAGGCCACGTGCAGCATTACAGTCACATGGTGATACCAAGAAAGGTCGGAAACCTTTCTGTGCATTATGAAGCATGCTTGTGGCAGGCTGATTGTTGAACAATAGCAAAATGCCGAAGGGCAAAGGAACTTGTGTTTAACAATATGCTTCAAATGTGCCAACCTTCTGTTAGCAGCCTTTTCCTAAGGCTTCTCCAAATCTTATCTATCTATGGAGAGTAGAGGGGGATATTCTTACTTTATTTTCTTTGTTACTTTTATGAATGTCTGCTAAAACTGTTGTGGACTCTTTCATCATCATTGCATTACTGGTCTACTCAAGAGGACTTTCAGATTCATTAGAAATTCCTCAACAGTGCTTCGTGAATTAGGCATAGGGCTCTCCTCTGGGGGTAAATTCCATTGGTTAGTTTGTTAGGGTAAAGAAATTTGCCAAGCCTAGAAGCTGTATAAATATTTAGGATACAGCACCTTATTGATCTGGAGCACAGATTCCAGGTAAAATGAAACAGAACACTTTATTTACCTCTTAAAATTTGCCATTATATATAAAATGTAAATTCAGATGTTAAAAGTGTTATTGCAAGAGTTCAGAACACTACTTTTCCTGAATGTTTCCCATTTATTCTACAATGTGGTGTCTATAGAAAATATTACGATGGATGTTAGATTATTTGATTTTCACCTGGTTTTTACACATTGCATCAAATAGCTCTTTTTTGAATTTGATGATAAAACATTCCCATTTCTTGCAATGGGACCAGACTTCCCACTCTCGATATTATGACCATTTAGTGAGATAGAAGTCTCATCATCCACCATCATGTAGCTATAGCATGTGCCATATGATGTATTCTGTATCAAAGAATAGCTTATGAAATAGACACATATATAGTTGTGACATGTGGTAATATTAGTGAACGTTACAGGACAGGTTTAATATCTCATTACATGGTCTTGTTTGTAAATCTGTAACATTCAATAAAATAGCACATGTTGCATCAAACGTTAAGTTCCACTATCCAATTATTAGCTTACGTATGGAATATGCATTTCTGGTCACAGTGTGTAAGTTTGGTATGTTTCGCACAATTCTTTGTATAGCTCCACTTAAACGTCTGTATGAGCTGATGTATAAACTTCTAATGAGCCACTGTTGGCTGTGACAGATGAGTTGTGATGGTGTGAAAGACAAACTGGCATGTTATGCAAAAGATTATAAGACATATGAATTTTAGTAATATTTTAAAACTCAACTGAGCTTAGCTGTTTGTTTACATATGCTGGTTGACTGAGGAAGCAGTGTGCAGTATTTTATAAATATTTTCCTATAGTAATCCATTCTGTTGTTTCCAGTTTAAGTGATTCTATTCTACAGTTGGGGTATACACTTGTCCTAGGTATTGTATTATAGCACATTATTCTTTCACAATAACAGTGTGATATGACTGAAGTAGTTTCTCTTCCTTAAAGTCCAGTCTTTTTTTGTATCAAAGAAAATGCATGCATTGTTCCATGAGTTTCTTTGGACTGCTAGAAGACTTAACATTTTGCTATTGCCTGTCTGTAAAGATGAATCCAGTTAGGAATGAATTCAAACTTTTGGATGTTTACATTATTTCCATTATTTTTGATCTTTAGCAAAGTAAGTGATTTTTTTATTATTTTTAAAAGACAATTGTATTTTATGAAATTTGAATACTCAACACAAAATGAGAACCTACAGCAGTGCTCAGACATTTGGCTCTCTCTTTTTTTTGGAAGAGATCAGGTGCTACACTATTTTCTTAGCACAAGTGCCAGTTAACAAATGGCAGTGAGGGGATAATTTGAAAATATAATGAAAAACCAAAACATCCATCATCTACATATGGAAATCCCTCTGGGTTCCAGACATAGATTACTTCCTTTTTTTTAATTTTCCATCGATAGATTTCTTGGTAAAAAAAAACAAACTAAACTGGTTTGTACCTTTTGCGGAAGGGATAGCCTTTTGTCAGGGGATAAATATCTTAGTTAGGTATATTTTTTGTATGAGAAGAAAACAATTTGTTTCTTAGGAACTGTCAGTGCATGGAAAATAACTGCTCAAAAAAAAAAAAAAGTGCTGGTAGCAGCACACAGCCTTAGTCCAATGACTGCAGTGGGTGCAAGCCAGTATCTGTCCTGAGAGCAGAAGTCATCAAAGGTATTAGAGTGAGCCAGTGAAACAAAATTCTCTGAAAACATGTCGTGCAGGTTTTAAAACAAGCATAAATGTCTTATTATATTTCTCAGGTTAAACACTGATAATCACCCAAAGGGAAAGTGTGAGATGTTTTTCCCTGGATTTCCCTTGGAACCCTTTCCCTTGGAAGTAGTTGTGATGTCTTCCCCTGCTTTAAAATGAAAATATATTTGCATTTTTTGCACAAATATGCATATATGGTTCAATAAAGGCCACATTTTCATTTCTGTTGAGAGACACTAGGTATAGATCATCTTCCTCAAAAAAAAAAAAAATGGGTAAGATTCCTAGCATGAATTTTCCCTTCAACCACCTTAGATAAAATCACAGGCCAAACCAGAATGAGAAGTGAAACAGTGGGGGTGTCTGCTTACGTAGGGAAACCCTTCACTACTCTGGAAGGAATTCACTGTCCTTGCCACACACTGGCGTAGGAGCAGTAGTACTGGATGCAGAGGGACTTTGTTTCTGCACCCTGCTTTATAGCCAGTCATACAGCTCACACAGAACACTACAGGTCACACAGGCTTTTCTTCTCCATGACTGACTACGATTACAATCCTACCGATGCTGGTGCAAATCTGCAGAAAATCCACTGATTTCGGTGGCATACTCTGACTTCTGTCAAGAAATTGATTTATTCTGCATTTCTAACTCAATATTACTTTGAGTCATGGCATGGATTACACTATATAATCTTCAAGTTGGAGGTCAAACGATGGAGCCATTGAGACAGTCTAGTTGTGAAACAGTCTCTGACTTTTTAATTTTGCAGTATGCTTTCAGATCATTCATAGAGCCACACAATATTTATTTCAAAAGACTGTTAGGGAAAAACATTTGATTATTAAATAGCTGCTGTTTCTGCTGCAGGGAACTGAAAACTTGTTTATTTTAATATCTGGGAGGGAGGGGGAAGGGACAGAAGAGGGAATTGGATGTGAAATACAGTTCTATGCCTGCACAAGAGTAAATGGTATTAAAGTTATATCTTTTTTCCACCACTGCAGTTGTTGTACATGATGAGAGTCTATTTGCTGCTACTGCTGTCTGGAAGAGTGTTTGCAATATTCTGTACTAATAGCTATTTAATCATTTATTATTTGGGCTATCATTTGTAAGTGTATAACAATCATTTATAAAGGGATAAAAATTACTAAAATGTTATTTTAAACAAATTCCTACTAATACAAAGCTTTTCAAATATGATTTGTCTAAATGTACATAACTAGGGAAAATGGTCCTTTCCAAAGGTCTACTGGATTCACAATGCACTTTTAGACTGTGTTTAGATGCGTAATAAAAAGCAGAAGATGGCAATTACTACAATAGAACTTTCTGAAATTTCTGTAACAATTGTTTTGCAATAAAAAAAAAAGAAAAAAAAGAAAAAAAAAAGAGATGTAGATCAAAACATCTGTTCTTGCTGGAGCATTTATTCATGTTTATTCGTTTTCAAGGAGCAAAGCAGTGATGCAATGGTAGCTGCTTTTCTCTAAGATCTCTCCCTGTTCTAACTTTACAGATTTAAAGGTAACCAAAACATTTACTATGTTGCACACAGGCCTTTTGAATGTTGCAATTTATTTCCGCCGCTGAGATCAGATTTCATTCGGGGGTCCCTTATTCTGGACAATATCAGAACCAAGAAAGAAGTATTTCTCAGCGGATTTATTTAAAAGGAGGGAATAATTTCTTTGCTTTGTCACTTCCATTCCAGCAAAGGGGGAGCAAATTGCATAGCTTCTCTACATTGCATCCACATAGCCTGGAGGAAGCATGCTCCTTTGTATGGCAACTTGGTGGTATTGCTTGCTTTTATAGCCAGAGAAGCTCCATGGAAAACAGAGTACACCAAGTAATCCATTAGCACCTATGGCTGACTCTGAACTGGCATCTCACCTTACTCACAAAAGAAATCATTGTCTCCCTCTTCATGCAGCTACAGCCAGCTCTGATACATCCTCACAAAAATGCTGGAAAACTCTACTGGTACAAAATCTGCCAAGGTCAGAATCTTCTGCCTCCACAAATAAGCCTTCACTGAGATAATAACATGTTTTAGCCAAAGGAAAAAGAAGCACAGGAAAAAGATCATTCAATTGAATCAGAAAGATATCAGATACTCAAAACAGTTCTGCATATATCAGTTGCACTTCAGGAGAGGAATGGTTTGGAGAACTGCTCTTTATTTCAGGTATCTAAGAAGGAAATGCTAAACTTTTTAATCAGATTTAATTTCATCCTTTCTCAGGGACTGCCATTCAGTGAAGACTGGGAACTTTGAAGTTTTCCAAAACAAAATCTAAACTTATGCCAAAGAGTTGTCATTATGCTTCTGTCCAGGTAATACTACATCTCTAGTCTCCCTGGGATTTTTCACAGTAACACACCTCACCTACAGTCAGCCAATCAGTAAGCAAAAAAAAAAAAAAAAAAAACCACCAAAAAAACACCCCCACACAATAAAACCAAAGATAACATGAGCTTTTATCTTGTAGATTTCAGGACAGAGATCTAGTCTCTTAATGTCATTAATACGCAATGGAAAAGAACTCCATTTAACTTACACCATTGTGCAGCACAAGCTTACACTTACACCAGCCCTCACTGGTTTTGCATATAGAGCTCAAATTTACCCTGTTACACTTCTGGAACAACAAAAAAGTGAGCTCATGTGATTTCATTTTGAAATTTTCAAATAACTGATTGCAGTCATAAATACAGTATATTTGGATTATACTTTTGAGAGGCAGTAATGACAAGCATTATCTCACAGAGGGTTGTTTATGTGAAATAACAACAGCAGTCCATGAACAGTTACAGACATCACACCTCAGATGATACAAGCTGCTGTTGTAGAGAACTGTGGGTGAAACTGCCTTTTGCCTTTGCTAGTCTGGATTCCAAACCAAGAAGTTTGACAGCTGTGCCAAGACTGCTCTGCTTGTACTACCTTCTAAAACTTAAAACTTTTCAGCTGTACCTTTCCCCAGTCAAACATATTTGGTTCAACAGCCACATGGACGCTACAGAATCAGTCTCTGGGGATGATAGTTACCCTCACAAAAAATTCCAGTGATTTCTTTGTTCATAGCATGCAAGATGAGAATTTTCTTAAGAAGCTTGAGAAAATAACATATCAAAGTTTTAAGGACATTATAGAAAATGTTAACACACAATCTTTTTTTTAATTTGAAAGACAACAAAAAAAATCAGCTATCAATGTAGCATTTTGCTACTCACTAATTAAAATCTTGAAACTAAAAACACATCTTTAGCAATTAATAAATCTTCTGAAAGCAACAGTAAAAACACTAAATCTGATAGAAGAATTACATTCTGCAAAGCTCCTTAGAAATATTAGTCACAAATCTGAATTATAACCCACAAGTCCTGAACCACAGTAACTGCGCTGTAATTTGTGAAGGAGGGGAGCAGATGAGGAGTGTGTGCACAAGATGAACAGGGAAAAAAGTCTCAAAGGAATATATGGACAACAAACTCTAAAACTCACATCACTCTCACACTGTATGTCCAAGTCCCACCTTTCTTTTCCCTGAGTGGACATTTGTGGAGCAAACTTGTCAATTGTCAATAGTGTAAGTTTACAATTAATCCATTTCAACCGTGCTATTTATTTTGCTAAGACTGTAGCATTCTCTCAGAGAATCATAACTTAGACAAACAACTTGCAGCAACAAAGGCTAATCTGTGCTTCATGTAGAATGAATAGTCCACATCTTGGAGGCTCTGATGAGTGGTTTTTGGTGAGTGTCTAAAAGGACATTCTGTGTCTTTGCTCCAGTCTTATCTGAGGGGTGCCCTGTTACAAGAAAGGACCAAAGTTTCAGAAAACATAGCCTGGTCCTCAGCTCCCCATGGATTGTTTTCTCCCTGAAACATTTGGCTTTCTAACCAGAGCAGATTGCCTGCATTCCCACCCCAGTTCAGCTTAGTTAGAGAGGAACTGCAGCCACACAGGAGGAAGTACACAGCAATGCAGGGACATTCCCTCTCATCCCTGTGCAGTCACACCTAGGGACTATATTACTGCAGTAATTTAAATATTTATCTGAATTTTTGTGTACTTATTTAGATTTTAAGTCTATAAAATAAACTAGCTCTACCTTATGATTATGTTAGGTGAGTCATAGTCCATCTCTTCTAAAAGGTCTGACTATTTTCAGACAATATAGCACCATCGACATTTATAGGAAAACAAGTTCCCTTAACAGTAGCTGATCATACGCATCTCACAGCAACTCCAAAGTCTCAGAGTGCAGTCCTAGTCACAGCATAAATTAAGCTGTTTTATGCAACTGTATCATGCATGCTTCTGTTTCCCTGCACCAGCATCAGGGATGGGTACAAGCCATCCCCCTGGAGTACGGATGGATCCACTAGGTCTATTACCTTCAGCATGGTGTTGCCAGGAGAAAATGTCACAGCAGATCAATAATTTTTTAGCTTCAGAAGAAGGTGCACAAAATAAATATATATTAAAATATGTTAATCAGTAAAGTATGAATCTTAACACAAGTTGCTATTCTGTGGAAGTTTAACATTGGAATTCAATTCAGCATTTTCCAAATTGTATACTAGAATGAAATACAAAATAATGCACAGTATGCATTATTTGTTAAAACTGCTCTGAAATGTACAAGAGATGGCCAAGAATGTCATCTTGCCTTTACTAAGAGAGAAGCATTGAAAAACTGCTCTGTTCTGTTCTGAACAGATCAGATCAAAATATAGTCAAATGTTTTAATACAAGAAATAGTTGTAACATGCTAACATGTTTTAATAGAAGTTATGATCTAAGGTACGTGGGAGGAACCACTCATTCTTGGCCCTGGATGCTCAGTACAGGAAGTAGCAATGTATTTGATCCAGGGAAAATTGGCCAAATGTGGTGCTATATACGCTCTGGTTCACACACCTCTGTGTCTGTGGGGCTCCCCTTCCCTACGGGAATATTCAGAGCTGATTGCTGTGCCTCCAAACCTGACAGCACAGTGCACAGGAACCAGAATGTTTCTATCATACTGACGAGATCATAGGGTCCTAGTTCCATTTTTGTAGTGTGGCACTTTAAATACTTCCATCTCTGAATTTCAGAGAATGCCAGACTTGACAGGGGTGTGTCAGTGAGCAGTAGCCAAACTCAAAGGTATTTAAGAATAAAGACAGAGCCTGTCGAAAGCTGCTTGCAGTGATACTGGAAAATGTGTCGTACATAGGGTAAAGAAACACTTGATTTCAAACGCTTTTCCACAGTTATCTGACCTGCCTCAGAGGCGAGGGAGAGGCTCAACCCCTCCGGCAGTAGCGCAGGGGCTGCGCTCCCCGGCCGGCGCCCTGCCCAGCCCGAGCCGCTCCGCGCTGCCCCGCATCCCTCGCACATCCTCGCCGCTCTGCTGACGCGCCTTTGCCGTTTTTAGCGAAGGGAGTGGCCGCTGGATGTCACTGTTTGTCCTGCGAGAGACAGACACACGGACATTCTTCCCTGTCCCGAAATACAGGAGCTGGCGTCCTTGCGGACAAAAGCCAGGAAGCAAACCCATCAATGCAAGCAGAAAAGCCGAGCTCACCGGCGCGCCCCGGGACAGCGCTCACGGCATTCCCTCGGGAAGCGCAGGGGATCCAGGAGCGCCGGGGACAAGCGGGGTCCCCGCTAAAGGAGAGGGGACACTGCAAGGCTGGCATCGCCGGCTGAACCGCGGGGAACCTCGGCCGAGGTACTCCATCGGTTTCAGCTCTGTGAACTCTGGACGCTTCCTACACTTAGAGAAGCAAAGAGGACTTTTTCACATATGCAGCCCTGGGAGATGGTAGCTCATTTTGGCACCGGCCGTGCAAAGAAACACAAAACTCTGCCCCCAGTCCTTTCTCAGTTATCTCCTCTAACAGAAGTCTGTGCTGCAGATACTCGGGTTTCCAATTTGCTGCTCATTCTCCTGCTTGAGAGCTGCATTTGCAGAGCGCTCAAAGTCTGGATTGAAGCAGGTCCTGCAACCCGGATTTGTTGCTCTGGCCTGTGAGGTGTAAAAATGTCACACAATCCTGCACTACTCAAGCCACAGCACCTTCCTTCCCCTGCAAAGGCCTGCCCTGGCTTTAAACCTGCCCTGGCTTTAAACCAGGCCTGGACACAGAAAGGCTGCATACTGAAAGCTTGTCTCCATGAAAACCTTCTTCCCTCAAGGGACTTCCAGACATCTGTTGAAAAGGCTGTACTGGCCATGTACAGGTTCTGAGCACCTGGCGTCTCTCTTGCCCTGGGGACTGCTGAGGAACCCTGTCCTTGGGAGTCGTTATTCAGAAGAAAACATCCTTGAAAGACAAGGAGATACAATAACTGCATCCCTCTCACTTTCGGAACTCCTGACACCATTTTCTTGTGTGCCATAGAGCTGAGCACTCGACATGGATGGAAGTCAGTGGGAGTTGCCTTCTGAGCCACTCAGCAGGACTACAAAGATCTCCTGAGCTCATGCAAAGAGAACATTACAAGGGACAAATCCCAACTAGAACTGGATGCGCGGGGAAAAGTGAGGACAAAGGATGAGGGAAAGGCTGAAGTACGTAATTCCTTCTTTGCCTCAGTCTTGAAACACGACCAAGTTGTTCTCTGGGTAGCCAGGACCCAGAGCTGGAAGACGGGAACAGGGAGCAGAGCAAAGCTCTCAGACTCCAAGGTGAAATGATTAGAGCCACAGCACTTAGACCCACACAAGCCTGTGGGGCCAGAGGGCCTTCACACGAAGGTGCTGTGGGAAAGGGCAGAAGCATTCACCAAGCACCTGCCGTCATTCCCCAGCAGTCCTGGCTAACTGCAGAGGTGCCAGGCGAGTGGACCTTGGCAAAAGCAATGCCCAGGCTTGACCTGGGCACTGGGGAGGTCAGGGAGCAGATTCTTTTCAGAGCCATGACACGGCACATGCAGAACAAGCAGGGGATCAGGGGGCCAGCCTGCACGGCTTCCTGAAGGGCAGGTGCCACTTGACCAGCCTGATCTCCTCTTAGGAGCAGGTGACTGCATCCAGTGGGTGAGGAACAGACTGTGCGTGTTGACCACCTGGGTTTTAGTAAAATCTCTGGCACTGTTTCTTACAGGGTACTGTGGGAGAAAGTGGCTGGTGTGGCTTGGAGGGGTGCACTGCTCACTGAGTTAAAAACTGGTTGGTTGGCCAGGAGCTGCATCCAGCTGGCAGCCAGTCTCCAGTGGTGTTCCCAGGGCTCAGTCCTGGGGCCAGCCCTGCCTGACAGCTGTGTCGATGGTCTGGACAAGGGGATGGAGTGGCCCTCAGTGAGTTTGCAGTGACACCAAGCTGGGCAGGAGTGCTGATCTGCTTGATGGCAGAAAGGACCTACAGAAGTCCCTGGACAAGCTGGGTTGATGGGAGGAGGTCGGTGGTGAGAGGTTCAACAAGGCCCGGTGCTGTGTCCTGCCCTTGGGTCACACCAGGCTGCTGCAGCACTCCATGGGCTGGGGCAGAGTGGCTGGAAAGCTGCCCAGTAGGAAAGGGCCTGGGGGTGCTGGCCCACAAGTGGCTGGACGTGAGCCAGTGTGTCCAGGAGGGCAAAAGGGCTGCTGGCATCCAGCCTTGGACCAGCAGTGGTGTGGCCAGCAGGTCCACAACAGGGACTCGGCACTGGTGAGGCAGTGCCAGGAATCCTGCCTTTGGCTTTGGGGCCCTCAGCACGAGACATTGGGGGTGGGAGCGAGTCCAGAGAGGGGCCACAAAGCTGGGGAAGGGTCTGGAGCATTTTTGAGGATTTATGAGGAATGGCTGAGGGACCTGTGGCTATTTAGAGTGGAGCAAAGGAGGCTCAGAGGGGCCTTATCACTCTCTAGAGCTGCCTTGGGGGAGGTTGTAGTGAGGTGGCGGCTCTTCTCTTCCTCCAGGAAAGAGTTGACAGGACAAGAGCAAAAGGCCTCAGGTTGTGCTGGGGGAGCTTCATTTTGTCTGTGAAGAAAACGTTTTCACTGAGTGGTTTGTCAAGCCTTGGAACAGGCTGTGCATGGAACACCGGAGTCACCATGCCTGGAAGCACAGTACACAAAAGCTGTTTGGATGTGGCATTTGGGGACAGGTTTACTGATGCACTTGGGAGAGTTAGTTCACACTTGGACTCCATGGTCTTTGTGGTTATTTCCAAAACTATTCCATGATTCTAAAGCAGTATTCAGAAGCACACTACTTTGGGAAGTTACTTGGTCTTTTGTGCCTCTTGTCCCTTGACCCTGGGCAGCATCTTGGACATCCTGAGCAAGCAAGAGCTTTGTTCTCCATCCTCTGAACCTGCAGCCAGTTCTGATCAAGCATCCGTGCAGCTGATTTGGATGAGGGAGTTGATCTTCCCAAAAGCGGTGTTTTCTGGGCTGCTGTTCTGCTGGTGGGGCAGTGATGTGACTGAGCTCAGAGACCACAGGGTGCGGGGTAGTGAGGAACAGGATGGTAGGTGAACAGAGGTCTGGAATTAATCAGTGGGCGGGATAAGGGTCTCTGATTCGGCACCTGAATCTCCAGGATTTGGATTTGGGTTACTAGTGCCAGGGA
The DNA here is from genome assembly GCA_003676055.1 of Chloebia gouldiae. Classification (NCBI taxonomy): domain Eukaryota; kingdom Metazoa; phylum Chordata; class Aves; order Passeriformes; family Passeridae; genus Chloebia; species Chloebia gouldiae. Next base: position 357,430 of record QUSF01000036.1, on the reverse strand, counting down.
ATGTTGAACTTCAGCTCTGGTCAAAACGTCAGGCTTTAAAGCATAGCTGTCTTTCTCATATATAATATATGTATTTGGTATATTTTTATGGATTTATATATTTTGTGTTCTTGACAGTTTGTAAAAACAGGGTTATGCCCGCATGGAACTGTTGTTTTGTTATGTTTTGTTGTTATTCTGCTAATTGCAACAAGGGCATTTTCTTATGGTTGGTTGTTTTTTCATCAAATAGATTGTTTTTACATCTGCAGTAGGAGTTGGCACGTTTCATTGCATCTCTGCTTTGCCTTCATGTCCTTCTCTGTACACATTATTGCCTGGGCTCAGTTTTCCAACACTTAGTAATGTCTCCAACACTTAGTAATGTCCCTTACATTCCCAATTTCCACAAATGCTGCAGAGTTCTTGTATTCTTCAGATGGATAAGACTATTTGTCATAATAATTTTGCTTTTCCTGACTACTGGCTATGACACAAACTAATTTAATCCCTAATTACTCCACTTGATAGCTCTTTAAATTCAGAGGGCTCTGTCTTATTCATTAGGGTGTTATGGCACCTGAATCTTATAAGGAAATTATTTCTTCTCCAAGGGAATTCTTTCAAAAGGGCAGCAGGTCACAAATTTTGCATCCTTGGAAATAGACATAAGTCTCCAACAGCTTGCTGTATGTAGCAGTGTGGAAGATCTCCCTATTAATTATCTTTCTTCAGTTTATTTGGAATAATGGAAGGGTTGCAACCATTTATCACAATCTTGTCAAGTTTCCTCCCAGTTGGGAGGTTGCAGGCAAACAAATATATTTTCCTCATTTCCAGTTGTCTTTGCATTATTAATTTGGCACAAAACTAGAATGGTCCCACTGTCTGACATGAAGTAAGACTGTTCAAGGTGGAGGGATTTATTAGCTCAGTTGATTGCTTACATCAAGCTGTTATTTTTCCCAATGTCAGGGCCTCCAGCTGGGTGGGCCAACCACCTCCTCTGTGCTGTGTTGCTCTCTGCCTTGTTGGAGGTAGAGCTGGCAGGGTAGACAGCCACTTGGAGTTAGTAATCTCTATTGTGATGACAACTGATGAGCTCCACACTGATGAGAGAGAGAGGACAACAGTGCCTTCCACGTATTAAAGCATCAGTGAAAAAAAAACAGACAGAAGTGAGAATTGCAGAAAGGGATAGACAATCAATGCTTGCTCTTGACCCTTGTTTCTCTTTGCAGGTCCACAGATGTAAATGAATGTAAACATCATAATTCTTTGCTTTTTCTGAAGTGAGGCTATAGTCTGTGTCTGTGAAGGAAGCAGCTGTATGCTATCAGCATGAGGCACTGTGGTCAGGGTGAGCTCAGATGTGCAGAATCCTGGGGGAGTACACAGTGCAGTCTCTTTTGATGCCACTTGAAAATGGGGGTGCTGTGTCCTTCCCCTCCCAGACTAGCTCTGCTCTGTTGTCTGGCTCCCGTCTTGTAAGGGTCCAGTGCTTCATCAGTAGTAGCATTCTGTACCCTTTTCTTAGGCTTTTTCAAATGTTGAATCCTTGTCTGCTGTAGGAGCAAGTGAACTGATAGCTATCTACAGCTCTTTTCCCTCCACCTTGTGTTTTGTTTGAAGGAACCAAATGAGCAATGAAACCTGACATAAGATATTTGATTTTTGTAATAGGGGTTGTTTGTATTGGAACACCAAAACTGTAATTTAGATGTTAAGTATGAATATGCATGTTTAATGTATATGTGCACACACAAATATGTGTGCATACATATTTCATATATGGCTGTAGCAGAGCTTTGTCTTTCTCTGTAAGTGCTTTTTGAGAGACAATAGTTGATAACTTTGTGAAAGTTTCTGATGTAATTAGCCCATCAGAATGGCTCACTAATCCTCATTTCTATTCCTTATTCAGAACAGTTCCAGTTCTTGCATCCATTCCCTATAGTCATCTCTAGGCTTTAGCTTTAGCATGAGATCTTTAGCCTTAGCATGTAGGTCTGGCTGAACTCTTCTTCCTCTTCCAGAAGACAGACAAACTTCTTTTGTGATCAGTCATTGGAAAATCATGCAAACTTGCATCAGAATGCTGAGCAGTGTTAAAGCAGGCCACATTTTTTTTAAACTCCTAAATATGGGTATAGGGATGCTTTTCATCTCTGCCAAGTCTTTTTAATATATAATGTACATTCCATGGAATCTATGTGAAGCCAGACTTAACAGGTCTGGCAAGGCAGAATTTTCTTGCAAAGTGTTCTTTGTCCTGAGAAGAAGCTGCAAAAGAACCTGTAGGAATTGCTTACAGTGGTGCAGCAAGTGTTGAAAATCAGGGAACATACTCAAATGTTTGAATGTGAATATAGATGCCTAGGTTTGAAATCTTTGGCCATGATAAAGTAAACTCAGGAACTTTTACAATCAGTGCTCTGTATCATGTTGTGAACTTTGAACTAAAGGCATTCAGCTATGGTGATTATATTCTTTGACTTGCTTAGCTAAACCATAAACATACATAGATGTAAAAAGTCATGTTCCAATTATCTGGAACTACTTCCCCCCCCCATCAAATAATTAATCTTTCAGCTAAAGATAAGACAGAAGAAGTTTTAATATTTTTAGAATTAGTTTGGCCAAGCAGAAGTTAAAGAAGTATTAGTTTACAAGTCTAGCTATGAGATTTGTATCACACTTTTACAGTGAGAGTAGGTGGAAGTGCCTTCCACTTAGAGTCATTGTAAAGAACATTTTTGAGAATATTTTTATGGCAGACATATGGAAGTTGTGGACAAAAGGCAGAAGAGTAACTCTGGCCATTTGCCTTCTTTCTCCTGCTATGTAGTACAGCCCAATAACTTTTAAATAATTTGCAGCTGCAGATAAAAGGTTGATTTTTTCTGAAAATTAAAGTCATTTTGTATTTTTTTCCAAGAACAAAATGGAGTCATTAGGACCTTTATAACTCTCGTGCTCTACAATAGACAAAGCTCTTTTATGGATCAGACACAGCCTGCATATAGAGCAGGTGTGCTCACAGAATGTGCTTGAAAGAGAACAGGATGCTTAAGAGATTTATGCCTAGCTTTGTTACATTTGGATATTCTCTCTTTGTGTTGCCGCCAAAGATGCTATTTCAGGCTCCCAGGTTCCTCTAGTACCACTTGAACTGAACACTTTGTGCTTAAACCCCTCTGAGAGCTGACAAACAGGAGAATAGGACCCCCTGTCTATTTCAAATACTACATGCAGACAAAAACAAGATACCGGGTCATTTACCCACACCATGGGTTATACCACTGCCCCACTGCTGGGCTTGTGCTTCCTGCAGGATCCTCTCAGGGAGAGACACAGCTGCATCTCAAGCTGCTGCTGCTCCCAGTCACCTCTCTGGGTGAAGCAGAGACACTGTTCTTGCTCTGTGCTTGTGTTTTCACAGAGGTGAGTAGCCCAGGCTGGGGAGGAGGACCTCTCTGTGCAGCATCTGTGTGGGTATCAGCTAAGAAAACAGACATGGGCATAACAGGACAATGTGACAAGGGAGTGTAGGAAATAGACAAGTGGAAGGAAGTAATTTGACAGCACCACGCCACTCTATCAACAACCTGGCTAGATGAGTTTTCTGTAGGCATTGAGACTTGCATATAACCTTGAAGGACTACTGGTAGAGTAACGAGATCCCTCAGAAGTCCTTCCCAGACATGAAAAGCAGCCTATGAGGAAGGCTGGAATCATGACTGACTGGAGAAATAGAGAACAGGCAGGAGCATGAAATGGGCAATAAATACAAGACCTAGAGGCGAGAATGGCAGTCATGTTTGTGCAGTCATAGCCACAACACGTTCCTCTCCTGTGATTGTTGGTCACTACTGAGATTCTGCAATGGCATTGAGACAAACGTGACTCAGACCAGCAGGAAACTGTCTACTGCAGCAGTTTGGATTTTAGAATTTATGAGGTTATGGTTTATTAACAAGTTTGGAGATAAGCTCTCTCCCTAGCCACTCTGGAGTTTCCTATTTTAGTTTATAATTTTGTACAGCAGTAAACAGAGAAAAAAAAAAACAACAGCTTCCAGTTCTGTTGATGGACAAGATCAGATGCTTGCAGTATGGGCTATAATATTAAAACCAGGTAATAAATTCAAGAGCTCACAATCAACTTGAAAATGCTTTTTTCTTTCTGACATAATTTTCCACATTGCTGCTGATAAAAGACAAGATTATTTCAGTTGCAGCACCAGCTGTACTGTTTAGTTTACATTTCCGTGTTAAGTGTATCTTCTAGATTAAATTACCTTTTATTTTTTCCTCAGGATATTGTGTTGGCTTTCATATAGGTCTCTCATAACAGTGCAGGAATTAAGGGCACTCAGAATCTTGAGAAATCTTTTAAGCTAATTTCAGTTGTTTAAAAAGTAAATTTTGAATTGTCTATCTCCTTTTAGAGTTTGTTTATCACACAAAGTCAAACTGACCTAAATTTTTTTCTCTATTTATCTGAAGGTAAGCCAGGATTAGCAGTGCTGAAGAGGAATATAATTGATGTGAACTTAAAGGTAAGAAGAAGTCCTTTCATGCATATTCCCTCTCAGAATTTAGGCAACACGGAGAGCCTTCACTTTCTAGCAATTCAATTTCTTGCAATTGAAGTAATCTGCTTGAGGCTCAGAAACACAACTATTGCTCATAGAACCATTTTTTCATCTTCTCAGCCTTCTTTGGTGTCTGAGAGCAGGACGTAGGGACAAGGATGGACGGATGGATGGAGGCAGGTGGGGCTGGGAGCTGGGCAGGGGCAGCCGTGGGGGAACTGGTGGTGGGGAGCTGTTAGGCTGTGAGTGTTAATTGTGAAAGGAGAAGGTCTGCCAACCCACCCTGACTGCTGACCTGAAGGCAACCCCAGCTTCTAGCAGTCACTGCACCACGTCAGGCATAAAGCTCCAACACTGCAAGCTCCATCTATGCTGTAATTCTATATCCTACATATGAATTGGCTACACTTTGAGGTGCCCATAGAGCCTCAGTTACAACCCTGAGCTTTGTGTTCAGCAAATTTAATTATGTGATTATTTACCATTTTGTCCACAGGATTTTGCCTCAGACTGTGCACAAGATGGAATTGCTCTGGGGATGAATAAGAGGTGTACAGCAATAGAAGCGTTTATCTGTGGGAGTCAGATTTCATTTCTTTCTAGAGCCTGAAAAAGTTGATTGGTATCTCACAACACTTTATATGGGGAAAAATGCAGTTGGGTTTTGATCTGGCTTTTAAAAATTTTCATCTTGAAGTGGTATTAGAATTATGGAGTTTGTTTTGCTTCCTTGATGCCTGATGCATAAGCTAATTATGACAAGACCCTACCAGTCCTGGGCTGTTTAAGTGAAGCCTCCCTTCCCTGGCCTGGCTCACAAGGAGATGGAGAAGGCTAGAGGGGAGGCAGATGGTGGCAGGCACAGACAGGGAGGAAAATGGTCTGATTTGGGGTCAGCTGCTGAAGGACTGTTCATGCTTCTGCAGTTTTTCTACATCCTAAATAGTATATAGCTTTCCCCAAGGGACATTTTCTGTTACAAAATACTTCCCCTTGAAAGCTTCCAGTCAGGGATTCTGACTGACACAGGAGATTCCAGGGCAAAAAAAGGAAATCTGAGGGAGAAGACATAGGTCAGTCCATGTTTCGGTCACAAAGCTGCATTAGTTTTGGTTAAGTTGTTGTACATTAACTTTTCACAGTCACCAAGTCTCCCCTGTTTTCCAGACAGCTGCATTGAGGTCATTTATAAAGGCAACATGTGTAGAAACCACCACCACCACCTGTAGATGTAGAAAACACCACCTAAATTCAGTAAAAAACACTCTAGAGATCTAGAAGTCTTGATGACAAGTTTTTTAATTTGGATTTTCACAAATACAAGCCCTTTAGTAAACTGAGATTATCAATATTTATTCATATCGAAGCTGTTGTGGAAAAAATAATTAATAAACTTGATAATTTAAAATTACTATAACAGAAGAAGTCATAATGACTAATAACAAGTTGAACTTTGAGAAGAAAACTGCAGGCTTTGATGAAAAAGCAGCATAACTGCTCATACTTTAAATCAGCACTATGGGTAGATTGGGGTTTGAACAAATCTATTGTGCAGAAAGGGAATGCATGGAGGACCTTTTCAGGGCTTTGCCACTTTAATAATGCTTTTTAATGTGGGACATAGGAAAATGATAGTTGGTAATTAGATCTCCCCAGTACAATAAAAGACATTCTAGTGTTTATTTTAGACATTACAATTTTGAAGGCCCTGCAAGCTTGTAGGACCACTGAACTGCTTGTATTAAAATATGTATTGTATCTCTCTCATACAGTCTAATTAACCTACTATGGCTGAGTCTGTGACCCTTTTGAATAATCTTATCAATAACTCAGTTGTAAAAGGTCTATTTGGCTGAAGGAGAAAAAATCAGCTTCTTGGGTATTTACATTTTGAACTACCCAGGAAGGATTAGGTACTAAACACTTTCACATATACAATCCCAATTCATCATTTAATTACATTATGATAGAAATTTTAGCTTCTGATTTCCTCAGCCTGGCTGGGGATTTTGTAAGGCATGGATTTTCCTTGAAGTCTTAACTGAAGAAAAAGTTTCAATTGCTAGTTGCATCATCTTTAAAAAAAATGCACCTCGGATTCATATGTACAAAAATTAATTTCCCAGAGAAGGATTTGGATATACTCCAATTTGTCAAACAATTTTAAATGTTCTGTTCTCTTATTATCTGGTCAGAGAGAATGAGCTGCTTGCAACTAGTCAAAAGCTAAGAAAGCATTTTTCAGGTATTTCACAGATCATTCAGGCAGAGAATGATTCTCAAAAGATTCTCAATATCTGCCCCAAAAGTCCATGTACTGTATGCTGAGAGGTGAACTTAATAAAAATAAACTACTGTATTGATAAAAAAAATTGGTCAAAACATCACCTTAAAAAATGTAACAAGTCAAAGCTTACCCTAGAACTTCTACTTAGTTGTATGACATTTCTTTCTGGCTTTGATCTATCTGTATATTTTCCAGTGCTTTTTTTACAAAAATAAAGTGAATATTTTCAAGCAGTAGGATAAATGCTATAATTTTATCCTGCTATTTTTTGTGGGTTTTTTTGGTGGCAGTTGTTGAACAAATGCAGGTAAGAAGCCCATGGAAATGCATGAGCATGTGTATGGTTTTAGAGGAAGGGGAGAAGTCTGAATTAAGTACTCTGGAGAATGCTTTTCTAACATGCAAATAGCAAGATCTGATAGTGGTATGACCCTTTCAGCTGGTGTAATCCACCATCTCAACAGAAACAGGTACAAAACTCAAGAAACATAAATGACCATGCCTGTACCAGATACCAGTACTGGTGACAACTATTACAACATTCTTAGTGTTCTGTAAACTGCTCAACAAAATGGTTCTCCTTCTGTGCATCAGAATCCAAGCAGATCCGTGCCAATAATGGTTATCAACAATCTGCGTACTGAGATCCTGTGATGGGCCGCATGAGGTGGTTCATTGTAGCACCAGTGGAGCAAATGAATGCACCTGAGGCAACAGCATGTAAAGGTCACTTGTGACCCAAAGACTGGCAATGGAAGCAGTGGGAGTCTGATCACAGTTTAACCCTCTAACCTCACTCTGTACCTACGAGCTACAAGCTCATTAAAGCACCCTCCTTAACTAATGCTCAACATTTCTGTTGTAGCTGTCCATCTCTACCTCTGGCCTTTGGTTTGGCAGCTCCTCTTTTTTCCTTGGAGACACTTCCTCACTGGAAGGGATTGGTGGTTTATCTTATGCCTCCATTTGGGACAGAGGTGACCATGCAACTTACAGCAAGCAACCTGTGATCTCCCCAGAGCCTCATCTGTTGAAGCCTCTTAGTTTGCTTAATTGCACATGTTATGAATGCAAGGTAGTGCAGGCTCCTCAGGGGTGAGGCAGAGCACTCAGCAAGTGAAAACTCTGGCTTTATGGGAGCCTAGCATTACCACAATGGAGCTCTGGGACACTGGTGCTAATCAGATGGGGACCTGGAAGCAGGGAGCCCTGCCTGGAGCAAGGCTCAAGGGAAGGCAGCGCAGGGGTGGGTGATGAGACTCATGCTGATGAATGAACCCCACACATGCAGCGTTCTGCTCTGCTTGTTGGTGTTCTGCGGATGAAAATTGGTGCCGTGATCTGAACTCTGAGCCCTGCAGCTGGCCACCCTGCAGGGTAACGTGCAGATGGAGTGGGAAACGGGAAGTGAGGTATCCCAGGTTGCTGTGACAAGGAGACAGGTGTGCCTGGGACTCTGCATACGCAGGAGGCCAACAGTCCCAGGGGATTGTGGTGAAATCTTCTGGTCTCCATAGCACCTTAAAGTCAATTTGTGCCATGCACTGCTCCCATTACTCTGGGATGATCTAATATTTTCTTGTGGGGAGGTGAATGGCTGGGATATGTTGTGCAGTGCTTAGATACAGGAGCAATTTCACCTAAATGCTGCCTAATTAGACACTCTCTGCCCCCCATCTCCCATGTCAAATAATTTTGCCAGGAGGAAAGGTGGCAGCTGGCTAGGAGAGCTCACCTTGTCCATCCATGTTGGCCTCATGAGTTTCTTTTGGGCTCAGTGTACCATCTGTGTATGTGTGTCAACAGGTAAATGCTCTATTTCTTTCCTTTCCAAGATTATGCTCAGGAAGTTGCTCAAAAATGCTCAAAGTTTGCTTCTCTTAAAGGAGAAGCAAAAGAGATTTTTACCATTACCTTTTCATGGATTACAGCCCTGGCTAATCATCTGCTAGAAATTAAAATAATTTGTGGGCATAAACAGGTTCTAGGAGTCTGATGTTAAATTTAGAAATGTGGCCATCAATAATGGCAGTAATGGAAGTATATGCTGCAGTTTGCTGCTGTGCCTGGAGTAGAAGATAATTATCACTCCTCTTCTTTCAGCCCTGATTACTGCAACTCTTGTACTGGTAGCTGGAGCAATGCTTTTCCTTGATATTCTTAACAATAATTTTCACAGAGCAGATCAAGGATATTAAGCTAGGTTGCCTGTTGACAGGACATGAAACTTTGCACACAACTAGTATGTAAATTCTGATGAACCATTGTGGCCCACATGGTTTATGCTTCACTAGTTTCACTAGTTTATCTCAGAAGTGAGCTGTAGTGTTTCTTTTTTGTTTTGCTTTGCTTTGTTTTGTTTTGTATTTTCCGGTAGAAGCCATAAGAAAAGTAAGATGGATACATCCTTTTAAGAGAAATCTGAGGTAGCTCTTAGTCATGTGAGTTTATATGGTTGTCTCTTCAGAACAAATAGCCAACATCACTGACCCCACTGCATTGCCATTTCATTTTTTGTGCCAAGATTAACTATTAGTTATTTAAATGCCCAATTTAAGAAACTTTGTTGCATCAGTTGAGCAATATGGGCTTGAACAAGGAGAGACTTTGGTCTTCAAATTACCTTTCTCCTTCTACTTGCATTTTTGATACACTGTTCAGAAACTGTAAATATTGTTGTTTCTTTCTCTAGGGGAAGACAATTTTTAGTGTTGAGTTTGGTTTTGAAAATTTTGTTTTATTTAGATGATAAAATATTGATTTTGATCTCTGTGTTCCTATCAGGCGTTCTCTTTCATCAAGATTTACTTGATCTTTGTATATCCACACTGCTATTTGGCCCCTAGCCTGGACATGTACCTTTGGATCCCATTTCAATTAATTTCTGTCTATTTTAGTGGTCACAGTAGAAACACAAACTGGTACACAGGAGCATAAGAAGTATTTCTGAATATTTCTGAATGTTAATTTAGTACTATTTGGTATTTTGATAGCAAAAGGAGGAAGACATGAGGTGTGAAGAGTATTCAGTGATAGAGTTTTGTCACTTGGCTTCCTGCTTTAACTTTTTCCAGGACAGCTGGAAGAGCGAAGCAGAGGAACTTATAACTTTGAGACTACCCAACTTCCTCTTGTAAAATTAGATGAAGTTTGCTTAGACTTGAGTATTGGGGTTTCAGATGGATAGACTGGCAACCAGGGATTCTCTGCATTCCTGTACAGTCCTGGATAATTTCCCTTTTTATTATTATTTTTATTTATTATTTATATACAAAAGTGGGCATATTACAGTTGGTCCTATGTGGCTCAGAGAGAGAAATAAACCTATGAATCTTGTCGTTGCTCAACTACTTGGGTGGATGCAGTAGTCAAATTCCCTTGTAGTTAACCTTTTGCCCTGCATTAAATAGCTAGTAGTAATACCCCACCCAAATTCCAGATTGTTAGACTGGTTGAAGAGATGCTGTTGTAAGGTATTAAAATCTTTGATACCAGCTTTGACCATCATCAGTCCTTTTTCTTTTACTATGGTTCATGTGGCAAACATGAAAATGTGTGATTTAGCACTGGACCCCCATAACAACTTATCATAATGGCTGTCTGAAATAACTATGTTATAAAAGTTAGATTGGTGAATCTGCCTAGTAGCAGTCTAATGCATTAGTTCATAACCACCTTTGTATTCCCAAAATTTTTTGGGCAAGACATATCCATTAACTTTTACACATGATTTTCTCAGGTAACCAGGAGCTTGGCTAATATATAGAGTACTTTAAGGAATCATTAAACAGCTTTTTTCCCCCTCTATTTTTTCTTTTGATTTCCAAGATGAGGAGGATAAAAAAATATGTCATAAAACAGGGAGCAGGAAAAGCAGCTGGTATATCATTGGTGTTCCTTTTTTATGCATCATATAAAATGCACTCTGAACTTTGAAAGATTTCCAATGTTTTGCAATATCGTCTCTGCCTGAGACCCTTCAAACTGCACTCTGAGAATGCCTCAAGGTAACTTTGGACCCTCTGGCTCAAGGAATAGCTTCTAATAGTTTCCTGACTGAGAATACATTGCCCAAGAACATTCACAGATGGGAAACTGAAGAGATGCTTTCTGGGGAGATGTGAGAGGGGGATGTTCTTAGACAAATCTAAGATGTAGAGGAGGGGATCATACTCCACTTCTCTATGTCCTGGATAAATGTTGTGAAAAGGTTCTCAGCGCTTGTATATGGGAGCAGGAGGACAGATGGAGTTTTAGCATTATGGCAGTGCATGCAAAGTCATAGCGTTGCTTAAGTTGTAAAAGATATTTCAAATCCTTACATTGAAATATAAACCAATATCAACACTAAATCCTGTTCCTAAAAATCACAGCATCACGTCTCCTAAATACCTCCAGAGGTACTTATTTTAAGCCTGCATACTTATGTTGGCAGCCACTTCCGAGTTGGAATGAGTGCAAAAGATAGTAAATAAAAGTTTCATTATTGAAAGTCTGTTCACCTACCATCCTGTTCCTCACTACCCCGCACCCTGTGGTCTCTGAGCTCAGTCACATCACTGCCCCATCCAGTAGAACAGCAGCCCAGAAAACACCGCTTTTGGGAAGATCAACTCCCTCATCCAAATCAGCTGCACGGATGCTTGATCAGAACTGGCCGCAGGTTCAGAGGATGGAGAACAAAGCTCTTGCTTGCTCAGGATGTCCAAGATGCTGCCCAGGGTCAAGGGACAAGAGGCGCAAAAGACCAAGTAACTTCCCAAAGTAGTGTGCTTCTGAATACTGCTTTAGAATCATGGAATAGTTTTGGAAATAACCACAAAGACCATGGAGTCCAAGTGTGAACTAACTCTCCCAAGTGCATCAGTAAACCTGTCCCCAAATGCCACATCCAAACAGCTTTTGTGTACTGTGCTTCCAGGCATGGTGACTCCGGTGTTCCATGCACAGCCTGTTCCAAGGCTTGACAAACCACTCAGTGAAAACGTTTTCTTCACAGACAAAATGAAGCTCCCCCAGCACAACCTGAGGCCTTTTGCTCTTGTCCTGTCACCTCTTTCCTGGAGGAAGAGACCAGCTGCCACCTCACTACAACCTCCCACAAGGCAGCTCTAGAGAGTGATAAGGCCCCTCTGAGCCTCCTTTGCTCCACTCTAAATAGCCACAGGTCCCTCAGCCATTCCTCATAAATCCTCAAAAATGCTCCAGACCCTTCCCCAGCTTTGTGGCCCCTCTGTGGACTTGCTCCCACCCCCAATGTCTCGTGCTGAGGGCCCCAAAGCCAAAGGCAGGATTCCTGGCACTGCCTCACCAGTGCCGAGTCCCTGTCGTGGAGCTGCTGGCCACACCACTGCTGGTCCAAGGCTGGATGCCAGCAGCCCTTTTGCCCTCCTGGACACACTGGCTCACGTCCAGCCACTTGTGGGCCAGCACCCCCAGGCCCTTTCCTACTGGGCAGCTTTCCGGCCACTCTGCCCCAGCCCATGGAGTGCTGCAGCCGATGGTGTGACCCAAGGGCAGGACACAGCACCGGGCCTTGTTGAACCTCTCACCACCGACCTCCTCCCATCAACCCAGCTTGTCCAGGGACTTCTGTAGGTCCTTTCTGCCATCCAGCAGATCAGCGCTCCTGCCCAGCTTGGTGTCACTGCAAACTCACTGAGGGCCACTCCATCCCCTTGTCCAGACCATCGACACAGCTGTCAGGCAGGGCTGGCCCCAGGACTGAGCCCTGGGAACACCACTGGAGACTGGCTGCCAGCTGGATGCAGCTCCTGGCCAACCAACCAGTTTTTAACTCAGTGAGCAGTGCACCCCTCCAAGCCACACCAGCCACTTTCTCCCACAGTACCCTGTAAGAAACAGTGCCAGAGATTTTACTAAAACCCAGGTGGTCAACACGCACAGTCTGTTCCTCACCCACTGGATGCAGTCACCTGCTCCTAAGAGGAGATCAGGCTGGTCAAGTGGCACCTGCCCTTCAGGAAGCCGTGCAGGCTGGCCCCCTGATCCCCTGCTTGTTCTGCATGTGCCGTGTCATGGCTCTGAAAAGAATCTGCTCCCTGACCTCCCCAGTGCCCAGGTCAAGCCTGGGCATTGCTTTTGCCAAGGTCCACTCGCCTGGCACCTCTGCAGTTAGCCAGGACTGCTGGGGAATGACGGCAGGTGCTTGGTGAATGCTTCTGCCCTTTCCCACAGCACCTTCGTGTGAAGGCCCTCTGGCCCCACAGGCTTGTGTGGGTCTAAGTGCTGTGGCTCTAATCATTTCACCTTGGAGTCTGAGAGCTTTGCTCTGCTCCCTGTTCCCGTCTTCCAGCTCTGGGTCCTGGCTACCCAGAGAACAACTTGGTCGTGTTTCAAGACTGAGGCAAAGAAGGAATTACGTACTTCATCCTTTCCCTCATCCTTTCTCCCCAGTTTTCCCTGCGCATCCAGTTCTAGTTGGGATTTGTCCCTTGTAATGTTCTCTTTGCATGAGCTCAGGAGATCTTTGTAGTCCTGCTGAGTGGCTCAGAAGGCAACTCCCACTGACTTCCATCCATGTCGAGTGCTCAGCTCTATGGCACACAAGAAAATGGTGTCAGGAGTTCCGAAAGTGAGAGGGATGCAGTTATTGTATCTCCTTGTCTTTCAAGGATGTTTTCTTCTGAATAACGACTCCCAAGGACAGGGTTCCTCAGCAGTCCCCAGGGCAAGAGAGACGCCAGGTGCTCAGCACCTGTACATGGCCAGTACAGCCTTTTCAACAGATGTCTGGAAGTCCCTTGAGGGAAGAAGGTTTTCATGGAGACAAGCTTTCAGTATGCAGCCTTTCTGTGTCCAGGCCTGGTTTAAAGCCAGGGCAGGTTTAAAGCCAGGGCAGGCCTTTGCAGGGGAAGGAAGGTGCTGTGGCTTGAGTAGTGCAGGATTGTGTGACATTTTTACACCTCACAGGCCAGAGCAACAAATCCGGGTTGCAGGACCTGCTTCAATCCAGACTTTGAGCGCTCTGCAAATGCAGCTCTCAAGCAGGAGAATGAGCAGCAAATTGGAAACCCGAGTATCTGCAGCACAGACTTCTGTTAGAGGAGATAACTGAGAAAGGACTGGGGGCAGAGTTTTGTGTTTCTTTGCACGGCCGGTGCCAAAATGAGCTACCATCTCCCAGGGCTGCATATGTGAAAAAGTCCTCTTTGCTTCTCTAAGTGTAGGGAGCGTCCAGAGTTCACAGAGCTGAAACCGATGGAGTACCTCGGCCGAGGTTCCCCGCGGTTCAGCCGGCGATGCCAGCCTTGCAGTGTCCCCTCTCCTTTAGCGGGGACCCCGCTTGTCCCCGGCGCTCCTGGATCCCCTGCGCTTCCCGAGGGAATGCCGTGAGCGCTGTCCCGGGGCGCGCCGGTGAGCTCGGCTTTTCTGCTTGCATTGATGGGCTTGTTTCCTGGCTTTTGTCCGCAAGGACGCCAGCTCCTGTATTTCGGGACAGGGAAGAATGTCCGTGTGTCTGTCTCTCGCAGGACAAACAGTGACATCCAGCGGCCACTCCCTTCGCTAAAAACGGCAAAGGCGCGTCAGCAGAGCGGCGAGGATGTGCGAGGGATGCGGGGCAGCGCGGAGCGGCTCGGGCTGGGCAGGGCGCCGGCCGGGGAGCGCAGCCCCACACGTCTCCTTCCCTGTCTATTTCCTCTGAAACGGCTATTGCTAATCACTGCAATACTCCGGCTGGGTTGGGCACATTTGTTTCCCCACCCTGGTCTTTTCTGATCATAATTCCTGGGCCACAGCCCATAAAATATTGCTGTTTTTTAGAAAGTAAGTAGCCTGATTGTGCTTTTGGCCTAGTTATGGCACACCAGCCTTGCAAATGTGAGGAAAGGGTTCTAAAGTAGTTTTCAAAGGCTGTGGATAATATAAAATCACAAGATTGAGGAAACTGACACGTGAATTGATAGGAAACGACTGCCAGTGTAGTGCTAGGCACTAATATCTGAGAAAAGCCAAAAGGCATTGCAGCTGGAAGATAAAGGATGAAAAGCAGAGGCCAAAGAATATCTGTGGGACAAGGACAAGGGCAAGCAATTCCTGTTTTTGAAAGAGAATGAGGAAGACAGATGTGTTCCAACAAGGAACCAGAGTGGGAGTCTCCTTCTCTGGCAGGCAAGGAATGCATCAGTCAGGGCCAGTGCGCAGGCCACACCCATGCATGGCCTTACAGCCTGCAACAAGGCTGCATTGGCCACTTCAGCTCCAGTGCACTGTTTGGGATCAGCTGTCAAAGGGTGCAGATCAGGTCCAAAAGGTTCTTCTATGTGTCCACCCCTACTGGACCAAGGCTTGGAGGAATTGCTACCTGAGAAGTTGCCTTTGCTCTTGCTGAAGGCACCTTCCAGGATGCGCAGACTTTAAAGGGCATAACCCATCTCACAGGGAAAGAATTCCAAAGTGAAGGGAAAAATTCCAAAGAATTCCAAAGTAGTGGGTTTTTTGCATGTTTTTGCATTTGACATTTCAGAGGCTTATTTTATATTCAGGGCAGTTCCGTAGTAAAACAAGAGAAAAAAGGCTCTTGCACCGTCAGATTGAACTGTGGACGGCAAGAGGCTGCATCATTTAGCTATTGAACAGGCTAAAACCAATATTTGTAAAGGATTTTATGAGGTGGTTAACAGACAGGAACACACTAAGGATATAACAGATCGGTAATATGAGTACAAATTTACTACAAAAAAACACCAAAACAACAAACCCAAAATCTGCAGATGGTGTCCAGACAGCTCTGAATAATAAACTGAAAGTGAATTAAACTGGACTAGGTGGTGACTTTAGCTACTGTGAAGAATACTGCACAACTGTAACAAGTGGGGTACCTCTATGTTCTCCATAATGAAACCAAATCAGAGAAAGGCAAAAAGACTTCCAAATGCAGTGATACTTCCATGAAATATAGGCACTTATACAAAACAGCTACCAAAATCTCTCAAGATTTATTATTCATTTTGATCTAAGATTGGCACAAACCTGATTTCACTAAACAAGGAGAATACCCAAGTGTGCTGCTAATCCTTTCTAACAAAGCTTTCACAGAGACAGCCCTATTAATGGAGTCCCAAGGAACATGTCCACGCTTCTGAGCCTGATGACACATTGACCTGCTGCAGGCTGAAACTGCTTGATTTGCTCCTCTGCACCTCTCACAGGCACACGGCCTTGCCCAAGACTGGCAGCACAAAACCTCTGTGAGAACTTCATCCTTACAAGGGTGCTTTAAAGGCACCCTTATAAAAATAAAGCAACTTGTGGGGATGAGGTCTTTGTCAAACCTTTGGTCTTTCCTTTCTTGTGTGAGGTCACAGCACTTTTGGTTTCCTTCGGGAAGGAAACATAATTATAATGTTCAGGTCAGGGAGAAGAGTAAAGGAAAAGTACTTGTTTAACAATGGCAGGAAGGCAAGAAACCAAAAGTGCCATAAATCTACTTCTGTAAAAGCAACGTCTTTTTCTTTTCTACATCTTTTCTGAAAGTATGTTTGCTTAGGGGTCCTGATTGCCTTGCATTTTTCTTTTTGCTTTCAACGACAAAAACCACACCAAAACAAACAAAAGAAAAAACAAAAAAGCAAACCAAATCAACACCCCACCTTAAGTACTCAGGATGAAATAAACTTTTTGGAAGTTCCTATCCTCCACCCCTCCTGCCTTTCCCGGCTCTCTCTCCGCGCCCGGAGGGTGCCGGCGCGGTCCCCAGCGCAGAGCGGGCTGGGGGAGCTCCGTCGCAGCTCGGGGCGGACGGCAGCGCTGAGCTCCGGCAGGGCTCACGGGGGCTGTGACACACCTGGGCAGCAGCACCCGGGCTCCCCGCCCGCAGCCAGCCCAGCCCCGCCGCCGCCACCGCCCTCTTCCCACACCTGCAGAGCGAGCGCCGAGGTTCTCCTCCCTGGCAGAAGGGTGCAGAAGGTCCTTTCCTTCCCAACTCGCCCTCCACCGATTTTGAGTTAGAGTGAGAAAGCCCGTCCGGGGATGGATAGTGGGAACACCTCCCCCTTTCTGCAAACACCACTCCTACAAGGACTACATAAGGTGTCCTTGCTTGTCAGCAGCACCTGAAATTGTCCTTGCTTGTCACCAGCATCTGAACTCCAGGACTCACCCTGGGTCCACCGCTGACTTCTGGCTGGCCTCCGAGAGAACCCAGACTCGAAAGGGGAACACCTCTTTCCTCTGCAGGGCGGCAGCCAGCCAAGCCCCGGCACATCTCTCGAGAGGGAAGGGTCCCTGCAGGGGTCAGGTCTCCAACCAGCAATGGAAAGATTGGCCTCCTCATCACACTGCCTGTGTGCTGGTCAAGGGACCGCTAATAGGAATGCATATGTGTTGGGTTGGATTGCCAAGACGTGGCTGCCATGGGAGTAGCAAAGTGTTGACTGGCAGGAATGCTCTCAGCTGTGAGAGAATATTCCCTGCTGACCTCTATGTGGAAATTTTGGTGATTCATTGCTTCAGCAGTCACTGGATCTTTTTACATTTTAAGTGTAGGAAAGTGAGACTTGTACTGCACTCTCATAATTTAATCTGTTTTTTTTTTTCCTGTATATGAAGAAATGCAGAGAACTGAAAAAGCCACAAGCATTCCATATACATAGGAGCAATGAGGCTTGTTGTTGCATGATAACTTCTAATTGAAAGCTGGGTATGAAAAAAAGTATGAATTTTCGACAACACAAAAAAACAAACTGACTCTAAAACTGATCTATACTTTTCTGGAAGTTTGTTCCTAGTGCAAGGTTAAACCAAAAAAATTAAACCAGAGGTCACTACAGTGAAGGCTGAGGGGGAGAAAAAGCCATGAAGAAGGAATAACAATGTAAGTAATAATTGCAGGCTAAAGGTGCCTGACAGGGAAGGCAGGCAGGAATCACAAGGCTGTGGAGAGATGCAGCTCAGGCCAATGTGCCATGTGGATTACTATAAGGAACAGGCTTAGGCTCTGGTTCTGGGCTGCAGGATGACAGCTCTATACACAGGGACACTTTTCAGAGGTTTGTGGTCCTTGTTCTCTTTTCAATCTTACAATGGCTGCCTGTAAGCAGTTTCTTTGTTGGCTAGTAAATGAAGCATGCTGGAGACAAAGTTATCTGCAACTTTGCCTTAAATTTACGGGATCCATCAACACATTAAAAAAACCAACAAACATCACTCATTCCCAGTATTGCCTTCTCTAACAAAAATATATCTCTGGCCTGAACACATTGTTTCTTCACTTCTCTCCTCTAGACTAAACTTCTGGTTCATTGGTGAAAGAGTTTCAAAAAGGATAGAGAGAAACTTTGAAATTAATAATGAAATCTACAACCAAAAGAAAATATACAAAGTCTAACTGCTTTCACATTGAGCAAACAGCCCTTGGCCATTGTTACAATTCTTTTTGTACATGTATTATTTTTACATTGTGATATTTGTATATCTGCAAAGATGAAAACTGAAAACAACTGGCTTCCTACAGAGTTAGCTGAGTCACTGCGGGGAATGGAGAGTTTAGCATTTTCTACAAAACCATACAGGGGTTTGCATAACTTCCAGTTCTTTCCTTCTATTTCTTTCCCTATTTGTTCCATGTGTCATCTGATGCCATTAATTATTCTGAACTGATATTATTTTCCCCTATCTCTAACTGTCATGTCTTCACCAATTTCTGCAAATATACAAAAATACTTTGATCATTTTAAGATGGAAAAATATTCCTCGTCAACTCATCTATGCTTCCCCCCTTAACTGAACAGATTAAAGTCAGAATCCGATTATTCATAATTAATCTTTGGGCATAACAGTGTTTTTATTTCAGCTTCAAAGGAGTGATTTCACAAGCTTTTTTCTGTATCTTTTATTTTTCATAGCTAATATGCTGCCCCAATTCTACAGACAGTGGTGAAATGCAAGGGTTTTCTAAATTTTTTTACTGGCAAAAAATTGCAGCGAACACAAAAGACAATTGTTGCCTTCACATAATATAAATTCAAAGACCAATACCTACCAAACTACAGCAAACCTACATCAACATGTATGGGTGCACACAATTTCCATGAAGCTGCACAGTGGCTGGAACAACTTCTGCACTGCTGCTAACAGGAAGGACCCTTATGGCCTACAGAAGACAAACAAGGTCTCATTATTCACATCCATTTTTCAGCCAAACATAAAACTATCTAAAACTCAAGTGGAAGCAGCTTTTACTTCTCAGCAAGGATTTGGTGAGTCTTTGGATTCTTTGCATTTCATCACTTTAATCTTCTAATTCTTGCTTTAGTTTCAATAGCCACCAAAACATTTGATATGCTACATACTCTGTTGTTATTTACTTAAATCCTAATGCTGAACTTTGAAGGCAAGACAAAGCAATACCATACTCGGCTCTCACTCTGAAATGTGGCAGAAACTTTGCAAGCCCAGAAACCACAATGGTAACACATGTGTGTATCTAAAAAATGCTAATACAAAGCACAGTTCCCGTGTACTGGTGAAGCCATACCTCGAGTCCTGTCTTCAGTTCTGGGGTCTTCATTGCAAGAAAGACATTGAGGGCTAGAGCAAGTAAAATAGCAACAGAGCTGGTGAAAGATCTGGAACACAAATCCTGTGAGAAGCAGGTGCTGGAGATCTTCAGCCTGGAGAAAAGGAAGCTCAGCTTTTTACAGAGAAATAGGCTGTAGCCTGTCCTGAGAATAGGCTGTAGCAAGGTGTGGGGTTGGTCTTTTCTCCCAGTTAAAAAGTGACAGGACAGGAGGAAATAGCCTCAAGTTATGCAAGGAGAGGTTTAGACTGGATATTAGGAAATATTTTTTCACTGAGAGGGTGGTCAGGCATTGTAACAGGGAGGTGGTTGAGTGATCATTCTTAGAGGTATTTAGAAGATGTGTGGATGCAGCAGTTGGGGATAGGGTTTAGTGCTGAACATGGTGTTGCTGGATTAAGCTGGATCTGATGATATGTGGAGAGGTGATGATAGCACCTCATAGTAAATGAAAATGAATGTAAGAGGTTTGATCACAGAGAATGCTGAAAGTAAAGCAAGGGTGTTTGAACATGTGTGGCTTAAATCAGCAAACTGGTCGAGAAATTTGAGGAATTAACTGAATTCTTCAGAACTGTAATTGCACCAAGTAGATTGGGGATGGAGATGAAGGGTGAAGAAAAGGAAAAACATATGTTGGTCACCCACAAAGCAACACTACGTGTTTTGTTAAAGCATTAACAATAAAAGCAAACATTGAGACTGGAATGCCCATTCTTTTCCTCCAAGAGGTGAGGCCAAACATTTCAACTGCCTTTCATGCAACAAAATAGAATGGGAAGAATAGCTTTTAAGATCATCTAAACTTAAGTGCCATTTTCAGTCTTCCATTCACAACACTTTATCTAAAGAGTTTGCTTTCCTGATGGTGGGATATACTCCTCCATTTTTCCTATGGCTGAGCTCCCAGACTTCTTTTGGCAGTCTGTTACTATAGAGACAAAGTAAGAGATATATAAATCTACCATGTCACAGTACTAGAGAACACCTGGTGGCAATAGCGGAACAAAGGAAAGATAGAGCTGTTGCTCTTCCCAGCGGAGATATATGTACATGGTTATAGCAGGTACTCCAAAACAAGAACATCTTTTATCAATCTGCATTTTCCCATGGGACTAGATGCAGCCACAGCAGTGAAGTGGGAGGTTGTGCAGAGGTAGAGCCTTTTAAGGTGGATATCTGTCGATCTAAATGGGGGGAAGGAGTCTAGAGATGACCAAGTACTGTCTGGTAGTACAAGAACATGCACTATACTACTCAGTGCTAATAAGGGGGGTAGAGTTAGGTTTGCAGTCCCCTTAAAACCATAGCTTGGCTGATTATTTATCTCATGACATCTGTGCTGAGCTGTAAGGTCTTAACAAGCAGTTGGCTGTGATCCTGTAGCACTATCAGTAAATCTGCCCTCTCATCCACTATTCAGTTTTTTCCCTATTATTAACTAATGCTCTCTCAGGTCTACTTCTCTGCCTCTTGTTTTCGCACTCTGAGGACACTGTCCTGCCTCTTGGTATACAAATACTGAGGAAGTTTATGTAAGTTAATAGGGCTGTGATTTTTTTTTTTTACTTTAATGTTCAAGCTGCAGACCGGAAACAAATATCTTACAAGCCTCCCACTCTAGTGTATGTAAGCATATCCAAATACTAATCCACTCTGACACTGTCAAGGGCAACAACCTATCACAAGGGTGAGACTACTACCTCTCAGCAAAGCTGCAGCTCTTGATGGTACTGAATTGCAAAGGAAAGTTTGTCTGGATTTTTCTGTGAGTGGTTGAACAGTCTCAACTGATCTATATTTTTGTTCTAAAACAGAATGGGGTTAGTAGGCTTTATTCTCCCAGAATCATTAATTAAAACTCCTAATAGAAAAGCATGGGGAAATAAAATATCTATCTTAGTGTCAATTCATATTTAGACCATAGTTTAGCCACCCACATAAAATTATGTGGGTGCAATTTGCATTTCTTATAACTCAGTAAGAAATTACAAACAGACAGTTATCCCAAAGAAACATTAGATAGATTATAATGCATGCTCAGAGACACATTTCAGTTTCCCTTCTCCTCTATGTTTATGTATTTTTGTGCACAGTGCACAGTGAGGTACTCTTGCTCAGTAATTGCCTTGATTATTAAAAGCTGTAGGAGTTTGTTCAGCCAAATACTAAAAGCATCCATTTATTTTCTTCTGTTTTAGGGAGATTCATTCTTAGCGTGAATATTCATTCGTAACCGCAGGAATAAAAATGAGCATATGAATGCTGCCACAACAGCTACAAACTACCTTTGCTATGGAGTATTTTGCAACTAAGTTTTGGGGTGGTTTTTGGTTTGGTTTTTTTTTTTTCTGAGGTTTTGGGGTTTTGTTGTCATTGTTGTTGTTGTTGTTTTGGTGTGGGTTTTATCTGTTTGTTTTCTTTTCTTTCTAACATTTCCACAACATGTATGTCAGACACACCCTGCACAGCCGTAAGCAAAACTGGTTAAGAGTATGTGAGATTTTAAAGGACTCTGTTACATATTAAAAGCAAACTCTGCAAACATATATTTATGTGAGAAATTTATGTATTTTACAGACACAGTATTCATACAGAATAGCCCAAACATTTAGTGGGTTAGGTCGCAACCATTTTACCTCACTTATGTATATTATAATCAAGACTATCTATTCATCAGCCAGCATCTACACATAAGTGAGGGTGAAACAAAGTACTTACTAGGTTTTACTTTCTTTTTGAAATATAAATCCTTGCTACAGAGGAGCAAAGCATTTAAACAGTTGCAACACTTACTTGTTCCACAGTAAGCAATTGCAGTTTATAGTTGCAGCTGCCTGCATAAAGCCCCGTGCTTATCAAACACCCGTCTTCTCCAGTAGGAAGGAAGATGCACTGTTGGTACTGGTTTCACTGTCTCATCAAGAGCTTTGTTAGTAGCTTACTGGCTTAGAATGGAGTGGATGGTGGAATGAAGAGGGATGGATGTACACAGGCACAGAAAATGTGGTGGAGGGGAGCACAAGAAATTTGGGGGTTAAAACTACCCAAAGAGAGCCCTGCAGTGCTGCAGAAGCACCTCTACACACAAATCATGAAAGAGAAGTGCTCTAACTACTTGAGCATCAAAAGTACATAGGTGTTTTTCAATGAAAAGCACTGTCTAGCAATGCTTGTTTGGCAACATCTCATCAGCTGAGTAATGATGGCTCTAGCCAATGGCTGGAACAAAAATTCTAGAGTAAAGGAGATCGTTTAAAAAAAAAAACACTTTCAATTATTCAAAAGGTAGAATTGTTCCACATTGATCAGAATGAAATTAGAATTAAAATTAGAATTAGAAATGACAAGGAGCTAGAAATCACAGAGTTAGGAAATGCTCTTCAGCTGTCAGTGCAGAGACCCATGCCCATATGAGGTAGCTAGGAAGCTGCCATTGTAGTTCTCAGCACGAAAGATTGGAAGTTGGAACCTCCTGATCAAATTCCAACATAAATACACTCCGGATATATATCTGCAGCTGAATTAAAAGCATTCCTCAGTTCTTTCTCTACTCTTTTATGCTGTTTGAGAATTGACTTCATTCCTGTGAGCAAGTAGTTCCTTTCAGCACAGGATGAAATGACAATTCCCAAGCCTTCTCCTCAAGCCTTTGGAGATTCCTCTGGAAGGCACAATACAGAATGAGTATCATGATCTCTGCTAACTCTCAATTTACCAAGGCTGGCTGTCAGAGATCCAAGAGCTGCTGGTCTGTAAGGATCTTTATTTTCCAGATGCCAATTGCAAATATGTTTGGGTCAGGGATACAACACACATTTGCAGGATTTTTTTATACTATCTGTAAAATATAAATTGGCAGTGCATACTCATGCCCTATTCCTCATGATTTATCATAGTTCTTTCCTTTATTACATTTTGTTAAAAAAAAAAAAAGACTGCATGAAGCAACATGCAGAAGACAAATTCTGTCAATAATTCCATTAAAAATCCACTTACCAGAAACAATATTGTGGAAGTAACAGAGTCCATCTAGAGGTTTACTTCACTTTCAAAGAGCAAGTTTACTTCTAGAGCAGTAATGCTTTAAAAACTGATGAACTTCACTGACTGCTGGCATTCTGAGATACTGCATCTTTTCAAAAAGAAAAAAAAAAGGATAGCTCATAATAAATTGTCATATTAATTTTTAAGGTTATATTAACTGCTTATTTTGATAAATCAGTTAGCAATATTCACTGAAACAAAATATTGTTTAAAAATACAGTGATTTATGGTCATTGCGTATCTATCCAACCTCTTTCAAAAAGTGTAAAGTTTCATCTTTCTTACTGATAGCAGTCATTTTGCCCTAGTGAGTAACTGGGCAAATAAATAGCTCAGGAGATTAATTTAGAGAATCAGAACCTGGTTCATATTTGTCCTGGAAGAATTTTTCACTATATGATGTTTGTGAAAAACAACAACAACAAACTCAAGAGCAATATTTATTGTTTGTATCACCAAAAAATAAATCATATTCCATACTTGTTGTGCAACACTGAAAAGAATTTAAGTGCTGTTTATTCTAAGTACAGTACTGTGTTTGTGCAAAAGTACAAATCATTCTAAACATCAGTGACAACATCAGCAACACAGAGTACTTAATAGAAATAACAACTAAAATTCATGGAAAGATACCAAGTAAGCAACAGACATTGTGATGACCAAAAAGCTGCTTAGGGATGTGATATGCCAGCTTTTAAGAGAATTCTTGAGGGAGTTGTTCCCAAAGGGGGGACATTAACCACGGCTAAGGCTGTGCATCCCTGCATGCCAGGAGAAGCTGGAGAGCACTGTATGTGTAATTTAGAGCTCCACTACCATAATCCACATAAGGCAGGTAGTGTTTGTGAACTCTTCCAGTATATTCATCTAATAGGAGAATTCTTCTGAACTGGTAGGATGCTTTATCAGAGTGCTTCCACAACTTTTACATTCTTGGAGGCAGACTACTCCACAATGAAATAATGTTATCTAAGATAGGCAGCAATCACTTTGAAGCCGTTTGTTTGAGAACAAAGGTTGCAATGACAACTAAAAGTCAGGATTTTAGACCAGCTTTATGGGAACAGTGGATTGCAATCCCAAAAAGCCCAACAGAGTATCTCAACAGAGTAAGAACGTAAAGACACTAAATGATCTTCTATACACAAACTTCCCAATAGCACCTGTGAGCATTTGCAAGGTCTGTAACAACTGATCAAAATAAAATTAAATTTGCATCTGTTGCAAAGAACAAACTCTGTATTCACTCCAGAATCAATATGTATTCCATACAGCACATTTATTTTATAAGCTAATAGGGGAAGAAGATAATTAGGGAAATTCCTACTCATACCTTCAGAAACCCAAAAAGAAGATAAAATTAGGCCATGGATTGTGTCCTCATTGGCACTTGCTGAGTAGTATTGTTCTCTGTAGACCTCCTCTGGTACAGCAGACTGAAAGTCAGCAAATGCTTATGTGTAAAAGAGGAAGAATACTATTTGTGTTCACAGAATTCACAGAGTGGAAGAGACGTTCAAGATCATTGAGTCCTACCTAATGTGCTGATGTTGAAATAGGCTTCTCGAAGTCCTATGTACATGTAAATATACCTAAGTGCACATTTAAACATTTTTCCTGCCTTTCATAGTCAGGGGAGGCCTCTTGGGAGGAAATATGCATTAATTTCTGCAGAAATATTAAAACTTATTTTGCTATCATTCAATATCAGCCAATGCTGCTTTAGGAAAAATAGAATAACAAATATTTACTTACTTGATGTAATAAATACTGAAATCCTTAACACATCTGCTGGAGTACAAATCAACAGGTAAATTGAATTTCCATTCGCAATCTCACACAAAATAAAGCACTATGGATATTAAGGGGGACAGCACAGTCATTTAATGTTTTCTCTTTGGGCAGATGTTTGCTAAAATAGACCTTTATTATCTGATCTTATGCTGATTTTTTAGTGGGACAAATTATGTATCTGAACAGCTTTTGGCAGATTCAGTATCATGGGCAATAAGCCCCTTGCAGGTGTAAATACTAGGTGGGGCTAAACAACCACTGCAAATGTGAAGTACTACGTGCTGTATACAGATAATTACTTAACTATCAAGCTAGGTAATTTAAATGAATATTTATAAGGGACTTCAAGTGCAATACTGGGAGCAAGAAATTGCTAGTTTTATTGCAACCAGTAGAAGCATATTTAAATGTCTTTGGACTTTACAACGCTAAATCCAAACCAGACAGGCAAAATATATGTTTGCATAACAAGCCATTAGAAAACATTTTATATTTTCAATTCTGCTTCTGGCTCGTGTAACTTGACCAGAAACATGCTACACATAACTGGACTTCTGATACACATGCATTTGTGAGGAGAGGCTCTCAGCCAGAGTAAACCTGGAACATACAAGGAGAATTTTCCAGGTTCTGACACATTAAGAAAAGGGAGCTTCATGGCAGTAGACAAAATTAAGAAAGACTAAATAATAAACTTATTTTGTCTCTCTTCCCAACCCCTTCAAAGGATAAGAATAAATATTTCATACTCGTTTTGTGCTTCTAACAGCATTAGTTGCTCCTTGAATAGTATTAGGGAGACAAAACTAACAAAACTAACTTTTTAACAGAGAAAGTTGGTGTAGAAAACAAAGCTAGACATAGTATTAGAAAGACTGCTTGATTTATCCTGCAAAGCTCCCTTGTAGCTGTCTTGTGGCTTCACTCAAAAACTGAACCTCTACAGCTGTTACACAGAGTTAAATTACTTGGTTTTGAATAGCAGCACAATTATGTGTACAGTATAAGGCCACCATTAACTCAGTGTTTTCACTGATTCTGTCTTAAAAAGATTTGTTCTCTGCGTATCCTGAAGTAAACAAATTGTCTCACAGTCAGTGAGACCTACCCAGCCAAGGCCTGGCTACTGATCTGAACTCTAAGGTTTACCTGAAATACTGACCAGCACAGTGCTAATTGTCAAGTCCAACATTCTGATCTTGTCACAGAGCTCTGAACCCAGAGCATGATGTGCCATTTGTCTGATTCAGTGTTGAACTTGTAACAAAATAATAGTTAGCACTAAAACAAATGCTATGAGTACCAATTACTGTTCTTCCTAGTTTTCATACAAGTGAAATATGTAAAACTATTTGCACAGATATGTAATAGATGCATTAGAAAGATGGAACACACATCCATAAGGAAATAATGTCCTTTCAGGGGTCATGCTGTGGAAATCAAGTATCTTTTATGCCATCTGGTTGCCCAAGCCCTTGAACACATAATTAAATTCAGCCAACTGACATCTTGGTTAACATTTTTGTCATTCTCTGCACATTTTGACTGACATCTTGGTTAACATTTTTGTCATTCTCTGCACATATCTTTTCCTCTGCTTACAGAACCAGGCAAGTCTGCCATGCCTACGTGCACAATGATCCACCATGGGGAAGTCACACGCACACAAAACAATCATTTGGACCTGAAGCCTGCATTGCATTTATGATGGCAGAGATCCTCCACAGGTACAGGCACTAGAATTTGGGAAGAATAGATTGAAATTATTTGGTGGCTTTAAGAAAGGAAAGGGAGGGGAAAAGGAAGGAAAAAGAGAAGCGGGAAAGGGAAAGGGAAAGGGAAAGGGAAAGGGAAAGGGAAAGGGAAAGGGAAAGGGGGAAAGGAAAGGGAACTCTGGTGCAAACAGTGATGCAACTGCAGTGACAAGTGTCTCAATTCTTTCGTATTGACAGGAACCTGTTCTGCCAGTTACTGAGACAACAACAGGGCATCTCATGCTATGTGTGCAACAAGATTTATGTGTTTCTCACAGACTTGTGGCAGGGCAGGACTCTAAAGTGCACTTGAGGTTCCGTACTCAGTGGAGAGAAGGGCTTGGTAACTTAGCCTGTGCTGCACAGCCATGTCCAGTCCTCCCTGTGCTCCAAACTAAAGGTTATGCAAGCAAATCAGTGAGTGCAACCTCAAATCCTCTTCACACCAGCAGTACTGATTGGTTTTAATTTAGCACTGTGTTAACTACCCACACCGGAGCTCACTTCTAATTGACTATATTGGAAGCCAGAGCAGAGCCTGTTTCTGTCTGCCCTACAATAGCAGCCTTGGAAAGGCTTTCAGAGCAAGCATCTAAGTAGCATGACATTTTAAGCACTCAAGAAAATACTAGGGATTACACAATTACCTTTAGCCACACTCCTCTCTGGAAATTAGGAGTCTTAGTCAAGTCAGTGAAAGGCTTTTCCCAGCTCCCAGTCTGCCACCTGTACCACAGCCCTGGTGTGTTCTGAAGATGTGGTTCTTTCTGGAACATAAGTCCTTAGAGAAAACTGTAATTTTCTGTTTCCCGAGCCCTCCCTTGAAACCAGGGACACAGCGGACGGGCCATTCTGAAGAAGATGCTATCCATCCTTCTTTTTAAAACCATTAACTCTGAATGAGAGAATTAACCTCTTTCTTAGGATGATTAGGTAGAACACGGTAAGTTCTGAACCCCAGGCTTCACTCTAAGGGTTCCTTAGTGTTCTCCAATCAAACATAAAGATGTCAGAAAATCTCTGAGATGCTTTGAAGCTTGTTTAAAGGAGTTTCTTAAACTCTTCCCTAGGCTACTGGTACAGACGGCAAAATGGGCCTGGCAGATTTGCTACAGCTGCTTTTTTCTTAGCATGGGCTGAAATCTAGGCAAACTTGCAAACCAAATGTTTATTGATATGAAGACCTAACTGTTCGAGGGAGCATGCAGGAGCTCAGAGAAATTAAAGACAGAGTTTATGCATTAAGAATCAGGTATGGAGCGGGTTACAGGCGACCCTGGACCGAGTCCGCAGGGCAGCCCGCTGCTGGCTGGTCTGCAGGCGCCTGGATAGCGGAATAAAGTCTGCACCAAAAAACAGGAGGACTCCTGAGCTGCTGCAATCCACGGGGGTCTGCTGGGGATAGAATGAGGATGAAGGCGATGGGAGTGGGAGCAGGAGACACCCCCATGCAAGGGGAGCGGGCTACAGGAGTGAGCGGGGAAGGAGGGGCCAGAGTTTATAACTGGGAAGGGCAAGGGGCCTTGGGTACAAAGAGTCCAGTGGGAAGGGGGTGTAAGGCGGGAGCAGGGATGGAGTGGCACAAACTGGACCAATGATGAAAAAAGGGAAGGAGTGGTTAACTCGAGAGAACCATTGGGAATAACGAGAACAGAGAACTTTCCAGAACAGGGGGATAGTACAACCCATGACAGACATGAACGGGGGAGTGTACAGTGTATGACAGACATGCATTCATCTGCACGGGGAAGGCAGGAATCCAGGGGCAACAATTTTCCTTATACCACTGTGGTTTCCCATGGCATTCCTGGAGAACCCTCCCCAGGGCTGCCTCCCATGGCAGGTCTTTTTGATTTTGAATTTGTGTAGTATTTATTGTGCCCATATGGTGTTCAATCTATCTAAAACATCCTCTTTCTCTCTCACAAAACAGGCAAAATCAAGTTAACTAAAGCTCCTTTGCCACAGACTTTAGCTTAAGCTGATTTCAGTGCAAGGCTGACAAGAAGAGATTTTACCTAAACCCAGTACAGGATAAAAACGTTATAACAGGAGCACAGAAAAGGAGTGGCAGTGAAAATCAATGGTTGATTTTTATACAGAAAAGCATTTTGTAAGTGTAAGAAAACAACACAGTATTTTCTAATTTTCTTTAGTCTAGGGCTATAACAACATTTTTCATGTCCTGGGGTGAATATAACAGTTAAGATAATGTTAAAGAGCAAGTTACCATTCTTAACTGATTCTTAAACAAAGCTTGTGCTGGTACAGACAAACCTCAAGATATGACCTACTATCATAAAATTTAAGTTCAACTCACCAACATAAAACTTTCTTTAACAGAGATATCTTATTTTAGAAAATATAATGCAACTAGGAGAATGGGTTAAGGCCAGAGACATCTTTCTAGTCTCACTATTGTTTTTAGAGATGATTTATGATAACATGGTGCAAATATGCAAGCACACACATAGTCAAGCACCATTCAATTCATGTTGTACAACACGTGCAAAGGCTGTGTAGTAACCAAATCCTAAAAGGTGAAATAGCATGAGGGATATGAGCTGTAGAATTCACAAGACCCCTTCACCAGCACCCATAAGCACAGAAGAATTAACATGAACATATTACTTGCTCCACAGTGCCTGAAATTATGAAAGGAAGTTAATATATTGTCTTGGTTTAATACATTTGAGAAGGACACTTTCAAATGAGTTACCACCCCTGAGTTTTAACCCATCCCTTTCCACAATTAAGGAGAAACAAACATGAGTTAATACAAGTGAAAAAATAACAGTTTATTAACAAACAAAAGCGGGTGGCTGCAGTGACCACATGGAGTGGGGCTGTTCCGCTTGTCCCAGCACAGTGCTGCAGCTGCAGACAGATGTTGCAAAATTCCCACTTGAAACAGTTTTTGATTGAGAAATGCAGCTTCTAGAGTTGGTAATGTTGTGAGTAGAGCTGGAAAAAGCCAAGAGGTAAAGGAAGCAGTGGGAGAGAGCCTCTACCTCAGTGCTTCGACTTCTAAAGAGAGCGCAGCACCCCCAGCCCCTGCCCTGCCCTTCCATTTTGTGGCTGCAGGGTCTGAAAGGGACAGTAGCAAATTTGGGCAGAGAGAGATATGCAATACAATGACATTTTGGGATACCCAGGGCATAGGTTTAAACACTTTGCTTTTTCTGTCACATATTCCCAAATATTGACTCTGAACCTGCATTGACTGAACCTGTCCAGATCACAGAACCAGACTGGTTGCAGTTGGAAAGGTTATCTGGAGCGCAGGTCATGTAGTCCCTGGCCAGGCAGGCCCTCCTACAGCCTGTTGCCCAGGGCCGTGTTCCAGCTGCTTTTGATGAACGGAGTCTTCAGAGCTTCCCTGCGCAACCAGTGCCATTGCTCAGTCACCCTCACTTGTGAAAAAGTGTCTTCTGATGTTCAGAGGGAGCCACCTGTGCTTTTAATTTGTGCCCACCAGCAGCTGTTCTGTGTGACCTCCCTTCAGATATTTGTATACACTTTTAAGACTCCACCCCTCCCGAGCCTTCTTTTCTCCAGGCTCAAGTCACAATTCCCTGTATTTCCTCACAGGAATAGTCCCCTAAACATCTCTGCAGCCCTTTGCTGGACTTGCTGCAGTACGGCCATGTCCCTTCTGTACCTGGGACTCCGCAGCAGCACCCAGCACTCCAGGCGAGACATCATCAATGCTGAAGGGAGGGGCAGAACCCCGTCCCTCCGCCCGCCGGCAGCACTGCTGCTAATGCAGCTCAGGACACCACTTACTTTTTTTACAAAAGCAAACTGCCGGCGCCTCTTCCACTTGGTGTCTGCTAGGACAGCCGGCCTCTTACTGCAAAGCTGCTTCCAGACACTTTGTCTGGAAAGAATTTCTTCTGATGAAGAACCAGACCTCCTAAGGAACACTCTCACGAGTGAACCCGTGTAACACCACCAGCAGTGGCAATTGCCACATTACTGTAAATTTAGTTGCCAGTACTCTTACAATTACAGTAATCCAGCAGGTCTCCCATGTGCTATAGCTGAGAATGCTCCAAAGCCAGTCTGTGCTAATGCTTCAAGATTCCCACTGCTGGAGAATTTGCAGTAGCAGCAACACCTCTCACGTGGTGAGAGATTGGTTGCAAAAGATCTTAACTTCGTCGGGTGAATCGTCGAGGTAGAAAAATACTGGCATCTTCAATTTCAACTAGCACTTCAGGAAAGTCTAATGTAAAGTCAGACAACACTCAACAACCCTCATTACCTGTCTTCTGTCCCCCTTCACCCTCTCCTTGAAGCTTTTGTTTTTGATGAAAAAAAGCAGTAAAGGGGAAGGAAATTAGATAAATACATGAAATACTGTATTGGAAAACATTTTTTAAAGTATGTATGATTTTCAGGATGTACTAGACAAACATTCTCTGAGTTGTTTCCCTGCCTCTCACCCTCTCTAAACTCTGTCAAGAACTGTTGTGCAGAAAATCTTGGATGATTAAGTTAAAGAATAACCTCCTATCATGGTTTTGCAGAAAATGAAAAATTTCAGGAACTGTGCATACAGAGAGGCCAGGGTGACAGTAACATGAGAGGTGTTATGCTGTGGTAGAAGGGCGCTGCAGCTTTACTGCAGCAGGAAGGTGATGCCTCATCTCTTGGCAGCATCTCAAGTTTTGGCTGTGGGTTAATGTGGCACGGTCTCTATTTTATCCTGGGTTAATGTGACATCTCAGTTTGGCAGTGGGCTGTTGAGGAGTTAATGTGACACCGTCTCAGCTTGAAGGCCCTTCAGTGGTGGGTCAACCCGGCTGGATTTAACCCATTCAGGTGCCTCTGCAGAGAAATCCCACCTTCCTCAAAAACAAATCCACAGCAGGCAGCAAAGGAAGCCGTGAGCGCACACAAGTCCGGGAGACTCTGGAAGCGATGGCGGGGGCACGGCGGGCGGCCCGCGGGAGCCGCGGCGGCGCCGCTCCCGCCCGGCGGGGCAGGGCGCGGGCGGCGCGCTCCGAGGAGGCGGAGCGGGCGGCAGCAAGGCAGAGGCGGCGGAGGGCATCCGAGGTGAGGCGAGGCGGAGCCAGTGCCGGGGCCGCCCGTCCCCTTCCCGGGAAGAAGGAGAAGGAGGAGAATGAGCTGTGGCTGTGAAGTGTGGGGTGGGGGGGGGGGAAGGTGCTGGGACAGGGGTATCTCTGCCACACACGTACTGGCGCGGGCGCGGCGCTATTAATAAACCGCGGGTGGCTGTAATTCCGCCCCACAAGCTCCCAGGAAAAGTGTTGCTCCCGCGGACTGCCCGCCCCGGCGCTCCCGGTCCGCCGCCGGCTCCTCGATTGCCCAGCCCGCCTGCCGGCTGAGTGATGGTTCGCTCGGACACCTCCCCACCGAGACAGACTAACAAACAAACAAACGAAAACAAAAAATTCACATGTAACATACATTTTGCATGTTTGTTATTTAAATACGCACATACCGCATTTATTATATATGAATATGATGTAGGTATGCATGCGTATATATAATAATATATACAATAAGTATGCATTTATTAGATATTAAATATAAAACAAAAATATCGGTATTATTATGATGTAGATATACTATGATCTTAATTTTATATATGTAAATAATATATAACGTGTTCTATTATAGATGTTTTTGAAAATTTTTCTATATGTAATCTAAAGTATACGTATGTATAAAATAACGTGATGGGTTTTTTTTTTTTTTTGGGTTGGGGTTTTTCTGGAGGCAGAGGGTTGAAAAAGATGACGCCGTTTTCTTGCAGGCGCGTCCCCACGGTGAATTAAAAATAAAATAATACGGATTAGAAAAAAACCCACAAAACTAGAAAAAGAAAACGCAACAAAACCCAACGAACAAACAAAACAATACCACCAAAAGCAGCGACAGCTCTCGGCGAGGAAAACAGCCGCAGAGCCGCGGTGTGGCCGCGGGTGGGGTGTGCGTGGGGTGGCTCTCACGTGGGCGGGCGGCGGGCGGGGGGCGGGCCCGGCACCCCCGATCTAGGGCAGCGCGTTCCGAGCCGGAGCGCGATGTTCCCGCAGCGCGGGGATTTCTGAGAACTGGGGCTGTGTCCTCAGCTGAACCCGGCGCCGCGGCCCTCGCTCCGCCGCGCCGCCTTAAAGCGGCGATGGCGCGGCGGGCCCCACCGCGCGGCGCCGCACGTCCGCCTGCAGCCCGCAGTGCGGAGCGGGGCTGCCACGGCACCCGGCATCAGCCCCTGCCTGCACTGACCGTCCCTGCACCCTCGAGGACCTCACACGACCCTCAGAGCACTTCAGCGCACTGCTTTTCCACCCCTCTCCTTTTTCTGCCTTTTTTTCTCTTTTGCAATACCTCATCCGCGGAGTGAGCCGCCCGACGGTACTTATCACCTGTATCGCTGTGACAGCCTTCCAAGGTGAAACAGCAGAGCTGCCACCAACTCTTGTGCCAATGGTAATTAGGAAGTTTTGAAGGCCTTGCATTCAACAGCACTCAACAAACTGACCTGGTGAGCTCTGACCAAGCGCTGCCAACAGAGGCTGGTCTCTAGTCCACATTCCTCACATATGTTGTGGCTGTTCTGCCACCAGCTCGTTTTTCACTGGATGTCTCCACTACAGTCAAAGGTAGATGTTCCCAAATTAACTCTAGTCTAGCTTTCTACATTTGAACTTGAGATTCACACACCCATATGCACACTGAAGGATGGTGTCTGATGCAGGCTGATGCAGGTTGTAAAACCCATCTGGGATCCTGAGTGCATACTCAAGCAGTTAGCCCACGCTGAGTTCAATGCTGCCATGGCTACACCACTACAGGCACCTAAACCAAGTTGAAATGCAGATCCCTGGTGCCCAAGTGTGCTGTAATGTCATTGAGGCACAACATCTCCTGCATACTTACCACCTGCAGAGATAAGATCCAGAAGGAGGAGCCATCCTTATTACAGAGGTTCAAGATCAGCTGAATTGCTCATAGTTAAGCTGCAGTTCAAGAGGTATTAGAAGGACCTCAAGACCACAATCAATCCTGTCATGCAGAATAAGGGCAGAATTAGACCAGAAGAAGTTAAAGGTAAGAGCAGAGAAACATAGTCTCCAAGTAGTAAATAGTAGGTTTAGTAGTAAATAGGAAAATAGCACAGCTCTGTATCCACAGTGCTTGTTTCTAAAGGAAGTTGAATTTGAGACTGATAATCCTCATACTCCTGTATTTTCAGGCCAGAAGTGTCTTCTGTCAGCAACTTTCTACTGTACAGCTGCTTTTAAAATGGAAGGACAGTTTGTTAGCAGATACTTAATGTGTCTTGCAAGACTTTACATAGCAAGCAACTCTGCTGAATCCTTCTGATCTATAAAAATTGAATTTGAAGGTTTATGTTGCATCACATAAAGCAACTTTTTGTCTGCTCTGTGTGTTCAGTGGCTGAGAGTCATTCCTCCAAAAAGGTTAAAGCACTTCCTTCCTACCACACCCAGTGGGAGTTGTGGCAGTTGTCTGGTGGAAGAGGTTGCTGTATTTCCCTGAAAACACATGCAGACAATCTGGGCAATGCATTGGTATGAAAGATACCACACACATGTAAAATATAATGTGTGCATATTTATATGACAGCTGAATTACCATTCTGTCATGTTGCCAGAATATCAGTCATGAATTTTCAGCATGGTCACAGGCTTTAAGAACACATATCAGCAAACAGGCCATTTATCTTGATATATAATTTCAGCCATTACTAACAATTGATTAATCCCTCAGCATCTTGTCAAATCATTTGGAGCTTATGCCATGAGCCTTGGAGAATGACAAAAGTCAAAGCACAATCTGGAATAATGTTTGGAGCCTGTGACCTTCAAAATATTAGGAAATATTAATACAGAAAAAAAGATAGATTTCTTCATTTTGTCTTGGAAGAAAGATACCATCAGAGAGGAAACCTCTGTGCTCCACAGAACAGCCCACAAAAAGCAATAGAACAAGGTTTGAAGCAGACACCTGATTCAAACTATCTTTACGAAACCATTTGCTCCTCAAAAGGAAAGGTTTTTGGCCACAGTGGCACTAAAGGTCATTACATAAATTGGCTTTTGGAGCAAAAACTTGAGGGTTCCCACAGTGTGGGTCTCTCCAAGAGTGCCTGCCAGGTGTGTGTCATCGTCATCCGCCAAAAAGAGGATGCATTGTTTTAGGCACGGGGTCAGGGTGCACAAGACCTGGGGGCATGGAGCAAAGGATGGTTGACATGGCTGTTTCCTGAGCCCCCACCCGTGCCTCTCCCACTCACCTGGGAGTGACAGTTTTCACTGCTCACAACTCCCCATCACAGTTCCTGTCCATGTACTATCCCTCTGGACCAGAGAAACAGCAGCTGCCTTAAAAGCAGCTGCTGACAACTTCCACCTTGACTCCACCTGGAGTACGTTCCTGTACCCAGGCACTGCGCAGAGGGCAAACATCTGCCCACCAGAAGCTGGTTTGAAGACATAACAGTGGGTTGAATTTGGACTCCAGGCTTTCACAAGTGAGTGCCCTCGGGTGACAAGGGGTGTGTTAGAGTTATATCCAAGTGCTGTTGTGGGTTCAGAGCCATAGAGTGATTTCAGTTGAGAGGGACCTTAAAGATCACCTAGGTGCTACTCGTCTGCCAAGTTTCACACCTTGTACCTTGTTTGTACAGTCTAAGGGAACGTCCTTGTTTAGCCTAGTTATTGCAAAAAATTCGTGTGAATTATAAACCAAGCTATGGATTAAAAGCATGCTCTGAATAACATATCCAAGTATTACTATCAGCACAGTCAAATCTGAGTGCTGGCCTGTATCATCTGGAGATAAACAGGTTTGTGAGCACAATCCTATTTTCAGGCATGTGTCTGTTGCTGTTCAGAAAGTAGACATGGTCATTTTGATAATCTCTCCAAGAATAAAATTGGCACTGCTTTTTATGTATTGTTTGGACATAATTCACTTGGAGTCTTGGGGTTTTGGACTACTAGATACATTAAAGAAAAGGCAATATATTGTCTTTAATAGGCAGTATATTCTTGGAAGAATACTGGAATTATTTTAAAACCTTGGTATGCTTCCTCATTGTGGAACTGGGTACAGATTATGCTCTAATCTTTAAATTAGCCAAAAGTTACCTTAAAACAAAACAAGCTTGCAAACAGAAAAGGTTTGTCTCTTTTATTTTAATTTGCTATTAACACTTTCCTCTCTGAACTGTACAAATTAATGTCAGAGGTATTTACTAATGTGAGTATCTGACATGAAATAAGCAAATCACCCTCTGGAAAGCTATCTGCATGTTACTGAAATGTGGATTAGCACATCTCCTAGCAGGAACTTTTCGACACTGTCAGCCAAAGAAGCTCTGAAAGTGCTGTGAAAAAGGATTACAGAAGGCATCCAGCTTGGGAAGTTACATCCCGGATATTCAGATTAACAAAACAGGGATGCAGTTTTCTGTGTAAAATGCTGTTGCCCCTCTGAAGGAAACAGAAGGTGGTAGGCACCAGTACTATACAGAAACCAGCCATATATCAACAGCTTTAGTGGTAAAGAAACAATACCTTCTGTTCTTCCTTCCCATCAGACCTGGATATCACACCTCTTATTATGCCTGGTGTCTCTTAAGCACCAGAGGCCAGGGATGCTAGATTAGCTGTGAAGAATGCTGTGAGAACAGGGTTAAGAGTGACCTGCTGACTGATGGCTGAGACCTGAAGACCACCTCGTCAGGTACACTGCTGTATTCACATTCTCTGTTTGGTCTTCATCAGCCTACATCATCCACTTACAGGCCTAGCCTCTAGCTCTTTTGTTTTGTTTGTGCATTTTGATTTTTTTTTCCCTGAGTTATGGCACATAAAATTATCTATGGCTGATGCCAATTATCCATAGCAGAGGATTATTACTGCTCAAGGTTACATGCAGTGATCTAGTGTGCTAGCATACAAAATGGCTGACATCACTAATTTTTATCTCCTGCAGGAAAAGAACAACACTGCCTCATTTCAGTAGCCACTTCCTCATCATTTCCACATTCAGTTAATGAGATTAATAGCAATCCATAAAGCTCTTCCCTATTCAGGGCCTGTCTGTTTTCGTCAGGAAGGGTGGGCTGTGGCTGAGGACGGCAAGATTCAGTTAGGAACCCTGGCCTGCCAGGACTCAGTCTCCTTGGGATGCAGTTCACAGAAGCCAGCCAAAGCTCCTCTGCCTGACAGGAGTGCTTCTCCATCTAGACGGCGATTTCAGAGGCACCCGTGTTACTCTGGCTGGGTAATGCCGTAGAGAGGCTCATGGGCATTATTCCAAGGCAGAGTCTTTTCCTTACCCTCTCTCCTGATGCTTGCAAAACAGCAAAACACACGGACACACTTCACACCTCAGTACCGGTGGCTTAGGGATAACGGTAACTTCTTTTCCTCTTTTTAAATAATGCTTGATCCAGAAGCAAACTTTTGACTCTCCTCTGGCTGAGCACAGGTCACTTGGCTTTCACAATGCTCTATGAGCTTTGCGCGATCGATCAGGCAGAGGTGGCGGCGTGTTATTTGGGCAGACGTGACAGATTTTTGGGATTCGATTAGGCCTGATGGCACTTAGTTGGC
Organism: Chloebia gouldiae; assembly: GCA_003676055.1. Taxonomy (NCBI): domain Eukaryota; kingdom Metazoa; phylum Chordata; class Aves; order Passeriformes; family Passeridae; genus Chloebia; species Chloebia gouldiae. The sequence continues at coordinate 319,812 of QUSF01000036.1, read as the reverse complement.
GACGGGGTAAGCGTCAACCTGACCTTTGTTTTTGCCAAGGGCAGACACTAACAGGTGGCTCTAAAACTCTTCCTGGTGGTGCTGCTCGGTGACTCCCGCCGAGGTACCTGCCCCGCTCGCCGTGGGGGCACGGAGGGTTCCCCTCTGCCGCCCGTCTCAACGATGACGCTGTAGCGATGGAGCAGCGCCGCCACCGGGATTCTCCGGCGGGGGGGCTTCGCGGGGTCCCGCTTCCTCCGCAGCGCCCGTCCTCCCGTCTCCCGCCCGCGTGGAGCGGGGACCCCGTCCCGAGGCAGTACGGGCAGCCCCATCTCGCGGGCGCCGGTGCCGCGGCAGGGAGGGGGCAGCCAGCTGGGGTCGCGGCGGGGTCAGGGACGCGCACCCGGGCGGGGCATCCCCGGCGCCCTCCGCCCTTCCCCGGCAGCGGCGGGGGGGCCGCGCCCGCCGCTCCCCGCGCCTCCAAGCGTTGCGCACCTTTCGGGAGCGGGCGCTGATTGGCGGGGTGCTGCCAGTGACATCAGCCGGCTCACTTCCCATTGGCCGGCCCGTTGCTGGGACCGTAGGACTTCCACGGAGCCATTTAACCCGC